>JAJJWW010011949.1:0-221572 GCA_023531295.1 Papaver armeniacum | reverse complement strand
TCTTTTTGAATTGTTAAGCAAGTCATTAGGAGAGAGAAAATTAAGAGTGATTGTAATTTCTTTTGCTCTGTTCTTCCTTCCTCTGTAAATATTTCAAGAAAATAATCAATAAAATCTATAGTTATTCATCTTCAAATGGATTAATTGAGTAAATTCTAGTGAGGGGTGTAGTGTGGGATTTCCGTAACTACAATGTATAAGTTCAAGTCTCCACATACCTTTTAGTCGATGAAGTTCCACCAGTTCCTTGAGTAGTCCTTCGTCTTGTATGATGATTGCCATGGAGTCTTGAGCTCAACTACACTTTCTATCCTAGTCCGATACCTTTAGCTATAATAGGTTAGAAATCAAGACTTATAGTTTTGATCACTAACATTGACAAACATGCTTGAGATAGCAACGCATGCGAGTTCGACCGAGCAATGCTCTAACACATTGGGAAATAAAACATATGATGAGAGAAATGAAAAAGGAGATAAACTACGGCAAACCGGGTGATGTGTGTATTTATCCCGAAATGTCTTCATTGGGGCTTCTGTGTCGTCATATGCTTGTGAAGTATGAAGAAGTGATACCTATTGAGGTTATCGATCCATTTTGGAAGCAAATATCTTTCACCATTTCCCTACGGAAACTCCTAAAATCACCATGGGATACGAATGAAGCAAAGAAATTCTTCAAGCTTACTCACGTGGCAACCCTCGGCTAGCCGGCAAGTCTTGTTGAGCCAACTAAGGCTAATTACTCGCCCATGGACAACATAAAGGAGAAGACAAAGAAAAGAACTGAAAGAAATGAGTCAACGTGAATGTGAACTCCAGGCAAGTAAGAAACGAGATCCAACCGCATGTGAGATTTCAGAAGCAAGGTTCACGGAAGTGCCGGTTCCAAACAAAAGGGGTAGGCCGAGGAAGGAACCGATATCAAGTCAACAACAAACGGCGGATTCCGAATCCACACCAAAAGTCGATGGAGCGGAGGTTCCAAAGAAAAGGGGTAGGCCGAAGAAGGTATCCACGTCGATTGAACAAGAACAACAAGTCGAGGATGCGATGCCACACCTAGAGTAGATGGAGCTGAGGTTCCAACGAAAAGGGGTGGGCCGACGAAGGTACCAACATCAAATGACAAAGAACAACAAAGTGAGCATTCTGAAGCCACACCCATAGTTGATGGAGCGACGGTTTTAAATAAAATGGGTAGGCCGACGAAGGTACCAATATCAAGTGACAAAGAACAACAAGGTGAGCATTCCGAAGCCACGCCCATAGTTGATGGAGGGGCCGAAAAGACGAGGGTACCAAATACACCACAATATTTAATTTATCCACCTATAAGTCCTCTTACCGAAAGTGATTGTCTATGGACAAAGTCGAGACAATACGAAAAATCGGTATTCACACTTTTTGTGATCGTCTATGGATACGAGATCGAGACAATATAACAATCAAAGTGTAATTACTTGATAATAGGTTCGGACTTAACCGCACTCTATAAGATCACTATCAAGTAAAGTGGAGTTAACATTTATGTAATTTACTTTAAATTATAATAACAACAATTATAATTACAGATTTGAAAAGTAAATGACACAGCAAGATTTTGTTAACGAGGAAACCGCAAATGCAGAAAAAACCCCGGGACCTAGTCCAGAATTGAATACTCTCGTAATTAAGCCGATATACAAAGCTAAACCAACTTCGTATAGTTGAGACCAAACAACTAACCCTAGTTCACTTAGTTTCTTCAAAGATCCTCGCGCTTCTAACATTCAATAAGTGCACGCACTGAACAATTCCTTTGGATCTATTCCAAACAAGAAAGGAACAACAAATATGTTTGGTAACAACTCTCTTGATTCTTTCCAGATAAATATATCTCAAGTCATATACGAGGGATCTTCCGTTTAAACTAATAAACTCCTTTGCCAGGTTAGATCAATCCAATCTCTATTACCTAAGTAATAAGATTCAGATTTGTAACAATCAAAATAGAACTCAAGAGAACTATTACGTGTTACCGATCTCACGCAACTAATCATTCGAATAAATCCGATTCTAATTGGATCCCGACGATCAAGGTTTGTGATACACAAAGATATGAGAAACCAATAAGAAATCTTCTTTAATGTTCAATTAAACCTGCACAACACCACTTGAATCTCTTGTGATCAATCACGCACAGAACGGAGTCTGTTAACAATGGATTCAAAAGATGTCTTTAGATCTACAAACAGTTCTAAAGATCCCGTCGACGCTCGATCTAGTTTGAGTGAATCTTATATCAGAAGAGAAGATTCTCAAGAATAAACAAACTAGGTGCAATCAAAGTTCAACAACCCTTAGTCAATCAAATCAATCGAAAACTAATAAACTGCAATTATCTAGTTTCCCACCAACGGTACTCATAGAGATTCTTGATCCCACGTGTCTTTAAACGAGCTGGTCGTAAGAGATTTCGCCTAATTAGGGTACTTTCCTCTCCTGGATAGACTACTCCACCGTAAACAACAAAAAGATGAAGTTTGCTCTGGCTCTTAGGATGGTTTGCTAGAAATGCAAACTTAGGTATTTATAGATCAAGGATGTTTGGATGCCAAGTAATTTCCAAAACCGAAAGTATTCTCAAGATATGCAATAAATGCCCATTCAGTTTTCATAATTCCAGGAAATGCTTTGTCCAATATTTTCCGAAATCTCTCAATAGAAAATCTCCAATTAGTAAATGCATATTACTAATTTTTATTCTCTAGAGATATGCATTTAATTGCTGGTAATTAAAGCATATAAAACTAACAACCTTAATTAAAAGATTCTTAATTTATTTCTAATAGGATCTCCTTGAGTAATAAGGAATATCTTTGAACAATAAAAGATAAGAATTACCATCATGTTCAAAGTATGTCGACATCTTTTCCTTTGTAAATCCTCTTTCATATTTACAATCTTGGAATGATTATACCACACTTCCAAACAAGTTTAGAATTGGTTCATCTGTATTCCAAGACAACTATGTGATTGATCAAATATCAAATCACATTCATGGGTTCAATCGTTCTACCAATCACTAGGATCGGTTATACCTTAATATGGAACACTTGTGATCGGTCACACAAGTGACCAGACCGGTTACATCGCTGCCAAGATCGGTTACGTCAATTACTGTGATCGCTTTACTATATACTCAATGTATTTCTTGTGATCGGTCACACCACCACTATAATCGCTTACACCAATTACCGGGATCGGTTACACCAATTACTAGGACCGATTATACCAATTACAAGGATCGATTACACAACTCTTTTGTGATCGGTCACACCAATTAATAGGATCGGTCACACCAATTAAAAATATCGATCATACCATCTCGGTGTGATTACTTAGGATCAATTACACTAATTAATCAAAACTAGTCATACCAAATCATAAGTCGCATTGTGATTAGTTATACCAAGATACATAACAAGTTGCGATCGGTTCTACCATCTCACACATATTGGTAATCCAAAGATATGCAATGAATAACAATGCCAATAAGCCTAGCGATTTCCCTTTCGATTCATAAAACAAGTTCATGAGTGTCCTTTAAAAAAATGTAAAACATTGTTTCCTAGATGAAATCTTCACCTTTACCCATACACATAATCACAATAGCATTCATAAGATTATGTCGATGTCATATCTACGAAGTTCAAAAGATAAGTGTTATACTGTAGTCTAATTCCTTAATACTATGATCATATGATCATGTCTCACTACTAGAGTAAAATATTCATTCACAGCTTCATGCTTATGTTTTCAATATAAAGCACGACTTGAAAGATACGTTAGGAATGAAATAATTAAAGTCAATATTACTAACCTCAAGAGGAAGGATGATGTCGTCATTGTAGATCGTTACTTCTTCATGCACGTTCTTCAGCTCTTAGAGTAATACTTGTATGTCTCATATTCCTAGACTTTCTAGTCTAACCTATACGAAGTTGTCTCTAGTACATAATAATCAAGCGACTCTTAGATGAGTTTTGATTCACTAAAATATGACAACCAAACTTGACATACCAACGCTTGGTGGGTTCAACCGAGCTATGCTTTAACAACGGAGGTTGAAAAGAAAAGGGGTAGGCCGACGGCTGGTTCCAACATCAAGTGACAAAGAACAACAAGGAGAGCATTCCGAAGGCACACCCATAGTTGATGGGGACGGCAGTGCCAAACAAAAAGGGAAGGCCGAATAATGAACCTACATCAAGTCAAGCACATCAAGGTGAAACTTTCGAAGCCATACCAAAGATAAGTGATAGCAAAGGTAAGCGACCATATCTAGTCAACAAAAACACGATGGTGACATCTCCGTAGGCACGACCAAAGTTGATGTAGTTTCAGGTTCCAAAGCGAAGGGGTAGGCTAAGGAAGTATGCACTCCCATCACATATTGTAGCCATTGAAAGTTTAGAGTTTGCAGAGGATGGATTGGAGATATTAAAACTAAAAAATGGTAATATGAAGATGTATAAGGATACGAAAAACAGTAGGACCACTAGAAGTTACCATACCAAAATAGAGTCTTATCTAGAGCAACTTCGAGATTATTCATGAGTATATTGTATATACGGATGATGTCAATGGAGATGGAAATTGTGGCTATCATGCCGTGACCGAACAATTAGGAATCTTTGAGACAACTAGTTAGTAAAAGGATGACACCATGCCGATATGCTAGGATGAGGATGGCCGCACAACTTATGAATTAGAAGAGCTTTTATGAGCAATTGCTTGGTGATGATGAAGGTTTTGATAGTTTTTATGCTCAAGCGAGAAAGAAATGAAGTTCCTTCCTACTCAATATTGGATGAGAATGCCGGTTTTTAGGCATCTAGTGGCGGATACATTTAATTGTGTTGTTCATTATTTTACCCCTACCGTACAAGCAACATATACACCAAAGTAGCAAAAGTGCGAAGGACCTCTTAGGAAGAGAAGAATTGTTTTGGCGTTCGTGAACGAGAATCATTTCATTATTCTGAAACTCAAGGAAAATTATCCATTACCACCGGTTTGTGCGCTGGCTAAAAACAAGGATATAGCTCCCAATCACTCGGAGGAATGAATGAAATTGTATGAGGAGAATCACCAACTATGGGATGCGTTGGCCCTATCAATTACCCGAGAGAAGACACAAGTTAAATTGTGTGCGTGTGATGATGAGTATTTGAATTTATGTGGTTCACTAATACGCAACATTTGGTTTTTTTTGGAAGTTTTCTTTGAGCACTGCTCGGTCGAACTCGCAAGCGTTTCTATCTCAAGCTTGTTTGTCAATTTTAGTTGTCAAAACTATAAGTCTTGATTTCTAGTTTACGTATAGCTATGTCTCGGATTAGGATAAAATGTATAGTTGAGCTTTAGACTTCATGGCGTTTATCGATTGAAGACGAAGAATTACTAAGGGGAGCTTGTGGAACTTCATCAATAAAAGGTATGTGGAGACTTGAACTCATCTATCACTCAGAAGTCTATTTCTATTCTATCTCCTATTGAGACAAAAGTCGTATAGCTATATAGACTTTAATTTATACACATTTGATATTTCGAGTTGAGTTTAACTTGCTTACATATTTCTCGAAATATGTGTTGGTAAGCTTTCTCTTTAACCAAGTGCATCTTTTATTCTTGACGAAATTCAAAATATGATCATGTGAAAATCGCCTGGTAACATCTTACATGATTTGTGTGAGACAGTCATTTGATGTAGACTCGGAATGTTTTGTATTGATCGTTTGATCACTTGAAAATTGCTTTGAAGCTAATAGTTTGTGTGAGACAGCTATTCCTGCCTTCTAAGACTGTTTCAATGATTAAGATGGAGTTTAGAACAATTAACCATTGATTTGATATATCACAGTATGCGTACTTGTATGCTAACTGTCGTTGATATATTCCAAGTCGTGAGCTGAGTATGTATACCCGTATGCATATCGGGTTAAACAGCTGAAGTCCGAGAACTTAGTATGCGCACCTCGTATGCTTACCGGCGTAACAGTTCAAGTCCGGGAATTCAACTGAGTTTGGTCGTGAACGAAAGTATGCGTACACGTTCGCATACTGGCGGACATACCAAATCCAGAACTCTAAGTATGCGTACCCATTTTCATACTTGAGTGGGTTATGTTATAAAATTGTTTGTTCATGAACAAAAACATTTATTTAATAAGGAATGCAATCTTTGCAAACCGTGGCTATAATGTTCATGAATTGATTCGAGTGAATCAAAATCGATTTTGCTTCAACTGTGTCTTGTATACTTCTATGAGAATATAAACAATTGAACAACTGCATAACTAGTTTCATTTGAGTCATTTGAACTAGTTGTGATTAAGATGAATAAGGTTGATATGAAAGTGTTCATATGGCTAACTTTGGTCAACTATTGTTGAGCCAACAAGGTGTACACGTTTACGTACGGTTACCCATATCTAAATGAAATCACATTTCATTTGTGTGTAACAATCTAAGTTCGATCTAACGTTTCAAAGATATTAGCTTGAATCTAATCAAGTTTTCATCTAACGGTGAATATTGAATGCTTTGTTACCAAGGTAACATTGATTGCAAACCCTGATTTGAAGACTATATAAGGGAGAAATCTAGCAACTGGGAAACCTAATCCTCACACCTCCTGTGTGATACTAGTTGTGACTAAAGTCGATTCTCCTTTAACCTAGGTTTTTCAAAAACCATTATACGTTAACGACTTAAAGACTTCATTGGGATTCTCAAGCCAGCACTCCAACTATTTTCTATGTAGTTGCGTGTTCTGATCTTACTTTGTTCTTGTATTGAGTATTATCTTCTCTAAGATTTGCTCGAGATTCAATCTCCGATACGTAAGATAAAAAGTAGTCACAAACATCTTTGTCTCATCGTTTGTGATTCCACAATATCTTGTTCTGCTTCCATACGGTTAAGATCATTGTGAGGTGATTGATATTACTAGGCTGTTCTTCGGGAATATAATACCGGTGTATGACTTGGTTCCTGTTCACCTTGATTTATCAAAAGACGGAACAAAACTTGTAGGTATTTCTGTGGGAGACAGATTTATCTATTATCATAGACTTTTCTGTGTCATACAGATTTGTTTATTAAAGTCTTCGACTTTGGGTTGTATCAACTCTTAGTTGTTGGTGAGATCAGCTAAGGGAATCAAGTGCGTAGTATCCTGCTGGATCAGAGACGTAAGGAGTGCAACTGTACCTTGAATCAGTGTGACATTGATTGGGGTTCAACTACAGTCCCGCATGTGGTTAGTTTGTAGTAGTCTAGTGTCCGTAGCGGCTTAATACAGTGTGGTGTTCAATCTGGACTAGGTCTCGGGGTTTTTATGCATTTGCGGTTTCCTCGTTAACAAAATTATGGTGTCTGTGTTATTTCTATTTCGCATTATATTTTGTTATATAATTGAAATATCACAGGTTGTGCGTTTGAATCTATCAATTAGGAAATCCAACCTTTGGTTGTTGATTGAAATTGATTGATCCTTGAACATTGGTCTTTGGTACCGTTCAAGTGATTTCTCTTGTATTCAATTAGACTCGCAGATTTCCATTTGCTTGAGAAAGAATTGAATCAAGAAAGAGATATAACTCTTTGATATACTTTATTAAGATTGAGTCTAGTTGATTATCTTGAAAGTATATTGGAGTTTGTCCATACAGATTGCTAAGCGAAATATTGGGTGTGGTTTTTGTACCCCCGCTTTTTCAGTTTCAATTGTACTCAACACGATAGAAGATGCAAGATCAGAACATGCAACTATAGAGAAAATAGTTGGGTCTGGCTTCACAATCCCAATGAAGTCTTCAAGTCGTTAACCTACATGGTCTCGAGAGAAACCTAAGGTTAAAGGAGAATCGACTCTAGTTATGCAACTAGTAACACACAGAAGTGTGGGGATTATATTTCCCAGTTGCTAGAGTTATCCTTTATATAGTTTTCAAATCAGAGTTTTCAATCTAAGTTACCTTGGTAACAAAGCATTCAATCTAAGCTAGAGTTATCAAGTCTTCGACTTTGGGTCATAGCAACTCTTAGTTGTGGGTGAGATCAACTAAGGGAATCAAGTGCATAGAGTCCTGCTGGGATTTAGAGGCGTAAGGAACAAGACTGTACCTTAATCAGTGTGAGATTGGTTAGGGCTCAACTACATTCCAGTCTGAAGTTCACTTGTAGTAGGCTAGAGTCTGTAGCGGCTTAATACAGTGTGGTGTTCAAATCTGGACTAGGTCCCGAGTTTTTTTCTGTATTTGTGGTGTCCTCGTTAACAAAATTTCTAAATCCGTGTTATTTCTTTTCCGCATTATATTTTCTATATAATTTAAATATCACAGGTTGTGAGTGGTTCAATCAACTAGATTGTCCAACCTTTGGTTGTTGATATAAATTGATTGACACTTGAACATTGGTCTTTGGTACCATTCAAGTTGTTTCTCATATTAATCAGGCTCACGGATTTCTATCTGTTTGATTTGCTGATTACATTAAGAAACATAGATACAACTCTTGGATGTATTTCCATTGTCTGACTGTCTAGTTGATTCTCTTGGATTTATATTGGAGTTTGTCCATATGGATTGCCTAAACGAAATATTGGGTATGGTTGTTAGACCCCCGCTTTTTCAAGTTTGAATTGTAATCATTAAATGATATTTTGATGCCAATGTTGACATGATTATGTTTCAATACTACAATGCCATGAGTTTGTCTCGGCGTAGAACTAAACTTTTGAAACAATGCCGGAATTTCAGAAAACATATCCTGAGAAATTAGTACATATGCCGGCATTGATATTAAATTACAAACCGTGCCGGTACTCTGACAAAAATATTTTGCGTCTGGAAAATGCAGATTACCGGCATGGTAGCCAAAAAAATCAATGCCGAAACTATGAAATTTCTATGATTTTGAAAATTCAGAGTACCGGCATTGTTTTTAAGATTTTCGACCATGCCGGCACTGTCAAAAAAACATTAATTCGGGAGTTTTTGACTACCGGAATTCCAAATATATGCCGGCAAAGAGGAATTTGACACAAGTTTACCAACATAATAAATCAAATAACAACACTAGATTGTTTAAAAAAATCATCTCCAAAGTTAAGATGTTCCAAACCGCAAACCAATCATACATAAACCAAAACAAGCAAAGAGTTTAGCAAGACACACAAACAAACACATGTTCTACATTGTTCAAAACACACAAACAAACATAAACCAACACTAGATTGTTCAAGACCTAACTAATACCATAAAAGAAACATTAACAAACATCTTCGATCACTCGGTCCTTGGCTTCTTATGTGCCATCTTCTTCCTTTCACCCCACAAGTCTTTTGCCACTGGATCTTCAATTTTGGCTATCCTTTCTTCGACCGTCTGCATTTCTTCCGGGGTCAGCACATCTCCTTTCTTGTTCTTGCACTTAAACAACTTTCCCAATTTGCCTAGACGCTTACGCTGTTGTCATATTTTTCAACAGGTACTTAGTATGTATACTTATATAAGTTTATAGATATAGATTTAAAAAATAAGAAGTGATCAAGAATTACGTACCAACAACGTAAGGGTCTTTTGAAGTGCGGGTACAATTAATTCAGCCGGAGTGGTGGAGGGAGGTTCTGCTTGTGGAGGCACTTCATCGGTGGCCGGGTGTACAATATAAGGATGCGAGTACCTCAAATGACCTCTGAGGAAGTCTGGGTTGGTCTCATAACCGTCTTCCCCCAATTCCCAACCAACCTTATCCAGCACAAGTTCTCGTTCTTCCCTTTCCCTCCAATGTACAGGAAGGGGATTTGGGTGGTAAACTACCAGAGTATGTTGGTCATTTTCTTGGCATTGGAGAAAGTTATGAGAGAATTTCTGATAAGATGTATCCGTAAGACTTTTCTGCTTGTACCCAAGTTGGCGCATTAGACGGCGAGGATTGTGCATAACAAATCCTTTTGGATGAAATAACGGTCCGTTGTAAAATGAAACATTGTTACGCCTTGCAAAATGAACTCCTCCGGCATTCCTATATGGGTCAAACACAACATCTTGGGCAGCGACAGAGTCCAAATCCATTCTCATGGCGAATAACCGACGTTTGTTATTGGTCTTCGGATTATTGTCGAAAAAGTATTTCTGAGCTAGAGGCTATTGCGGTTGCCATTCACGTATTAAATTCAACGATTATTATCGAATAACTGACGTTTGTTATGTGGTGGAGCTTACAAATTTTTTTTTGAGAGGTAACAAGTTCAATGGGTGACTCTATTGCTTTAAATAGATGAGGACTCAACGGCTCTTTTTCAACTTTATCAAGCCGACATTGTCAGAAAACTAACATCCACACCGGACTTGAAATAGCCATTGGGCATTGAAATTCGGATAAAAGCTGTTAGTTTTCAAAATGTTAAATGCCGGCATTGTACTAAATATAACGGGAATGCCGGCATTGAATACCGGTTTGGATAAGTATAAAAATTCAATGCCGGAATATGGTTTATTGTATACATAAACCACTACTTTTTGACATTTTATCCCGGCATAGATTTATATATACTCTCTACATCGGCATAGTAACGTCATTGAATTATGTTAACATAGTATGCCGAAATTATAATTTATTTCAAATATAATCCTTTTCGCAGGAAGCACGGATGCACTTAGCACGTGCATCAATCCTTTGAACCACTTGGTGACCCAAGTGGACGAGTTATAGTTTCGTGAGGGTTTACATAGAGATGTACCCACAAAACCTTACCAAAAACTACCCTAAAACTTAACCAAAAACCACTAAACCTATCAATCTTCTTACGAAGAATCCGTCTCCGATTCACCCAACTTGTGGTACTCCGTGACTTTGTTTACCATGTAGTTCACGTTTTCATCAAACATGAAAGCTTCCCCCTTTTCCTATAAGTAACGCGCATTCACGGCTTCGTGCTACAAAAACAACACACAAACTTATTTTGTTACATGAAAATTGAAAAGAGTGGATTGTGTCGAATAAATCACAAAGATACTTACAAGTTGTTGAGGGGACAATCTATTGTGGCTAGCGTGCGTGACCCGTGTTTGATTTTCAAATACTCAACCACCGCATCTAGGATGATGTCGTGTCGTTGATCGATGTGTTGAGCACTTCTTCCTTTCGGGTTCCCATAATCGTGCCTAAATTTGTTAAAAATCTTCACCCACATGTTCTCCCCTGAAGTGCTATCTATAACTCCAACTCGAGTTGCGGCGTACCATGTTTGGGTGATTGATAAATCTTCCTCGGAGTCAAACGATGCCATTTGTTATATGTGGAAGTAGGTTCTATACTAAGCTATTTATAGATGATTCTTCTAGGATTTAGGGTTTCATAAGTTAAGAATCTTAAGGATATATATATAACACGAGTTTGGGGAAATGGGGTTCAAGTATTAGCTCTCTTTATATAGAGAAAACCTCAACAACTAGTTTTTTTTTTTTTTTGAAATCACCAATGCCGGCATTAATGTTAATATGGATATGAAATCCGGCACCAGGTTCCGGTATTGATTACTATTCAATATCCATGCCGGTACTTATTTTTTTTATACAAAGATTGGGCCCAATCTGAAGTAAATGCCGGTATAGTGTCAACACTAACATACAACGCAGGCAGCTACTACCGATAGTGATTATATTTATGCGTCCATGCCGGAATAGTGGAATTTTAAAAAGTAATGGCTAGTATTTTGAAAAATATGACCGTTGGAGCTTCATTCCTAAATTAATCCCCCCCCCCCTATTCCCTTGAAAAAATTTACCGAAAGCACCCACCAAATAACAAAAAATCTTTCTCTCAAGAACGCAAGCGTCAAAAAAAAGATCAAGCAAGCACGGTTCAAGCTTCACAAGCGATGTGAGATTCATCAATAAGCTCTATTTGCAAACCACCATCAAGCTCTACTTGCAAAGTAAGTAGATTCACCATTACTAATACTATATGGACTGTTAAAATCTTCTCTACTGAGACGTATCACTAATATAATCTTCTCTTACAGAGTCATCATTGCAACTGTCAAATTTGCAAGTCACCTTCTCACTTAGCCATGGACTGTCCATATATTTATTCGAAGTGTAGAAATTGTGATGGGACATGCCGGTTTTGGATTGCAAAAACTGATGATGCTGAAAATGGAAGAATTTTTCTAAGGTGTTTGAATCATCCAAAATGCGATGAGTTTCAATGGTTAGATAGAGCTGTTGCACTATCAGAATCAAGAGAAAACCACAAGGGCCAATGCAAGCCTATTGACGGGTGTGATGGGTGTTATATGAAGGGAAAAGAATATGTTGAAAGAGAAGATGAACCAATTAAGATGGTCCTTGACACCGAGCTTCCAAACGATGTCTTCGAAGATATTCGCGAAAGGCTCAAAGGTACCGTAATTGTTGAAAAGGGATGGTAATAGATTAGGAGATCATCTTAAACCAAAAGTACTCCATTCACATGTTTTTTAGTATGTTTTAATTTAAAGTTTCATGTTTTTTAGTATGTTTTGATTTAAAGTTTCAAATCTAATGTAATAGATTATCTAGGAATGAAATAAAAAGAGCATTCGTAACTTATCTATAATCAATCCCGGCATTGTATTTTTATCCAAACCAATGCCGGAATTTTAAAAACCTAAATTTCTGAAGGGTGTACAAAATTCCGGCATGGACACATATCTTATTTACCATGCCGATTCTCTGGAAAAATTCCAAGTTTAAAAAAATCAGATTTCTAAGATGGATTCAATAGATATTTCCATGCCGGTAGTGTCCAAATTCTATACAGAACTTGGACCCTTTCATCCCTATTTACCGGCATAGTTTTGGAAAACTTTAATGCCGGAACAAGTTTCGACATGGAATTATAATTAATCATCCACTTCGGAAACCTTGCCGGCATTGGCGTAACTAAAGATTTCAATGCCGGCGCCATTGGTGTAAAGTAAAAGTTTAAATGTTTAAGGACTATCCAAACAACTTTTTCTAGAAATATAAACATGTTCAACATAAACCAAACAACTGAATTGTGCTTAAATGTTCTTAATCCAGCTATCATAAACCAAAAGTAAACCAAATAACTAAAGGGTTCATCATGAGTTACAAACAAAAACAAGTTCCAAATTGTTCAAAACATAACAACCACCATCCAAATGAAGAAACACAACTAAAGAGTTCATTACTTGGTCTTTTGCTTCTTGGCCACGACCACCTTTCTCGTTTCCCCGAACAAAGCTTTGCATTAGGGTCTTCCATTTTATCAAGCTTTTCCTCAACTTCCTTCATTTCTTCACGGGATAACACCTCTTCTTTCTCATTCTTGCAACCAAACATCCTCCTCAACTTGCCAAGCCGACACCGGTAGTTTCATACATCCAACACATAATTAGTATATATATACTAATATAAGATTATGTGTACATTAAACGACTAAGCAATTAAAAATACTTACTAGCAATCCAACGGTCTTCTCAAGTCCGCCATTGTAGGTGGTGCCTCCGTAGGTGAAAAGACGAGGGTATCCAAATACACCACAATCTTTAAATTATCCACCTATAAGTCCTCTTACCGAAAGTGATTGTCTATGGACAAAGTCAAGAAAATACTACAAATCGGTATTCACACTTTGTGTGATCTTCTATGGATACGAGATCGAGACAATACAACAATCAAAGTGTGATTACTTGATAATAGGTTCGGACTTAACCAAACTCTATAGGATCACTATCAAGTAATACGGAGTTAACGTTTGTGTATTTTACTTTTAATTATAATAAACAATTATAATTGTGGAAATATAAAAGTAAAAGACACAGAAGATTTTGTTAACGAGGAAACCGAAAATGCAGAAACCCGGGACCTAGTCCAATTGAATACTCTCGAATTAAGCCGCTATACAAAATCTAACAAATTTCGTATAGTTGAGACCAAGCAACTAAACCTATAGTTCACCTAGTTTCTTCAGTATCCCCGCGCTTCCGACATTGTACAAGTGCACGACCGGAACAATTATTTTGGATCGTATTCCAAACAAGTAAAGGAACAACAAATCTGTTTAGTAACAACTTTCTTGATTCTTTCAGATAAAGATCTCAAGTCATAAGAAAAGGCTCTTCTGTTTAACCATTAAACTCCATTGCCTGGTCAGTCAATCTATCCAACAACTACCAAAGTAGCAGAGTTTAGATTTGCAATCAAACAATATATAATCAAACAAGAAACTATAAGGTGATGTCGATCTTACACAACTAATCTATCGAATAAATCCGATTCTAGTTGGATCCTACCGATCAAGGTTTTTGCACACCTCGATGAGTGCCAAATATTGCATATTTCCACATCTATTTATTGGCATTTAACTCATCTTTTGTGCTCAGAAATCAGATCTTATCCCATATTCTGTATTTTCCTTGTTTTCAAGAATAAATATTTGTACTAATTAATTTTGTGTTTTTAGGTAATAAATAAAGCTCGGAGAAATTGAGGAGCCAAAAGAGCAGAAAATTGGAGACAAGCGTCTATGGAGCAGAAAGCCAAAGCCTGCGCGCGCATTTGTTGCAACCCAACAAGTAGCAACCCATTTACAAGATATGTGCTTGAGCAAACCAAGACCCGGCCCATAATCCAAATCCAAGACCCGTTTTACTCGAGCCGTCGGATTTGCTCCATCTACATCCAACGGTCGCTCCACCCATCTCATCGACCCTTCGCCGCAACCGCTTCACACCACATCCACCTACACCTACACCCATCGAGCCAAACACGCCTCTCCTCATTTCTCTTCTTCTTCTCCTCTCTTTCTCCCGACAAACCCGTAGAGCTCCCCATCCCTCTCCTTCTTCCAATCTCTCCCGACCATTCCCGCAGCCTAACAACGCCAAAGAACACCTCCATCTCTGACCACCTCTGATGCAGCCACCTTCTCCGCTGCCTAGCTTTGATCTATCTCCTTCATAGCTTCTTCTCAAACCCTAGAAGCTAGGTTTGAGATAGATAAAGCTAGGGTTTTACCAACAGAGCATTAAGGGAGTTGCGAACCGATTGAACAGAGCCACAACGATTCAAAGAACTTTGGTGAGAGGGTATTTGTTTAATTTCAAGTTGAGTGAATTCTAGGGTTTTGATTTGCATGTATAAATAGAGTGGAGGTGAGGATGTTTGGGGGCATGCCTGGGCTAGCCAGAGCACAAACTTAGTCTAATTTGTGTTTGAATTGTTCTTTTAATGTTCTAATTTGATTTACTGGGGTGTTGATGAAACCCCTAGTTTGTATGTTAATATAATCAGTCTTCATGTGTTCTTGTTATGATTAAACTGTTTTAGGATTAATGCTTAGCTAATGAATCAAACAATTCTGTGATAGGGTGTACTGTAGAAAGACATCCTATACTAGGGAAAAGTTAGTGAGTTATCTAACCAAGGATCCACCTGAGACCTTCAAAGGAAGGCACAAGACACAATGGACAACTGTTTTGCCTTAGCATAGAACTAGAGGGTTGATTCAATCACCCTAGTGCTCTCAGAATTTGTTTACAATTTGTTCTGCTGCTTTAGTTTACAATCACAACCTCAACTCGGTCGTAGATCGACAACACCAAAACAACTCTGTCACTTGTTAGAAATCAGTTGTAGTAAGCCTTAGATCAAACATATAGCCACACCATTTCTCTGTGGGATCGACCCGTATTTGCCCCCTTTTTACATTGTAGACACCGTGCACTTGCGGTTTAACAAGTAGGCGAAACACATTCCCAAGCCTACCAAGTTTTTATGCCGCTGCCGGGGAATTGGTAGTACGCTATTGATCCATTGTCATCTTTACTGGTTTCTATTTTTAGTTTGTGTATATAAATGTTTAGTAGAGCTTTAATTTTTCAGTCTCTTGCATAGTAGTTCTGTAAGTTTCCACAGCGTATTTGCAAGTTTTTCTTCTTGTTTTTCTTTCTCAGATTCATTGGATTACTACGTCTGTGGTTTGCTGTGCATTCAGAGCTTAGCTCTGTAGCATTTTAGCTGTAGGCTTTCATTTGCATTCTCGCATGTTGTTTCAGTTAGGATACTTGCATCTGTGTATCATCTTTTAAAGATCTTTTTGCATTCTGTTTTGCTGCATTCTCATACCAGCATTTTGTTTCAGTAGGTTAGTTACTTCTTAGTGTAATGGCATGCTGTAGCTCAGTGTAAACCATCTGTTTATATATTTTTGCATTTGGTTCATCTTAAGTGCATCTTAGTTAACCCCATTTCATTGCATATCACTTTCTGTAGTTGATAGTTTTGTTTCAGTTAAGGTATATGCATCATTGTCCTGTAGTGTAATTAGTGTAACTTGCACCATTTTGAACTTTTAATTTTATTTAACATATGTAGGAAGTTTAGAGCTCAGGTTGTAATTTTTTTTTTTTAGGTTGCTGCTGTTTTTAGTCTTCTTAGATTACCGATAAACCATTTGCATACTTGCATCCATAAGCATTCATATAGGAATTTGAAAATTTTAGTTGTATTTAGTTATTCATGGTCATCATGGTTAATGCCTGGTGCTCAGTTTTGAGCTTAACCAACAGTTAGACTTCAGTCTGTGACTCTGGTCTGTCACATTGCACGTCACACTTTGCATCCTTCCGAATTTTGTGCACTTGAGTTGGCTGAATCATAAGTGGCCTAAGTTTCTGCTTTATTCTCTCTGGCAATCCATAAGCATAATCTTGTAGCTTTCACTTTCAAAGTATTCTATTCTTCTTTCAACATATTAACAGCATACCGCATCTGCAGTTTAGAGAACATTTGGTTGCATTCTCAGGTTCAAGAATCTCTCGCTTTGAAATCCTTTGCTTCACTCCGACATTTCGAGAACTGATCTTCTCCTTGAGTAACCAGGTACGTGAGAAGCCGAAATACACACCAAGGAGAAGGAACAAGGAGGAAATCCGTGGAAAACCTAAACTCGGTCATACCAACGGTATCATATTTTCAAACTAGATGCCTGGCTTGAATGAAATGCCATGAACTCGATAATCGAATGAATGTGTGCTGACCTATATGCATATGTGAATTAGCCGCCATTCACATAAGACTTGCCTCACCGATTGCTCTGTTGAACCGCATACTTTGCCGCATATTGCTCCATCTCTGGAATTTTTGACTAATCAGTGACACTTGAGTGACTGTGGTAAATCTAAATCCTGTGATTGTGTGTAATTTGAGCATGACCTGTGAATCTTTGAACCATATTTGCATGAGAAATTAGCTACCTTGCTAGGTATTGCTCACGCCTGAAACCATTGTTCTTGTGAGCTCTGTGCCCTTAGCTTCCTTCTGCTCTGTACTCAACTCCAGCCCCTGTAGCTGTTGAGTTTAAGCTACAACTTGGTTAACCAAGTTAGCTTTTAGCCTTAGTTGACATTAACTGAGTAGGTCACCAAACATGTAAACCTGCCATCAACTGAGCTAACCCAATCTACCTTACATTTTTGGGCATAACCCTGTTGACACTTGCATCTGAGTAGTGTGCTGAGCTTGCTTAAGATTGGTAAATCTGTATCATGTAAATCCCATGAGTTGCATATTGCATGGTAACTCTGACAGCCCAAATTGATTGATACTTTCGCTTGATCAAGTTGCCCTTGTTTGCTCCCTGAACTAGTGCTCATCAACCATTGCGAAACCCCTGCAATATCTGGTATTAATTTGCATGAGTCCTTGATATCTGAACTACACATTTGTTAGCTGAAATGCTATAGCTGAAATGTATCGCATGTGCATATGTGTGAAGTTGTTACCACCGCCTTGCGCATTGTGCATTGCTGATCCTCATAACCCTGCATATCTGTGTATAACACTTGAGAATTGAGGTCAGCTGAACCAGTGACATTCTGTGGCATGTTAAGTCTGTGGTGAATGTGTTTTGCATCTTTTGCAGTAGTTACATCTGTGAACCAGCTCTGTAATTTGTGTGTGCTCCTATGACAATTGAATGAGTTGTAAAAAGTGCTGAAATTTCATGTCTGAGTAGTTTGTGCATCTTTTGCATCATTGAACTCGTTGCATCATTGAATCATAGTCACCTCCCAACACATGCTTCGACTTGAGTGAGCACAACCCTTTACCCTGTGCACCTCACACATTTTTGTGGATTTTCTAGTGCACCTGCCAATCTGGGCAGTGCATAAGCTGTGATGTGGCTCTCTTAAACAACAGCATCCAGTTTCCCTGTGTGCTACAATTTGTGTGTGATTACTTGTGAGATGAGCTGCACATTACCTGCACTGCACCCTGCCAGTGCTGTGTCATTTTTGTGAGTTGTTGTTTCCCTGTTTTGATTTCACTAAGCCACCCTGTGTTGTGCTATTCTGTGTTGCTCTGTGCACATAACCAGTGCATAAGCTTAGCTGCATTTAGACTGTGTTGTGTGAGCTTGCCAATCCGCACAAACCGAAGCCCACATAACTGGGCTGCACACAAACTAAGCTGAAGCCCACATAACTAGGCTCTTCTCCAGCCAACCACTGGGCTTTGCATCCAAACTGGGCTGTGCAATTGCACACGTCCTGGGCCGCAAAACAAACTAAGCCCACATAATCTGAGCTGAAGCCCACTGTGCAACAAACCAAAGCCCACATAAACCAAAGCCCACATAAACCAATTTGAAGCCCACTTAAACCAAATCTGAAGCCCACAACCACTGGGTTTCCATAACCTTTGGGCTGTGCATTTGCATAACTTGGGCTGCACATTTGCCGCAACACCAAGAACTCCTGTGGGCTTAATTCTAAAAAATTGGGTGCCATTTTCTTGTATCACCTTTGCTTCTCTGTGTTGATATGATTTGATGTGTGCTAAGCTATGCTTCTTTTTGAGTTCAAATTGAGTTGCTAGATCATGTCAGGATTCTGGTCTGCAACTGGGGATGAGAACAAATCCATCGGAGAACTTGCTTACGGGCATGATTCATGTTATGAAACCCCCACAGACCATAGTGATTTTAGGGAATATTATGAACCCTCTCATGGGCCTGACCTTGAATACTCATACCCTAATCAGTATGACCACATGTATTGTAGTTGCAGGAAATCCCACACTACACCCCTCATAATATTTTGTAGATCTAAATCCTATTTATCATCTAAATTTCAAATATAAGTGCTAGAAATATAAATTGACACAAGGATTTTTACATGGTTCGATCAATGTGATCTACATCCATGGTTCTTCACTATGATTTTTGAGGTTACATAAGAATTAGATTTACAATCTCCATTAATGGATATTTTGTAGAGCTCTAGATCTAATTTTAGGGGAAGAAGATGATAAAGAAAATAAATCTCTCTCTAAAATATCTCTCTCCAAAATATCTCTCTCTCCTACCAAAATTATCCTCCCTTTCTCTCTCATGTTCTCCTCTTTATATAGTGTTTACATAGTGGATGACAGCTCATGCACAACTAATATTTCCCCTAATTTCGGATTTACCTTGCGACATTTCGCGGGAGTATAAATGTTAAGTCTCGCAGACACTCTAGTTTTCGCAAGATCTTTGCGCTTTCATCATGTTTCTATCACCACCATCTATTGCGTCATCAGTCTGCGACACTCGCAAAGTGTCATTGGTGAGGACTTCGCAAGTATGTCCTTGCTGCGATATTCTGCTCCTACATCTTGCCTCTTTTTCCTTGAATATTGCTTGAAGAGCGATCTTTAAGGAAAAATCCGTTGTTGTAGTAGTCTTTGATCTTTATTGATGAAGGAACGAGCGAAAGAATATCTGGACTTGAAAAGCACGTACTTGCCTCTATTCTTTTGCGAAGTTCCGAAGCTTTGCGAAGTAAATAGGAAATATCATCTCTTGAAGTATGCAAAGTATGAAGTATCCTTGAAGAAGTATAAGAAGTACTTAATCCTCGAAATATATAAGAAGTATGAAGTTTTCTTTGAGAAGTATATGAAGTAACCGTTCTCGAATGCGAATAAGAAGTATTGCGAACTAATCATGCGAAATTAGAAGTATGAAGTATAAGAAGTATTAATCCTCGAAATATAAGAAGTATTTATCCTTGAATGAGAGTAGTAAGTATTGCCTCTATTCCTGCGAAATTATTACTCCATTTTTGATAAAGATTCTTATTGTTCATTAGCGAATTTCCATTTTGGAAATGATTCTTGCCGAGAAGATAAAGAACATAAAATGTTTTCTCGCAGTCCATAGTTGCCTCTCGTTCTTTATCTTTGAAGGTAGAATCTTTAATAAAATGTTGAATGAGAGAGTTGTATCTTCATTCTCATTTTGCCTCTTCCTCATGCTTTGTGCTCATGCGATAGTATAATCTCTTCAAGTTGCTTATAATTTTGCGAAATAACCACATTTTGCAAAATAATCACATTCTGAGAAATTCGACTCATTCTCTCAAATTCTGAATAATACCTTGAGAGATTCCAAATAATATCGCTGAGAGATTCTGAATAACACTCTTGAGAGATTATAAATAGTTCTGTTGAGAGATTCTGGATAATTCTGTAAAATTTTGTAAAATACTTGTGCGAGTATAATGCTTATGTAATGATTATGTTATGAAATGTTTATGCGATGCTTATGCCATGAAATGCTTTTGCGATGCTTTCATGATGCGAGTATGATGTTTGTATGATGAGAATGCTTATCTACTACAATGTATAGCTAATGTTTGTGTTACTTAGCTCATTTTGCCGCTTTAAAATTGATGTAGCTTTAAATCGCTTCCATTCTTCATTTCTCTGGATTTTGTCTCTAGTATATGCATTCCTCTTTGTGTGTTTATTGTCCTCTCAGCTTTCTTACTTGCACTTCATCTTTTCTTATTCCTGCACTATTTGTATCGCGAGATAGTATGATCATAATATCAAGTGTGCGGCATTTGCATTTGCATTGCCTCAGTCTCATTATCATGTACATATTCGCAAGCTTGTCATTTAATCATTTTCTCAAGCTCGCAAGCTTATCATGTAATCTTTTTTGCAATGAAAGATCTCTGTTACCTAGATTCAAACTGTTTATGTTAAATTTTGTTAATGCGACAAGATCGCAGGACGTCTTTACATTTTCATGTAATGACCCATTGGTCTTGCCTTATCAGTTTTCTTGTGTGGTCTTATTTCGCCTTCCTAGTTAAAGGTCTTATTTTGCCACCCCTCATTATTGCGACAATATGACAGGCCTAAATATTCTTGCGAACATAAAGCCCCATGACATTGTCGTCTTGCGACGAAATCGCAGACGTCTTTACACTTTCATGTGAAGACCCATTGATCTCGACTTATCTTTGTCTTTTGTATTATTGCCTCTTCAGGATCATCGCACAAATATGACAAGCCTAAATTTCCTTGCGAAACAAAGCCTCATGACATTTGCGTCTTTTGACACTTATCGACTCCCTAATGGAGGGTGCCGCCCTTATCTTCTCCCTGGTTGCCCCTTCAAGGAGGCGTACATCGGCCATACAAGACTAGCTCCTCCCATCCGGCCTTAACAACAACCCGGTTGTTTTCGCAGCCTCTTATCCCTTATACCTATATGGTTTATGGTTACGAGACTACACCCTAAGTGGAGTTTTCTTCGGGCCGAAAGTGCAACATATGCCAAGACTTGCCAAGAATGGCCGAGACACTTCAAATGCCCTGCCACTCTTGGCTCAACCGTGTACCCCCGGCGCCTTGAGCATACACTGACTCCTTGGAAGAGACCCTCGGGCGTCCAACCAGGGTATAACCTTATATATATAATTGGAAATCCAAGGTATCTCTCCCGGATAGGCTTTCATGGGCCCCAAATCTCCATGACTCAGGTTCCAGGAGCGGTGTAACCTTTTCACTGAGCCATGTCAAGAGATACCCCTTATATGACGCACTTTAGGTCTTACATTTGCCTCTTACGAAATATCATTCGCGAACTAGGGTGTACGCCATAAAGGTTCGTCCCATTCACTCACTCATTCATTTTTGTAAATTCATTCAATCATTCATTTTTGATTATCTCTTCTCATTATCTTTGCGAAATTATCGTATTTCCATTATCTCTCGCGAAATTATCGCATGTCTTCATTATTTCATTCATTCTTCTTTCATTTCTGTCATTTCCTTCACTTATTCTTTCATTTCTGTCATTTCATTCATTCTCATAATATTATATCATTTGAAGTAAAGTAAATATTCAAGAGAAATATATAAATTAATCTGCAAGATTTTTCTCAAATCTTTGAAATCTTTAAGATCTTTGTAATTTTGATTTTTTTTTTTTTTTTTTTTTTTTTTTTTTAAAATCTAATCAAAAATCTTTTATTTTCTGTAAAAGTAAAATGTTCAAAGAAAGTGGTACTTAGCTTTTATGTGATTCGTTGTTGCTGTTGTCTCTTGCGAAGTATATGATTTGCTTGCGAAGCTAGCATCCTTGAAATGTATAAACGTCGTACAAAATATAGTTATCTCGCAAAGAAAAAGAAGTGTGAGAAATGAGACTTGAACCCTTGACCTGCATCTTGCATATTCTCGCACCATACCAACTGTTCTAACCCTCTCTTGCGAAATTAATTTGCGAGATAATCATCAACTTTCTTCTTTGCGAGATTGTAGTTGCAGGAAATCCTACACTACACACCTCACTCGAATTTGCTTATTCAATTCATTTGAAGATGAATAATAATGTGTTTTATTAATTGTTTTCTTCCAAGATTTACAAAGAAATGAAGAACAGAGCTAGAGAAATTACAATCACTCTTAATTTTCTCTCTCCTAATGACTTGTTTCTCAATTCAAAAAGACCTCTCTCATAACAGACTTACTCGACCCTTTATATAGGGTATTGCATAGTGGATGACAAAGCTATACTTGTCCCTTATTTTCGGAAACGTCTCGCGAATGCTCACGAATGTACAACTGTTTGCCTTCGCGACACTCTTAAATCTCGCCAAGTCTTCACACTTTCCTCATGTTCTAACTGTCGTCATCTATTACGTCATTTATTTACCTCCATGCGACTCCTTCGCGATGCAGTTGTTTATTAATCTCACAAGTATTAGTGTTGTGATATTCTGGTCCTACATCTTGCCTCTTCTCATGTCTTCTCTGCGAAGAAGAGAATGTCATGAGAACCAATATTTTAAAGTGCCGCAACTGCTTATCTTTATCTTGCGATTGTTCATTTTCACTGCTTTTGTTTATGTACGGAATTTATTACAGTGTGTTTCTTCTTCCACTCTTTTCTTGACACGTCTCTTTCAACCGATTATTCTTAACCATTCACGTCCCATCTCACATTAAATGCATTTGTTTTCTCGAGAACTCTCTTCTCTATATATAGCTTTCTCCTCTTTCTCTTCTTCTCTTTTATTTTCCTCTGCAACTTTTCTTCATCTTTCTCCTTCCGCAATTTGCGCTTCGCTATCTTACTTCCTTCTGCCTCCGCATCAGTCCACCATTTCAATGTCTCCTTTGCATCATGATACTCAGTTGCTTTTGTGCATTCACTTCGCAGCATCTCTTCTTCTTTTGTTTCTATGGCATCTACCATTAGTCTTTCTTTTCTTTGTTCATCCTGTACATTCTTCCTCCAACCTTTCTTTTTTGCTGTTCTCTCTTCGCAGCTCTCTACATCCACCTCATAACATTTTTGCCCCTCTATCCAATCTCCTTTTATAATTCCGACACCGCTAGGATGTGGAAATTTTATGCACTGATGGTATGTCGATGCTATACCCAGAATTTGATGAAGCCATGGTCTTCCAATCAATGCATTGTAGGGAGATTCCACATCAACTACACAAAACAAAATATCAGTCGATAACCCCTGCAAGGGTATCCTCATGTGCACTTCTCCTTTGGGCTTGTTCGCGGTACCGTTGAAACCATATATTTTGTATGTTGAAGGGATCAAGTCTTCATCTCTTCCTCCCATAGTTTTGTAAGTATGGTAGAAAAGAATGTTGACTGAACTGCCAGTATCAATCAATATTCTATTGATTGCCCAACAATTTTCCGCTTCATCATCTTCGCCATCAATGGGTTTTGGATTAATTTCCAGCTTCACAACCAGTGGGCTATCATGTATTTCTCTTCCTTTGGGTACTTCTTCAGCCGAGAAAGAAATAATCTGCAGTTGCCACTCTTTTAGCTGCGATGTCTTCGCAACATTCATCACTTCTTTATCATCAGCATCCCTCGCGAAAACTCTACTAAGTACATTGTCATGAAAATCTTCAATAGTGCGGTATGAGTGTACAATGGAGTTGCAAAACAAATTTTTAGCCTTTGCCCCAACTTCTATAACAAATGTTTCTTTTCCCTTTGCCGGTGGGGGTGGCAAATGTTGAACTTTCTCTTCTTCTTTTAAAAAGTGATTTAGCTTTCCTTGATCAATCATTCTTAGGATAATTCTCTTGATGTTTCTGCAGTCATTTGTTAGGTGCCCATGAAAGCGGTGGTAAGAATGATCTCGTGACTTCTATTTCCAGGTGGTGGTTCACTTCCCATGTTCCATGGTGCAGGTATGTTTTCCATCAAAAGTATTGCTTCCCATATTTTTTCCACACCGGCGTTCAATGGCGGTATTTTAATTTCCTCCCACACTACTACGTGACTTCGTCTGTCCTCTATGATAATTCCCGCTCTCGGCCTCCGTAAGTCTCTTGCGAATTATACCTTTGACCTCCATAGGTTTCTTGTGGTTGATCAAGCCTTTGAATTTTATTGTTTCCGCCACGGTTGTAGAAATTTCTTTCTCTTTCAAACTCTTCCTGATCGCGACTTCCCATAGCTACTAACTTTGGTTCTATATCAACTGCTTTTCTTTCCTGTTGACCTTGCGATGTGCTCGCCACTGTGTGTATTAGTTGAGGTAATAAACTTCCATTCGCGACACTAGAATTTGTGTTCGCCACTGGGTAAGATTCCATCTCGTTCTGTCTTTCTTCTAAAGCAATATATTCCTCCTGGAGCTCTCGTAATTCAGTCATTGTAATTGTATTCTTAACTCTGAAAACCTAAACATATAATAGATTGGTTGCGAACATAGCATTTATGAATGACAGTATGAGGTATCTTTCATCTACCCTGCCGGCCATCTCGCTGCACATCGTCTTCCATCTGACAGTTAAATGTCTCAAACTCTCGCCAACTCTTTGTTTTAGTCCAAATACATCTTCAATGCCAGGTCGTGAAGAGTTGTTACTTATATACGCCCCAAAGAATATAGCCTCGTAAATGATTGAATGATGTGATCGTATTCCTTGGTAAACCCTCAAACCATTTCAATGCTTCTCTGTTAAACTTGACGCAAAGTATTTGCATAATATAGCGTCATGGTTTTCCCATTGTAGCATACATCTCACATAAGCCTTGATGTGTTGTACTGCACAAGTTGATCCATCAAAATGCTAGTTAGCGCTGGTAAATTGCATTTTGGGGGTATTCCTCCTAACTGCACTTCTAACGTAAAAGGATTTTTTCGCAGACCTCCGCGATAGCTTCATCTAACTGTCTTCTCCCCTTCTCTTCTACTGCTAAATATTCCTCTCATCTCTTGCCAATTCTCGCGCAATTTGTTCATTTGCCTCTTTGAATTTATTGGTCGCTTTAACTCGCTTCCCTCCTTCTCCGTTCATGTCTACTTTTTGTATTCTTTCATATTCTTCGTTAATATCTCTATTGTTGCGATTCCTCTCGCCTCCTCTCTCGATTGTCATGATTATTTTGCCGAATCGCCTCTTCCAATTCTCGATTTTCCATTTCTGCTCTCAATCTTTCTCTCTCGCGGGTTAGACGTGCTTGCTCGGTATAATGCTTTTCAATATCATCTTCAATTTCCTTTTGTTTCCTTTGTGTTTCTCTCCCATGTAGTGTTCTTCTTCTTTCTTCCTGATTTTCTTCATTAATTGGGTTATTCGTCCTTGAGGTCAGTCTATCTTCTTGATTTCCATCATCGTGATTGTTCACCAAAATATAACGATTTTCTATTAATTCTCTCTCTTCGCGACCTCCTTCGCCATGATTTAACTCTCTTTCCAAATTTTCTTCATTAATGTTTTCTGCAGGTAATACTCTTCTCCCATTTTCTCTACTCGATACTGATCTCGATCTGTTACTACTTCTTGAACTCCTATTTTGCAGCCTCCTATTTTCCATCCTCAATTCGTGGTTTTGCCTTGTTAGATTCGCGCGTTCTTATGCTTCTAACCGCCTTTCTTCGTGTATTGTCTGTCTCAGCTTCTAATGCCGCAATTTCTTCATTTCCACTAATTGTTTCCCCCATCTCTTCTCGATTTCTCTCTTCCTGTCTATTATTCATCAATTGTTGTATTTCTTCTCTTTCTTCCGTAGAATCTGATCTCCATGTATGCACGCTCACTCTATCATAATCGATTACTCTGTTTAGTGCTGGTTGAATTGGTGGTTGAGTTGATGGTTGAATTGGTGGTTGAGTTGATAGTTGAATTGGTGGTTGAGTTGATGGTTGAAACCGCAAAGATTAATGATGGAGAAGCTGAAGCTGCGAGGGCTAAAGGCAAGAATAAGGCCATTTCTCGCAAGGACAAATCTTCCGCTCCGTTTTCTAAAAATGG
The DNA here is from genome assembly GCA_023531295.1 of Papaver armeniacum. Classification (NCBI taxonomy): domain Eukaryota; kingdom Viridiplantae; phylum Streptophyta; class Magnoliopsida; order Ranunculales; family Papaveraceae; genus Papaver; species Papaver armeniacum. Next base: position 194,923 of record JAJJWW010011949.1, on the reverse strand, counting down.
AAAACCCATCCCTCTTCTCATTGTAGTTCTCAAACAAGTGAGAATTCGATAAGAATGAAAATGAGATTGGTACTTCTTCTGCGAGGGAGAATCGTTCGACCACCTCTGCTATGGCGCAATTGTCTAGCATCTTTTCTGATTCCATGCAAGGATTGGGGACGATCATTTAATCAAGCTACTGCGAGGCTCTCGCTAAGATTTGCGATGCCCCACCTTTGGAGGACAATGAGTTGTTTCGCGGGGTTTCTCGAAACAGTGACTTCTAGTTTCTTAAATGCTCTTAATGCTTTGGTATGTTTGTATCTCTTTATTTCTTTGCGACCTCAATTATAAGCTCTATCTTAATCATTTCTATATTTTTCTTTGTAGTCTGGGAGAGTTTCTTTTGTTGTCGCCTCGACCTTGAGAAAAAGACACAACCCAATCTCGAAAAGAGAAATTTGCAACTTAAAGATAAGATGCGAGAACTAGAGAATGAAGTCGCGACATCTCGCGAGAAGGATGAACGGATTAAACAACCTGGAGGCTGAGCTTACTTCTCAACAGAATAGAGTATCTACTCTTGAAAGCGCAAATCAATGAGCTTTATGGTATAACAATCTTTGTTCCTCGATTTCTTTTATTTTATCATTTACTTTTCTTTGCCCGACTTACTATTTTCGCAGACATATATAATCTCTCTCAAGAGTCTATTCTTCTCCATTCATTTCCCGAACCCATGGATGATGATGTCCTCCTTGCTCGCCTCAATGAATCTCTAAGTAGTTCTTCAAATGATACTAACCTTCTTTCATTAAAGGATCTTCAATCCAAACACCATCTCTTAAAAATCGAAAGCATAGGGCTAGCTTAAGTTTAGCTAATCACTTTAAACGAATGTACCTTGATTCCAAGAAGAAATTCAAAGCCTTAAGGAAGAAAGTTAGTGATCTCATAGATGAAAAAGATCGCATTACTAACAGAGGTGCACAAGCATTAGCAAAATTTCAAAAATCTCTCTTGATGTGCAAGTTGAGCGAGATGAGCTCCTTCGTCAAATACCCTACTTAGCGAGCGAGAAGATCAAATTCGTTCACTTTTTGTCATAAATAATGATGATGAATTTGCCTGGGCTGCGAAAGGTTTTAGATAACGCTAGAAATAACTTAGGTGTTGATGTTAGTCTTCGCACCGAGCAAACTACCTTAATCAAGGATATGATCTTTGAAAGAGAGGTTGTTTGTTATACTTCTTTACTTTTCTGTAATTTTTTCCTTTTGTATTATTAACATTAATTCATTTCCTCATGTTTTCAGAATCAAAAGAGATTTCAGACAAGAATTGGAGAGCTTGAAACCGAAAAAGAACAACTCGCGATGGATCTCTCTCTCGCGAGAATAAATATTCTAAATCAAGCGACAATTCCAAACTACAGTGGCGAATTTTAATAATGATGTTGTTCGTTTTCGCAATCAAGCTATGGAAATAGTTTGTAATGATCACAACATTCCTCTTCATTCATATTCTTTTCTTCTCAAGAAGTTCCCGAGAACTTGCCCGTCTCGAGATGTTTCGATAGTGAAGCTAATGAAGAAGAAGAATCACGACGAGAGCGATGGAACCAAAGAATCGATGAAGAAGAAGAACCAAAGAAAGAAATAATTTATCTTTCTTCTTTGATTTCTTGTAATATCTGTATACATATATCTTCGACTATTGAATGTAAATTTCAACTTTGCTTCCTTTGTTCGAGATATATTAATCAAACAACCCTTCTTTGTAATTATAACTTCACACTTGCCTCTGTCCATAAGATATAATCAACTTCATGAGTTAAATATAATCATTCTCTGAGATATAAATATGTATATCATTTTTTATTTTTTTTTTTTTTTTATTTTTTTTTTTGAATTTATACATTATCACTGCGACAAGATCTCAAGATATCTTCATGGATTAAGAAATCTATTGATCTTGCCTTATCATTATTTGTGTGGTCTTATTATGCCTTCCTAAGTAAAGGTCTTATTTTGCCACCCCTCATTGCGACAAGATCGCAGGCCGTCTTTACACTTTCATATAATGACCCATTGACCTTGTCTTATCATTTCTTTAGTATTTTTGCCTCTGCAGGACATTATATTTGCGACAATATGGCAGGTTTAAATGTTCTTGCGACCATAAAATCCCGGCACATTGTCGTCTTTTTGCGGCGAAATCGCAGAAGTTCTTACATTTTCATATAAAAACCCATTGATCTCGTCTTACCCTCGCGTTAGTATTATTGCCTCTGCAGGATCATTGCACAAATATGACAAGTCTAAATTCTCTTGCGAAAATAAAGCCTCATGACATTTGCGTCTTTTGACACTTATCAGCCTCCCTAATGGAGGGTGCCGCCTTATCTTCTCCCTGGTTGCCCCTTCAAGGAGGCGTACATCGGCCATACAAGACTAGCTCCTCCCATCCTGGTCTTAACAACAAGAGTTGTTTTCGCAGCCTCTTATCCCTTATACCTATATGGTTTATGGTTACGAGACTGCACCCTAAGTGAGTTTTCTTCGGGCCGAGTGCAGCATGTGCCAAGACTTGTCAAGAGTGGTAAGGAAGTTCCATGCTCCCCGCACTCTTGACTCAACTGTGTACCTCGGCGCCTTGGACATACACTGACACAAGGATTTTTTACATGGTTCGATCAATGTGATCTACATCCATGGTTCTTCACTATGATTTTTGAGGTTACATAAGAATTAGATTTACAATCTCCATTAATGGATATTTTGTAGAGCTCTAGATCTAATTTTAGGGGAAGAAGATGATAAAGAAAATAAATCTCTCTCTAAAAATATCTCTCTCCAAAATATCTCTCTCTCTCCTACCAAAATTATCCTCCCTTTCTCTCTCATGTTCTCCTCTTTATATAGTGTTTACATAGTGGATGACAGCTCATGCACAACTAATATTTCCCCTAATTTCGGATTTACCTTGCGACATTTCGCGGGAGTATAAATGTTAAGTCTCGCAGACACTCTAGTTTTCGCAAGATCTTTGCGCTTTCATCATGTTTCTATCACCACCATCTATTGCGTCATCAGTCTGCGACACTCGCAAAGTGTCATTGGTGAGGACTTCACAAGTATGTCCTTGCTGCGATATTCTGCTCCTACATGTATCATCAACCACCATGGGAGGATGAGCAATTCTATCCTCCAATGAACCCATGTATGCAGTCTATAATGGAGAACCTCATGCTCATAGAGCAAAACAATGCTAGGTTTGAATTGAGTGCAATGCATGATCATCCATATAGCAACATGTCTGAATTTCCCTTCTCTAGTGAACCTCATGCACAACCATGCAGTGAATATCCATATGAGGCATGCAGACCCACTAGTCAAGACTCCCCTTCAATTGAACAACTCATTATGAACATTCAAATGAATCTGACTCAGTTACAAAATGAAGAATGGAAGGAAGTTCATGATAGGATGTTTGTTATCTCTGATAATTTTGAAAATAGTATTTCTATTCCTTCTCATGCAACTGACACTGAATATGAACCTAATCTAGAGGTAGATGAGTGCACTAGAAATGCTACAATTTTGAATAGGGAAATGCATTTTTGCTATGATGATGATGAGGATGAATATGATATGTTAGAAGAGCATGTGTATGCTGAAAATATGATGGAATCTTTGGGTTCAGAGACATTTAGCTTCTCTTCTGTGAACCCTATGAATGATGCTTCTTCTAATATTCATACTTGTGATGCTGATTTGGGGTCTGTGCAATTGTTCACTGAAAAATGAGCATGCTATACCACCTCGTGTGTAGCTTGGGAATGCTCGAGATTTTTGACACCAATGATGTTATGCATGAGGTTGAAATTTTGAATAATGATGATTATGACATGGATATTGATGAATTGTTCTATGCAGGTGAACATGATTTACCTTCTTTTTCTGACCTTAGGAAAGTGTGTGATGGTGCAAATGATCTTATACATGAAAACAACTTAGATGTACCTAATCTCTCTCCTAAGGCACAGACTGAAACCCCTCCACCAAACCTCGGTGTAGTTTGTAACAAAATTGCAAAACCAACTTTTCTGAAAATGCCTAATTTAGGCCTAGAGCTTTGTGCTTCCCAAGTCCTCTTGGACTATTTTGCATCAAAGTATAACACTTTTAAGGAGCCACAGTTGGAATGTGTATAGCTGCCTGTTTTAGCAAAACTCATTTTGAGTTAGACCTTTGCATGATGTACCTTTAAAATTGCAAGATTTTGTGCTCAAGAACACATCTCGTTGACAAGTTTAGGTTTGGGGGTAACTTGTTCACGTATGAAATCTTTCCCGCACTCTCATGTTATATTTGTGTAAGGCTGTTGATGTTTGTACATATTGTCCTTTGGGTTGATCCTCAACTCTTTAGATTGTTGGTGTATGGTGAATTTTCATTGTATATAATCCAAAGAGGACTTGTTAAATTTTCTTTTCTTGAATCGGTTGAGCCTTCTTGTACATATATTGTGCTAATCCGATATGATCTCCACTGAGAATGTTGGATTCTAGCCTTGACTAATGAAGCTCTAACCTTGCTCCCGCCGACATCCGGTAATCTCTTCCTTTTCTCTTATCAAAGATAGTTCTCTTGGTATATGACTGCTTAAATTCTTATCATCTGACACATTGAGGACAATGTTTGATTTAGGTTTGGGGGTACATGCATTTGCATATAGAGTTTTTAGTCTTTTATTTTCAAAAAAAAAAAATCATTCAAAACTTTTTGCAAATAAAAACCTCCAACTTTTAGAGATTTTAGAGTCACTAGCATGCTTCTAGCTATGTTTACATAGAGAGTCTCGAATGAAATAACAGAACTTGGAAGTACTGGAGAACACAATCGGGTTTCTTAGTTGATTAGAGCGTTAAAGTTGGATTTAACCATACCGGAGGGAGAATTAGGTGTTGTTTAGATATTCGGTAGTAGAATTGTGATCACCCATAGTGGAGACTACCCATTTTACATCAAGCGAGGCACCAACCTTCGCCTTTGTGACTTTCTAGAAAAGTCATAGAGTGTGTGTCACCGTACGTCAATTCCGGGTAGAATGGTGAGCTACCCAACTTCGCACCACTTTCAAAGACTACTTTTGATCTCTTGAGTGCTAATTTTGTCAATCATGAGGGTGACGTTTAAAGATGAAAACTCCTTCTAAATATCGATTTGCAGTTAGCATCACTCTCTCTACCTCTCAACAACATCAACACATTCATAGAAACACATCATCGTCAGCAAGCGGAGCATCATCAGAATATTTGAAGAAGAGTTGAGATAGTCCAAGGTTTACGTGCAACAAAGAAAAGAAAAGAAAATAGGATGAGAATTAGTGAAGTTTATGAAATCAAGACAATACAAGTTTTATTGTTTTATTGTTATTTTCATTTCATGTATGTTCAATTCAAAAAAAAAAAAAAATGTTTGTCAAGTTTTTGTGAAGTTCAGAAGTTCGTCATCAACATTTGAAGAGACCGAAGATTGAAGACATTTCTATGAATGCTGAGAGTGATATTAATTGCCGATCGGGTGAGAAGGTAAGTGAGTACTCCCATCCTTGCTAATGGTTGATTTCCTTTCTTAGAGATCATCGAAAAAAGATTCTTTTTGTCCACAATTCCGTGGAGTCTCCGTAAATTATTTCGGAAGGTTATCCTTCTTACCTTCAACGTGTGATTTCTCTTTTATTCCGCCCGCACACATGAGAGACTAAAAAGCGATCTTTTTGAGTGCAATTATCATAAAACCCTATTAGTGAGGCAGAAGTCGAGGCTTATGATCACATTCGAACCCGAATTCTTTCATATGGTATGGTTATTTCTCGCTCAAAGACTTAAGGATGAGAATGCGTTCTTTGGTAGTTCTAACTTCGTGTTACTAGCATGCGAAACTCTATGTCCTCATAGCTCCTTGGATGCTTGAGACTCTTTTACACTCGAAGTTGGAGAAGGTTTTGTGGGTACACCTCTGGTAAACCCTCACGAGACTACAACTCGTCCACTAGGGACACCTAGGGGTTTAAAGGCTTAGTGCATAAGCTAAATGCATTCGAGAGACCCGCGACATGGGTATAGTTAGATTCCTAATTTCTGTTTCACTTGAGGACAAGTAAAATTCAGGTTTGGGGGTATTTGATGAGTGCCAAATATTGCATATTTCCACATCTATTTATTGGCATTTAACTCATCTTTTGTGCTCAGAAATCAGATATTATCCCATATTCTGTATTTTCCTTGTTTTCAAGAATAAATATTTGTACTAATTAATTTTGTGTTTTTAGGTAATAAAGAAAGCTCGGAGAAACTGAGGAGCCAAAAGAGCGAAAATTGGAGACAAGCGTCTATGGAGCAGAAAGCCAAAGCCACACGCGCATTAGTTGCAACCCAACAAGTAGCAACCCATTTACAAGATATGGGCTTGAGCAAACCAAGACCCGGCCCATAATCCAAATCCAAGACCCGTTTTACTCGAGCCGCCGATTTGCTCCATCTACATCCAACGGTCGCTCCACCCATCGCATCGACCCTTTGCCGCAACCGCTTCACACCACATCCACCTACACCTACACCCATCGAGCCAAACATACCTCTCCTCATTTCTCTTATTCTTCTCCTCTCTCTTCTCCCCGACAAACCCAGAGAGCTCCTCCATCCCTCTCCTTCTTCCAATCTCTCCCGACCATTCTCGGCAGCCCAACAATGCCGCAACACCTCCATCTCTCGACCACCTCTCGATGCAACCACCTTCTCCGCCGCCTAGCTTTGATCTATCTCCTTCATAGCTTCTTCTCAAACCCTAGAAGCTATGTTTGAGATAGATAAAGCTAGGTTTTACCAACAGAGCATTAAGAGTTGCGAGAACCGATTGAACAAAGCCGACAACGATTCAGCAACTTTTGGTGTGTAGTTGCGGGAAATCCCACACTACACCCCTCACTCGAATTTGTTTAGTTATCCATTTGAAGATGAATAACAATATATTTTATTAATTGTTTTCTTGAAAGATTTACAAAGAAATGTAGAACATAGCTAAAGAAATTACAATCACTCTTAATTTTCTCTCTCCTAATGACTTGCTTAACAATTCAAAAAGAATCCTCGTTACAATGTAGACCAATTCAACCCTTTATATAGGGTAGTATACAAAATGACAGCTAAGCTTTCCTTTATTTTCGGGAACATCTCGCGAAGTGTCGCGAATGTTATAAACGTCTTTACTTGCGACACTCCTAAATATCGCCAAGTCTTCATACTTTTCTCATGTTCGACTTTCGTCATTCATTGCGTCATTTATATTTCTTTCTTGCGACGCCTTCGCGATGTAGTTGTTTGTTACTCTCTCAAAGTATTGATGTCGCGATATTCTGTCCTACATCTTGCCTCTTCTCATGTCTTCTCTGCCCGAAGTAGAGAATGTCATGAGAACTAATGCTTTGATATGTCGCCACCGTTTAGTATGATATTCGTTTTTCTTTTACCGACAAGATTCCATGAATTTAGGAATGACTGTTTACACGTATCTAAGATTTTATTTTTTACCGGTTCGTCCGGTTACCCTTTTCTTGTCTATTTAAAGAAGAATTCTCTTTGAAAATTTCTCTCCTTTTACTTCATCTTCTTTGTTGTCTCCGTAATTTTTCTCTCGCCGTTTTCCTTCATCGTCTTCCCGCCTTAATTCTTCTCTCTTGTTTCTATGGCATCAAGGTCTATTAATTTCACCAATTTTGATTACTTCATGATTGATCTCTTTTATCAGTAGTCTTTTATTCGAATATTGCTCTTCTTTTAATGTTTCTCCCATCTTTTTATTTCAGCCAAGACAAACCCAAAACTCTAAATTCACCGTTAAGAACCCTAATATTTCTTCAAGTTCAAAATCGAAATCCTTTGCTTCTAAAAGGCATCCTCGCGAGTGGCAAGGTATTTAAGAAATATTTACTCTTTTAATAACAATATTGTTGCCTCTGTTTCTTATTTAACTTGCATTTCGCAGATGGTAAAAATGAAGGTAGGTCTCCCAAGAGGCATCGTCACTCTAAACCTCGTCGCACCTTCTGTTTCCTTTCCGGGTTCAAACTTACTTCTTCTCCTCTGTTGCGCCTTCGCAAAGCGATCCATCTCTTCCAACGATTGCCTCGCAAGAGAAACCAACCTCTCTTCTTCAAGATAATCCATCCTCTCCTCGCGATACCCTCGCAGGATAAATCAATTCCCGAGTTTTCACGTGAATGAAATTCTTCAAAATGTACCTCTCTCCACTCTTTCTCTTAATACTTCTCTTTCTCCTTCACCGTTTACCAAACTTCTTCAACCGCATTCTTATGATCAAGAATGATTCAACTTTTCCTTCCTCCTCTTCTCGAATCTACCCTCTTACCAAAGAAAATTTAGAAGGGATAGATGTAGCTTTTAAGGTTTTATCATACACCATGAACGATGTCAAGAAAACCTCCACTGATCCTATCAAGTCTTGTGTTTTTGAATCCTTGAATAAATACTTTGGCTCGACACGTTGTCGCAAACATCTTTGGAGCAAGAAGTTAAGATCTTAAAGAACAATCTTCTCAACCTTTCACTGGATTGCGACAATCTTCGCAAGAAGAATGAAGATTTAAAAGGTACATTTTGCCTCTACACTTTTTTTTTTTTTTTTTGAATACTCAAATCCTTGTTCGCCCTTCAAGCTTTAAACCAGAAACGAAAAATGGAGATATATCGCTTGGAATCTCATCATTGAAGAAGTTCGAGCCGATAAAGATTCTTGGGTGGAGCAATATAACCAATTAGATAATCTTCATACATATGCTGTTGACCAAATAGATAATCTTTCTAAGGAAAATGCTGATTTAGGTCAGAAACACGACTTGTTAAGTAATGACTTATCTCGCCTCTCCTATTCTTTGACTAAAGCTAATTTAGAGTTGGAAACTTTATCAGATGAGAACGGAATTCTTTCTCAAGAGAAGCGAACGTTATTAAACAAGATGTCAGTTTACTCGCAGCAAGATGATATTTGTCAAAAATTGTGTAAAGAGCAAGAACAATCTCTTCACTCACGAGAAATAATCTTGAAGAAGTTACTATCGAGAAAGATAAACTTATTCGGGGTAGAATAACTTTAAGTGTAAAAGCCAACCAACTCAAGGATCAATGTTCCCAATTGGAGAAATCCAATTCTTCCCTCGCGAAAGAAAATGCCACACTTATTTCTAACGAGAAAAATCTGCGAGCTCGTTTGAAAGGATTAGTTGGAGATAACTTTGATATCGCCATGGACCAACTGGAAAATAGTTGTTCGGCGTTAACCCAACACCTTATCTCGCAAAAGGAAGGTAGTCATAACAGTTGGCTGCCTCATCTATTCTTCATTTACCTAGTGCTTCATAATTTTTTGTTTGTTATAATATTTTTCGCTTTTATTCTTTGTTTCGCAGAGTTCGAGAAAAATCTTCATTCTTCCCTTACTGCTTTGAAGTCCGACCACTCAAAAAATTCGCAAGGAGAATAAAATGCTTACTACTTCCCTTATGCATTCTCGCGACAGAAGCGAAAAGAAGATTCAACTATATGTGCGGTTACAAAAATATAGAGAGTAAAAACCAGCAGAAAGCGCTCCTTCGTCAAGTTCATCTTAAAGTCAAGTTCTTGTGAATAGTGTTTTGCTATCTAAATCTCTTGATCCCGTATCTATTGCACCTCTGGAAGTGAGTGATGATGAAGTTCCCAATTCCCCTGATAGTGACTATGATTATCAAAGCTGCGAAGAAGTCATTATTGATGAAATCTTCAGTAAGGATCCGAATGAAGGGACTTCTGATGAAAATCGTCCAGTTGTCGAAAAAGAAGCTGATAAAATTGTTGAAGAACCAGTAACATCTGCTGCTGTCGAGAGAGCTGATGTGGAAAATTGAATTCTCTCTGTAATTTTTCGTTTTTATTTAAACTCCCTTGATTGGATGACATTTTGCATAGGATGTTTTTGAATTTCTGTTGAAGTACTTCTTTTGATTTGGAGGACAAATTCCCTTTATTTTTGCTGAAATGTATTATTGCGATAAGATCGCAGGATTTCCTCTCAATGGAGAAACCTATTGATCTTATCTTATCATTTAATTGTATGGTCTTATTTTGCCTTCCTAGTTAAAGGTCTTACTTTGCCATCCCTCATCGCGACAAGATCGCAGGACGTCTTTACATTTTCATGTAATGACCCATTGACCTTGCTTTATCATTGCACAAGTATTTTTGCCTCTGCAGGATATTGTGCTTGCGACAATACAACACGGTTAAATATTCTTGCGAACATAAAATCCCATGACATTGTCGGCTTTGCGACGAAATCGCAGGACGTTTTTTCATTTTCATGTAAAAACCCATTGATCTCGCCTCACCTTCATGTTAGTATTTTTGCCTCTTCAGGATCATTGCACAAATATGACAAGTCTTCATTTCCTTGCGAAAATAAAGTCTTATGACATTTGCGTCTTTTGACACTTATCGGCTCCCTAATGGAGGGTGCCGCCTTATCATCTCCCCGGTTGCCCCTTCAAGGAGGCGTACATCGGCCATACAAGACTAGCTCCTCCCATCCGGTCTTAACATCAACCAGTTGTTTTCGCAGCCTCTTATCCCTTATACCTATATGGTTTATGGTTACGAGACTGCACCCTAAGTGGAGTTTTCTTCGGGCCGAAAAGATGTGCCAAGACTTGTCAAGAGTGGTAAGGAAGTTCCATGCTCCCCGCACTCTTGACTCAACCGTGTACCTCGGCGCCTTGGTCATACGCTGACTCCTTGGAAGAGACCCTCAAGGCCCAACCAGGGTATAACCTCATATATATAGTTGGAAATCCAAGGTATCTCCACCGGATAGGCTTTCATGGGCCCCAAATCTCCATGACTCAGTTCTAGGAGCGGTGTAACCTTTCCCCGAGCCATGTCAAGAGATACCCCTTATATGACGCACTTTAGGTCTTACATTTGCCTCTTGCGAAATATCATTCGCGAACTAAGGTGTACGCCATAAAGGTTCGTCCCATTCACTCACTCATTCATATTTGTTAATTCATTCAAGCATTCATTCTGTTTGCGAAGCTATCGCACAATCTTGCTTTATTTCCTTTGATCTCGCAATCTATCTGTCGCAAAAACATTACATCACAGATTCATTCCATTTCTCCCATCTTCTATGGGTAATATTTCTTAAGATATAACCTATTCCATGGCCTATTTAGTTTTTGCCCTACATCTTTGCCTTCAGGATCCATTAATCTATATGCCCCTGTACCAACTATCTCCTTGATGATATAAGGTCCATCCCATTTTCTTGCCAAACTTGCCACCATTTTCTCGCCGATATATAGGTGTTTCTCGCAGCACCAAGTCACCTGGATGAAATTCACGTATCTTGACACGCTTGTTATATTCTCTCGGCCAATCTTCGCGATAATTCTCCATATGTTGTAGTGCTCTCTATCTTTTCTCTTCTAATTCATCTAACTTGATTAAGATGTTACCCGCACTAAGATTTTTCTCCCAAGCTTCTTTATTTGTAGTTGGAATCTTAACTTCTGTCGGGAGTACAGCTTCAACTCCATATGTTAAACAAAAGGGGACATGCATGTAGCTTCTCTTCTAGTTGTATTATAAGCCCATACCGCATTGGGTACTTGTTCGCACCATCCTTTATTGTATCCTTCTAACTTTTTCTTCAATATGTCTGCGATTGTCTTATTTGTCGCTTCGCCTCGACCATTAGCCTGGGGTATAGAGGAGTTGATTTCCCCACATCGTATCTCAAATGCATTAAGCAAAATTCTATATTTTGTCCTTCGAATCTGCTTCCCATTGTCGATACCAACTGTGCCGGAATCCCAAATCTCAGATATAATGTTCTCAAATATGAAAGTAAAAACATCCTTATCGCGAATATGTTGTACCGCTTTCACCTCTGCCCATTTTGTGAAATAATCTGTAGCGACGATTAAATATCTTCTCCGTCCCGTTCCTGGTAAAAATGGTCCTACAATGTCTAAACCCCATTTTCCAAATGGCCAGACACTTGTTGAAGAACTTAACGGAGCTCCTGGTGCATGTATTTTCTTCCTATGCCTTTGGCAATCCTCGCAACGCCTTGACACTTGTTTTGCGTCCTCATGCATATATGGCCAATAATAACCCCGCATTTTTGCTTTATATGCTAAAGATCTTCCACCGATGTGATTACCAAAGATCCCCACTATGCAACATCTTCAATATGATTTCCCTTCCTTTCTTGTTAAGCATCTAAGTGAAGGCCCGTTAAAAGATCGTCGGTATAGCACTCCATCTCTTAATTCATAATTTGTTGCACGGCTTTTTAATTTGTGTGTCTCCAATCTATTTCTTGGTGTTTCTCCTGTTGTCAAATATGCATGAAGCTCTGCTCTCCAATCTTCTTCGCAGAGTGTTTGTGTTCCGTCTTCTACTACCATTACATCGGTTTCTTGTTCTTCTTCTTTGTCAATTGACGGCATCAAAAGTGTTTGTATTTTAATATTTCTCGCAATTGGATCTGTCATCATACTTGATATAAAGGCAAAAGCGTCTGCGAGCCTATTATTTCTCCTTGATATATGTCTCCACTTTATTCTTGGTATCTGTATCGACAACTCACAACAAGTTTCTTATATTTTTGCAAAGACAATTCGTTTATGGCATATTCTTCTTTTATCTGGCGAATTGCCAGTTGTGAATCACTTGTAATCCTCACATTCTCCAATTTCATTTCTATTGCAAATCGCAGAGCATGTATTATAGCTTCATATTCTGTTTCATTATTTGTTGATGCAAATTCCAATCAAAGAAAGAGCTATTTTATTGCCCTCCAGCGATATCACAACAATTCCTATTCCATTTCCTTCTCCATTTGATGACCCATCTACTAATATTTCCCATCTATTCGGTTCTCACAACAAATCTTTTGGATCTCCATGTTCTTCTTCCACATCCATCATTTCTTCCACTGATTCATCTTCTTCCAAAGGAAATTCTGCTAGAAAGTCTCATGACAACTTGTGATTTTGGCGAAGATAATATTTCATATTTGAGTTTGCAATGACTTATTTGAGGCATTCCATCTCTCAACTCTTCCCGACCTCTTTGAATTCTTCATCACCGATTCTATTGGTACTTTTGTTACCACCTTAACAACATGCGCTTGAAAATATATACGAAGCTTAAATGTTGCATAAACTAATGCCAAGATTAATTTTTCAATTTTTGAGTAATTCCTTTCTGCAGCATTGAAAGTTTTGCTAATGTAATAAATTGGTTTTTCTACTCCTGCGTCCACTCGTAGTAACACTGCACTTAATGCATGCGAGGTTGTCGCTAGATAGATTAACAACTCTTCTCCTTCTTCTGCTTTTTGCAAAATTGATATATCCATTAAATGTTCCTTTATTCCTTGCAAGGCTTTCTCGCACTCATCTGTCCATTTGAATTTCGATCCCTTCCTAAGGATATTGAAAAAGTGCTTACATTTGTCAGATGATCGCGAGATGAACCTCCCTAGCGAAGCTAACAACCCGTTTAACTTTTGAACATCTTTTACCGTCGCTGGTGTTGGCATATCGCGAATTGCTTGTATTTTCTCTGGGTCGACTTGAATTCCTTCTTTGGATACAATGTACCCTAAAATTTTTCCAGAGGCGACTCCAAAGGTACATTTTTCTGGGTTTACTTTGATATTAAATTGCCTCATTTGTTCAAAAATTTCTCTCAAATCCTGTACATGGTCTTTTGCTTTTTTTACTTTTATTAACATATCATCTACGTATACCTCTAATGTTTTGTGTATCCATCTCGCGAACACCTTTTCCACCATTCTTTGGTATGTCGCACCGGCATTTCGCAAACCAAACGGCATTTTTGTATAACAATACAATCCTCTTGGAGCAAAGAAAGCAAGATGTTCTTGATCTTCTTCAAGCGAGAGGAATTTGATTGTAACCCTTATATCCATCAAGAGATGATATCCTTTCGTTTCCTGCCGCTGCTTCAACCAATTGTGGAATATCTGGTAATGGGAAACTATCTTTAGGACAAGCTTTGTTTAGATCAGTAAAGTCTATACAAATTCTTATTCCTTTTTTCTTCTTTGGGACTATAACCATATTTGCTATCCACTCGGGATATTTTGCTTGTCTAATGATTCCTGCGTCCAACATTTTCTGCAATTCTTCTTCTATTTGAGGATGATATGCTGTCGCGATCTTTCTAATTCTTTGTTTAAATGGTTTTACATTCTTGTCAATTTCCAATTTATGGCAAGCCACTTATGGATCTATTCCGGGGCATTTCATCCATATCCCATGCGAAAATATCTTTGTAATCTCGCAAACAAATCAATAGTTCTTCTCTCTTCATCTGCTTCCATTGTAGTCCCAATTTTTAAGATTTTAGGCTCCTCCTCGGTTCCAACATTCACTTCTTTTGTTTGTTCTACTGCGACATAACTAGACTTCGGTTCTCCCATAGGAGTTGGTCCTTTCATTTCCTTCATCGCGAACTCACTCCCTTTTCCCATGATTTCGCCAGTATTCCTTTTCCCTCTTTTGCTCTTATCATGTAAATTCTAAATTCTTCTTCTTTCTTAGCTTCTTTTATCATCTTCCTGCGATCTTTTCGCTTCTTCACTTGCCCTTCATAATGCTTTACCTCGATTTGATGATATATTCTTCCTTTATCAATATCTCCTCTGATTTCACCAATTCCACTCGGCATAGGAAATTTGATGCACTGATGGAGTGTTGACGCTACCGCCTTAATTGCATGTACCCAAGGTCTCCCTAACAATATGTGGTACGGCGATTCCATATCCACTACACTTAATGTTACTTGTGTTTCAATTTCTCCGAGTAAAATTAAGTAATTTTATCTCCCCTTTAGGTACTTGCTATAGATTTTCCAAAACCGTAGATATAATACCTTGGGGAACTCATTTCTTCATCTTTATATCCTAATTTTTGTAGGTATGGTAAAACATGATACTCACCAAACTCCCTGTATCCACCAAAGTTCTATTTATTGCCCATTCTTCCACTGCTTTTGTCAATTCTTCTCTTTTTCTGCTTGCATTTATTGTGATCACTAATGGAGATGTATGATTCAAACTTTCTCTAGGAACTTCTGCTGTTGTGAACGTTATTTTCTGTTTTTCCCATTCCTTCAAAGACGATGTCTTCTCCTCATCTATAATCTTCTTTCCTTCAAAGTCTCGTTTATGTATCCTTCCTCTAATATTTTCGTGGAATTCATTAACCATTGCTTTTGTAATTAAATTGTATTCCATATCTTCATTATACTCCTTGTTTCTTAACTCCTCTACCTCATCTGATTTAACATTTTCCTTTCTCATTTTCTTAATTTAAACGATTTTAACTGCACTCTTCGATCTTCAATCACATTCAGTCCCTGTTTCTAGCGCATATGTAGTTGCGGGAAATCCCACACTACACCCCTCACTCGAATTTGTTTAGTTATCCATTTGAAGATGAATAACAATATATTTTATTAATTGTTTTCTTGAAAGATTTACAAAGAAATGTAGAACAGAGCTAAAGAAATTACAATCACTCTTAATTTTCTCTCTCCTAATGACTTGCTTAACAATTCAAAAAGAATCCTCCTTACAACGGACCAATTCAACCCTTTATATAGGGTAGTATACGATGGATGACAACTAAGCTTTCCTTTATTTTCTGGAACATCTCGCGAAGTGTCGCGAATGTTATAAACGTCTTTACTTGCGACACTCCTAAATATCGCCAAGTCTTCATACTTTTCTCATGTTCGACTTTCGTCATTCATTGCGTCATTTATATTTCTTTCTTGCGACGCGTTCGCGATGTAGTTGTTTGTTACTCTCTCAAAGTATTGATGTCGCGATATTCGCCCCTACATGGTGAGAGGGTATTTGTTTAATTTCGAAGTTGAGTGAATTCTAGGGTTTTGATTTGCATGTATAAATAAAGTTGAGGTGAGGATGTTTGAGGGCATGCACAGGCTAGCCGTGAGCACAAACTTAGTCTAATTTGTGTTTGAATTGTTCTTTTAATGTTCTAATTTGATTTACTGGGGTGTTGATGAAACCCCTAGTTTGTATGTTAATATAATCAGTCTTCATGTGTTCTTGTTATGATTAAACTGTTTTAGGATTAATGCTTAGCTAATGAATCAAACAATTACGTGATAGGGTGTCTTGTAGAAAGATATCCTATACTAGGGGAGAGTTAGTGAGTTATCTAACCAAGGATCCACCTGAGACCTTCAAAGGAAGGCACAAGACACAATGGACAA
Organism: Papaver armeniacum; assembly: GCA_023531295.1. Classification (NCBI taxonomy): domain Eukaryota; kingdom Viridiplantae; phylum Streptophyta; class Magnoliopsida; order Ranunculales; family Papaveraceae; genus Papaver; species Papaver armeniacum. The sequence goes on along the minus strand of JAJJWW010011949.1, from coordinate 178,545 downwards.
TTGTTTTGCCTTAGCATAGAACTAGAGGGTTGATTCAATCACCCTAGTGCTCTCAGATAATTTGTTTACAATTTGTTTTGTCTGCTTTAGTTTACAATCACAACCTCAACTCGGTCAAATGATCGACAACACCAAAACAACTTTGTCACTTGTTAGAAATCAGTTGTAGTAAGCCTTAGATCAAACATATAGCCACACCATTTCTCTGTGGGATCGACCCGTATTTGCCCTGTTTTACATTGTAGACACTTTGTGCACTTGTGGTTTAACAAGTAGGCGAAACACATTCCCAAGCCTACCAACACCCAAAGTGTTAGATCACCGCTCGGTCGAACTCACATGCGTTGCTATCTCAAGCATGTTTCTCAATATTAGTGATCAAAACTATAAGTCTTGATTTCTAGCCTATTTATAGATGTCTCGGACTAGGACATAGATTGTGTAGTTGAGCTTAGACTTCACGGCGTTCATCATTTGAAGACGAAGAACTACTAAGGGGAGCTTATGGAACTTCATCGACAAAAGGTATAGGGAGACTTAAACTCATCTATCACTTGGAAAGTCTATTTCTACTCTATCTCCTATATTGAGACATAAGTCGTATTACGATATAGTTTTCTATATACACATTTGAGATTTCGAAATTTGAGTTTATCTCGCTTACATATTTCTCGAAATATATGTTGGCAAGCTTTCGTTTCGACTAAGTTCATCTTATATCATGTGAAAATTGCCGAGTAACATCTTACATGGTTTGTGTGATACAATCATTTGATGTTGTCTTGGAATGTTTCGTTATGATTTGTAGTTGCAGAAATCCCACACTACACCCCTCACAAGATTCCACACAATTAAATCATTTTTAAGATGAACAATTATAAGTTTTATTGATCAAACTCTAGAAATGTTACAAGATGTAAGGGGAATAAACCAAAGAATTACAATCACTCTAAACTTTCTCTCTCTTAATGACTTGCTCAACTCTCGAAAAGATCTCTCTCCTCCTTAAGCCTATTCGGCTCTTTATATAGGACATTACATAGTGGATGACACTAAGGAAATTGTCATTTATTTTCGGGTATGCCTTGCGAAGTATCGCAAATGTACAAATGTCAAATCTCGCGACACTCCTCAATCTCGCTACACTTTCACATCTTTCTCGTGTTTTAGCTGTCGTCATCCATTACGTCGTTTTTACTTCCAACCCGCGATATCTCGCAATGTGTCGTTTATGGATTTCGCGAGAATCTTGGTGTTGCGATATTCTGATCCTACATCTTGCCTCTTCTCATGTCTTCTCTGCGAAGAAGAGAACGTCATGAGAACTAGTATTTTCAAAATGCCGCAGATGTTCATTTCTTCATATCTTTCTGTATTTGCATGATTTCGTACTATTACGCAGAATTTATTACACGTATCTCTTCTTCCACCCATTTCTTGACACGTCTCTTTCAACCGTTCACGTCCCTTCTCACATTAAATGCATTTATCTTCTCGAGAATTCTTCTCTATATATAGTTTTCTCACCCTCCTCTTCCTCTTTTTTACTTTCTCTCTGCAATTTTTCTTCATCTCTCCTCCGTAATTTCCGTTTCCCATCTTTGTAAATCTTCTTCTTCTTCTTTCTTTTGATCTTCGATTCTTCATTCATTCCCATCTTGAAAATGGCTCCAACTAGGTCGCAAATACGAAGCTTCTTTTGAAGAAATTCAAAAGATCTTCAAGGAAAAGGTTTTACTTTAACCACCATTCCCTGGTCAGAATCTAAATCCATTTTTTCTGCCAAGTTGTTCACCGATCATCATTGTGATGATTATGAAATCATAATTTCGCTTGGTAAAATTCTCACCCTGCCTTCCCATTCCTCTTTATAACCCTAACCTTCCGTTATTCTATGGAATTCTTGCTCATGCGAACTTCTCGCGAGCTGTCTATCAATTAAGCGGGGATTGCATTCGCTTAATACTTGAATTCGCCAATCGTGGCGCTGGTAAGGGGTCTCTTTACCCAACAGAAGTTAGGGACCCACAATTTAAGAAATTGGCGATATTCGCCGAAAGATACACAGTCGAGAGTTTCTACGAGAATTATGAATTCATTCCTATGAGGAGGGATAATACTCGCTAGGGTGTCCGTCTGAAAAGAAAGGATGATGTTACTTGTGATAACCTCCTTATGCAAGACATTGATCGGCATTCGGTAAAAACAACGTCCCGCGTCACTCTAAAGATGATAGATGGTGTGTTTTTCCATTGATGTTAAAGGGGCCTTATATCGCAGGCTCGAATGTACTTCCTTCGAACTTCGCTACTTATCGACCTTGGGTATTCAATTGGCCCGAGAAGAATAAAGAGGTATGTCTTCCAACTTCGTGTACTTCGTAATCTTTCATTGGTTTCTTATTCCCTTATCCTTTGATTCTCGCGAAAATTTTTAGATTGAAAAGTTAAGATCGAGCTACAACCGGACCGGGAAACCTAGCACTTTAGCTGCTCTTCGCTCCGTCATGGATGAAGTAAGAAACACTTTATATATTTTTAACAATATTGTTGCCTCTGTTTCTTATCTTCATTTGTGTGCGATGGTTGGTGTTGGAGCTGTTGGAGAAGAAGAAAACCCTGAGGCTGCGAAGGCCAAAGGTAGAAGTAAAAATCCTCTTCGCAAGGAGAAGTTTGTTTCTCCGCCTCTGAAGAAGCGAAAACTTCACCTCCCCTCTCCTTCGAATCCTCAGTCAGGTGAAAATTCTGGTGATGAAGAATATGATGATGTGGATATCCCTTCTTCAAATTCTCCAACTGGATCTTCTATGGCACAGCTGTCCAGTATTTTTTTCTGATTCTATGCAAGGGATGGGTGATGATCATCTTTCTAGTATATGCAAGGCTCTCGCGAGCATTTGCGATTCACCTTTACTTGAAAATGATAGTTCTCTTCATGGAATCTCCAGATCAGTGACTCCAAGCTTCTTAAATTCACTTAGTGTCTTGGTATGTTTTCGTTCTCTTTTTTTTTTTTTTTTAATTTTGATTTTAAATTTATTTGTTTTCTTTTGCAGTCCGGGAGAGCTTCCTTTGTTGTTGCCTCAGATCTTGAGAAGAGGCGCTGTATTCTCGAAAGAAGAATCTTCGGTTTCGCAAGAAAAATGAAGAATTGGGAGTTGAAGCTCTACGCTCTTCGCAAGAGAAATGAAGAATTGGAAATTGAAGTTGCTACTCTTCGCGAGAAGAAGAAGCAATTAGAAGCTGACTCTGCCACTCAGAGGAATAAGATTTCTAGCCTTCAGAGCTCCAATCAGCAGCTTTATGGTATGAAACTTTTTCCTTTCTCCTTTGTTTTGTTCTCTTGTTATCTTCCCTCATCGACTTATCATTTTCGCAAACGTTTATAATCTTTCTCGAGGAAGCCATTCTTATTCATTCATTCCCCGAACCTATGGATGATGATGCTCTTCTTACTCATCTCAACAATTCTTTGGATAGTTTTTCAAATAATAAGATTAAATCTCTTCCTCTAAATGAACTTCAATCCAGATTTCGCCTCTTAGAACTTGATCATAGGTCTAGCTTAAGTTTAGCCAACCAACTGAAACGTCTGTATCTTAGTTCTAAGGAGAAAATTAGTACTTTAAGGAAGAAAATTAGTGATCTCATAGATGATAAAGATCGCATTGCTAGTCAAGGTGTTCAAGCATTAGCGAAATTCCAAAAGACTCTCCTTGAAGTTCAAATTGAACGGGATGAATCCATCCGTCAAAATACCATTCTTAGCGAAAGAGAGAATCAAATCCGTTACCTTCTTCTTATAAACAATGATGATGAATTTGCTTGGGCTGCGAAGGTTCTAGATGATGCCAGAAATAACTTAGGTGTTAACATTAGTCTTCAAGCCGAGCATACGGTTAAAGATATGATTTCGACGAGAGAAGGTTGTTTATTATTCTTCTTTATTCAATTGTTTGCATAAACTTGTCATCCAATTCTTGCCGATCCAATGTTATATGTTCGCAGAAGCCAAGCAAGGTTCCGAAGAGAATTGAAGAACTTGAATCTCGAAAAAGAGCAGCTTGCCAAAAATCTTTCTTCTCGGGATAATAAATATTCTAAGTCAAGAACTAACTGAAGATCACTGTCGCGAATTTTAAGAATGATGCTATTCTTTTTCGCAATCAGACTATTGAGATGGTCTGCGAGGACAATAACATCCCTTAGTCTAAGTACCCTTTCCTTATTGATGAAATCCCCCAAAATATGCCTTCTCTAAATATTTAAACACCGATGCTAGTGAAGAAGAAGAGGAATCTAATGAAGATGAAGAAGTTGAAGGATCTGATGAAGACAATGAAGAGGAAGGATCAAATGAGAAATAATTTTATTTTCCTTTTTCTTCCTTTGTAATATTTGTACAATCATTTTTTCAATCTCCCGTCTTTGGGTTTATTCTTTTGCTGCGAATTTCTTGAGTCTTTGAATGCAATTTCTTTCTTTCTTGTTTCTTCCCGCACATAAAGAGCGATTCTTTTTTTGCAATATGGTTAATCAATATATGCGTAAATGTGTCATATGAAGACAAATAACATGCAAATTTCTTGTTCATTCCCATACTTGCCTCTGTTATTTGTATTCGAATGGGAGATTAAGCATAATTTCGCACATATTTTCTGCCGAAATTTATCATTGCGACAAGATCGCAGGACGTCCTTACATTTTCATGTGATGACCCATTGATCTTGCCTTATCATTTCTCTTGTGTGGTCTTATTTTGCCTTCCTAGTTAAAGGTCTTATTTTGCCTTCCTAGTTAAAGGTCTTATTTTGCCACCTCTCATTTTTGCGACAAAATCGCAGGACGTCTTTACACTTTCATGTAATGACCCATTGATCATGTCTTATCATTTCTTTAGTATTATTGCCTCTGCAGGATATTTTTCTTGCGACAATATGACAGGCCTAAATATCCTTGCGAACATAAAGCCCCATGACATTGTCGTCTTTGCGACGAAATCGCAGGACGTCTTTACACTTGCATGCAATGACCCATTAATCTCGTCTTATCTACTCTTTTGTATTTTTGCCTCTTCAAGATTGTTGCACAAATATGACAAGCCTAAATATTCTTGCGAACATAAAGTCTCATGACATTTGCGTCTTTTTGACACTATCGGCTCCCTAATAGAGGGTGCCGCCCTTATCTTCCCCCTGGTTGCCCCTTCAAGGAGGCGTACTTCGCCATACAAGGCTAGCTCCTCTCATCCGGTCTTAACAACAACCGAGTTGTTTTCGCAACCTCTTATCCCTTTTGCCTATAGGGCTTATGGTTATGAGACGCACCCTAAGTGGAGTTTTCTTCGCGCCGAGTGCGGCATAAGCCGAGACTTGCCAAGAATGGCCGAGACACTTCAAATGCCCTGGGCACCCTTGGCTCAACCGTGTACCTCGGCGCCTTGGTCAAATGCGACTCCTTAGAAGAGACCCCGGTCGTCCAATCTAAGTCACTAGCTTAGATTGAAAATCCAGGTACCTCTCCTGGATGGGTGTTAATACCCCCAATCTCCATGACTCGGAGTTCCGGGGCGGTGTAACCTTTTCCCGAGCCACGTTCTGAATACCCCCTTACATGACTCACTTTAGGTACATTGCCTCTTACGAAATTTTATTCGCGAACTAGGGTGTACGCCATGAAGGTTCGTCCCATTCTGATAATTTTGTTAATTCTTTGTTATATGTAATAGGTACCCCCTACTATGACGCACTTTAGGTATATTGCCTCTTGCGAAATTGTGTTCGCGAACTAGAGTGTACGCCATAGTAAGTTCGCCACTTTTTGATCATTTTGATGATTCTTCTGCATATATAAGCTCTTTTGTACTTTCGTAATATATTTGCCATTTGTAAAATATATTTTCTTCTTCTTCATATCAACTCCTACACAACTTCATTTTCACCATTCACGATTTTTTTTTTTTTTTTTTTTTATCAACTTACATTTGTAATCTTCCTTCCCATTTTTTTCTCTGACAAATCAACCATTCTTGTTATTCTTTAGGTCTCTTACTTCTGCTGCTTTCTGCCTCTGCATCTTTGAATTTTCTGTCATTTTCTTGTCCGTTCTGAGACCTTCGCCACTTCCTATCTTCATCATTTTTTTATTTTGCAATATTTCTTCCTCTCTTTGCTTTATTACATCTACCATTAATTTTTCAGCTCTTTGTTTTTCTTTGATGTTATTTTTCCAACTCTTACGCCGCAGCTCTTTCTTCACATGATGCTATATCAACTTCATAACACTTGTTCCCTTCTATCCAATCTCCTTTTATAATCCCAATACTAGTTGGATGAGGGAACTTGATACATTGATGAAAAGTCGATGCTACACCTAGAATCTCATGTAGCCAAGGTCGCCCAATTAATGCATTATATGGTGATTCCACATCAACAACACATAATAAAATTTCAGAAGACAATCCTTTCAGTGGAATTCTCATGTGAACTTCTCCTTTAGGCTTATTTGCGGTACCATTAAAACCATAGATTTTGTACGTTGAAGGTATTAGATCTTCATCTTTTCCTCCCATCGTTTTATAAGTATGATAGAAAAGAATGTTCACGGAACTCCCCGTATCAATCAAAATTCTGTTAATTGCCCAAGAATTCTCGCTTCATCATCTTCATCCTCGCTGGGTTTTGGGTTGATCTCCAATCTTACCACCAATGGGTTGTCATGCATTTCTCGACCTCGGGCACTTCTTCCGCGGTGAAAGAAATGATCTGCTTCTGCCATTCTTCCAGTTACGACGTCTTCGCGGTGTTCATTATTTCTTTGTCATTGGCATCCCTTGCGAAAACCCTCATGAGAGTAATATCGTGGAAATCTTCAATTGTCTTGTACGAATGTACAATAGAGTTACAAAACAAATTTTTTTCTTTTGCCCCAACTTCTATCACAAATGTTTCACGTTCTTTTGTTGTATTCGCCTGGGAATTTAGGAGGAGGTGGTAATGCTTGAGGTTGAGCTTTCCTTACTAGAAAATGATTTAACTTTCCCTGATCTATCATCCTGAGAATGATTCTCTTTATATTTATGCAGTCATTTGTTGTATGTCCATGGAAATGGTGATAAGAACAAAATTCATGGATTCTCTCGCTTGGAGGTGGCTCCTTTCCCATGTTCCATGGTGTTGGTATATTTTCCATCAAGATTATAGCTTCCCATATTTTCTCCACGCTAGCATTCAGAGGTGGCATCTCAATTTCTTCCCATACTATCCTGCGGCTTCCTTGTCCCCTATGATAATTTTGCCTTTGGCCTCCATAATTTTCTTGCGGCTGATCAAGTCTTTGAATTTTGTTATTTCCACCGTGGTTATAGAAATTTCTTTCTCTCTCATATTCTTCTTGGTCACGACTCCCCATAGCTACTAGTTTCTAGCTGATTATCACCCATTATCAACTCGGTTGTCCTTGCGAAGTGCTCGCCATCAGTATTTATCAACTTAGGTAACAAGCTTGCATTGGCTGCATTTGTACTCGTGTTCGCAACTGGGTATGATTCCATCTCATTTTGTTTTTCCTCGAGAGCAATATATTCCTCCTGTAATTCTTGCAGCTCAGTCATTGTGATTGTGTTCTTAACTCTGAAGATTTGAATGTATAACAGATTGGTTGCGAACATAGCATTAATGAATGATAAAATGAGATATCTCTCATCGACACGAGCCGCCATGTCTCTACACATCGTCTTCCACCTCACGGTCAAGTGTTTCAGACTTTCACCAACCCTTTGCTTTAATCCAAATACATCTTCAATGCCAGGTCGCGAGAAATTGTTACTTATGTACGCCCCTAAAAATATAGTCGTAAATGATTGAAGGATGCTATAGTATTTTTTTGCAGGCCTTCAAACCATTTCAAAGCTTCTCTGTTAAACTTGATGCAAAATATTTGCACAATATAGCGTCATGATTTTCCCACTATAACATACATCTCAAATAAGCTTTGATGTGTTGTATTGCACAAGTTGATCCATCAAAAATGCTGGTTAATGTAGGCAAATTGCACTTTGGGGGTATTCCTTATAATTGTATTTCCCGTGTGAATGGGGTTTTCGCAGCTTCTTCTATAGCTTCATCTAATTGTCTCCTACCTCCTTCTTTCTTATTATTTAACATTCCTCTCATTTCCGCTAGCTCTTTCAAAATTTGTTCGTTTATACTAGAATTATCTTCCATTGGCCTTTTTAACTCCGCATCTCTTCTTCTACATTCATATCCATTTTGATTCTCTTGATCATCATTCTCTTCTCGTCTTTCTCTGCGATTTTCTCTTTCTTCCTTTCATGGATTCGCACACCATTATATCTCTCATTTTCTCCTCTTTCTTGCCTTTCGGCTCTTCTTAGTACTCTATCGTATTCTTCATTGATATTAACATTATTGCGATTACGCTCACGCCTCCTTTCTCGATTATCATGATTGTTTTGGCGAATTGCCTCTTGTAATTCATGTTCTTCCATTTCGCTCTTAATCTTTCCCTCTCGCGAGCTAGATGTGCTTGTTCAAGTATAGTACCTTTCAATTTCATCCTAAATTACTTGGTGATTTCTTTGTACTTCTCTCCCATGTAATATTCTCCTTCCTTCTTCCCGATTTTCTCCATCATGTTGATTATTTCGCCTCTGTCGGTGTCTATCTCTCTGATTTCCATCGTTTTGCCCATCTTGGAGAGCTTCACCGTGTTGGATATAATGACTTTCCCTTACTTCTCTTCTTTCGCGACGCTCCTCATCTGCATTTTGTATTTCTTCTTGAATTTCTTCATTAGCATTTTCCACAGGCACATTTCGTCTTACTTCTTCCCTTACTGATCTTGATCTTGTAGTGCTCCTTGACCTCATGTTCTGTAACCTCATGTTTTCCATCCTTAACTCATGATTTTGTCTTGTCATAGTTGCACGTTCTTACTCGTTTCTAATCGCCTTTCTTCGCGTATTGTTTGTCTCAATGCCTCTAACGCTGTAATCTCTTCGTTTCCATGAATTATTCCCCCAATCATTTCTTGATCTCTCTCCTCTTGTCCATTACCTCCTAATTGCTGCTCTTCCCCTATTTCATCTGCAGAATCTGATCGCCAAGTGTGTACGCTCACTCTGTCATAATCCTCAGTTCTATTTTGTATTGGTGTATGCTAAATTGGCGATTGAACTCGGTTTTCTCCATTGTTTCTTGCATTTTCTCTTGAAGATTCTCCCATTTCATTTCTTTCTTCTCCAGCAAGTCTCCTACTCCTTCTAACAGTCGTTGGTTATTCTGATGTATGTCCTCTTCTTGCCATTCTTTAATCTTAACGAATTATTGAAAATTACATGAAATTCTTTATATGCTACTTCAAATCCTTCCAAATCACAATATCAATCCTCACTCGTCCCTATTTCTAGCGCCAATATGTAGTTGCAGGAAATCCCACACTACACCCCTCACAAGATTCCACACAATTAAATCATTTTTAAGATGAACAATTATAAGTTTTATTGATCAAACTCTAGAAATATTACAAGATGTAAGGGGAATAAACCAAAGAATTACAATCACTCTAAACTTTATCTCTCTTAATGACTTGCTCAACTCTCGAAAAAGATCTCTCTCCTCCTTAAGCCTATTCGGCTCTTTATATAGGACATTACATAGTGGATGACAGCTAAGATGTCCTTTATTTTCGGGTATGCCTTGCGAAGTATTGCAAATGTTCAAATGTCAAATCTCGCGACACCTCAATCTCGCTACACTTTCACATCCTTCTCGTGTTTTAGCCGCCGTCATCCGTTACGTCGTTTTTACTTCCAACCCGCGATATCTCGCAATGTGTCGTTTATGGATTTCGCGAGAATCTTGGTGTTGCGATATTCTGATCCTACATGATTATTTCAATAACTTGAAAATTGCTTTGATGCTAATAGTGTGTGAAAACTGCTATTGTCATCCTCTAAGAAAGTTTCAATGATTGAAATAAGAGTTTAGAACACTTAACCATTATTGGATATGTCATGTTGTGCACTCTTGAACATATGTAATCCATGTCCAGGAACCATAGTATACACACCCGTTTGCGTATCGGTTCGTTTGAGAAATCCGGGAACCTAAGTATGCGTACCGTTTGCATCAAGCGTCTTTGGCGTCTGAGTTCTTGTCAGAAATTTCGCCGGGATTTAAAGTTCGCGTGCCGTTTGCGTCATCGGCGTAATCCAATCTCGGTCAGGGTATTTCAAGTATGCGTACACGTTTGCATACTTGAAGGTTAAAGTTCTAAAATCGGTTATGAACATGAACATAAACATTTATATAATAAGGAATGCAATCTTTGCAATCCGTGGCTATAATTTTCATGATTGATTCGAGTGAATCAAACCTATTTTGCTTCAATTGTGTTCTTGTATAATTCTATGAGAATATAGCAATTGAACAACTCTTTAACTATTTTCATTTGAGTCATTTGAACTAGTTATGGTTAAGATGAATAAGGTTGATATGAGAGTAATCATATAACTAACCTCAGTTAACTATTTGTGAACCAACATGGTGTACACGTTTTGGTACGGTTACATAAACCCAAATGAGGGTACATTTCATTTGTCTCGTGACAAGCTAAGTTCGATCTAACGGTTGAAAGATATTAGCTTGGTTGAATCAGGTTTTTCATCTAACGGTGAATATTGAATGCTTTGTTACCAAGGTAACTTGGATTGCAAACCCTGATTTGAAAACTATATAAAGGAGAACTCTAAAGAATGGGAAAAATAATCCCCACACTCATGTGTGTTACTAGTTGCATAACTAGAGTCGATTCTCCTTTAACCTTAGGTTTCTATCGAGACCACTGTAGGTTAACGACTTCAAAGACTTCATTGGGATTGTGAAGCCGACTCAACTATTTTCTTTGTAGTTACGCGTTCGATCCTCGCCCGATTCTATCGTGTTGAGTTCAATTGAAATAATTGACTCGAGATTAATTTCTCCGATAGGCAAGATAAAAGTAATCACAAACATCTTTGTCTCATCGTTTGTGATTCCACAATATATTGTTTCGCTAGTCGATTAAGATTATTGTGAGGTGATTGATAATACTAGGTCTGTTCTTCAGAATATAAGTCCTGTTTATCAATTGGTTCATGTTCACCTTTATTTATCAAAAGACGAAACAAAAACTCTTGGGTATTTCTTCAATGGGAGAAAGATTTATTCAATCTATAGACTTTTTTGTGTGAGACAAATTTGTTTATCAAGTCTTCGACTTTGGGTCGTAGCAACTCTTGGTTGTGGGTGAGATCAACTAAGGGAATCAAGTGCGTAGTATCCTGCTGGGATCAGAGACGTAAGGAACGCAACTGTACCTAAAATCAGTGTGAGATTGATTAGGGTTCAACTACAGTCCAGTCCGAAGTTAATTGGTAGTAGGCTAGAGTTTGTAGCGGCTTAATACAGTGTGGTGTTCAATCTGGACTAGGTCCCGGGGTTTTCTGCATTTGCGGTTTCCTCGTTTACAAAATTCTGGTGTCTGTGTTATTTCTTTTCCGCATTATATTTTGTTATATAATTGACATATCACAGGTTGTGCATTAAGTTCAATCAATTAGAATATCCAACCTTTGGTTGTTGATTTACATTGATTGACACTTAAACATTGGTTTTTGGTACCGTTCAAGTTATTCCTCTTATATTCAATCGGGCTTGCAGATTTCTACTTGCTGATTGCGGATTGAATTAAGAGTTAGAGATATTAAACTCTTTGATATACTTTATTCTAGATTGAGTCTGAATGTCTAGTTGATTCTCTAAAAAGTGTATTGAAGTAAGTCCTCTCAGATTGCCAAATAAATTGTTGGGTGTGGTTGTTAGACCCCCGCATTTTCAATTGGTATCAGAGCAGGCAAACACATTAAAGATCTCATAAGTCTGTGTTTATAGCGATCTGATATGGACAGAGGTGTTATCTCGATAAACGTACCACCAGTCTTCGATTGCTCAAATTACTTGTGGTGGAAAATTGCTATGCGTGCATTTCTTCAAGCGCGTGATTTTCAATCATGGGTATATGTAGTTAATGGCTATGATGCTCCCGTTGTGGCAATAGGAAATGCGACCGTTCCAAAGAATATTGGTGCATATGACGCTGCCGAGATACTTGCTGCAAAGCAAAACTCCGACGGTTTGAATGCCATCATACATGCCATTACCCCAGATCTTCAGCACCATGTGACTACGTGCACTCGGTCTAAAGATGCTTGGGATATCTTAGAAACCGTATTTGAAGGAAATACCAGTGAAAAGGAATCCGAGGCTTCAAAACCTAAATTCCGATTGGGAAAACCTTCATATGGCAGATGAAGATTCATTTGATGAGTTTAATCACAAAGTGTCTGAAATTGTTAATGCATCCTTTGCATTGGGTAAGACTATTCCTGAAAGGACATTGTAATGAAAATTCTCAGATTGCTGCCATCTAGATACGATTCTAAGAAGCATGCCATCGTTGAAGGAAATAACCTTGATGCTCTCTCTAGAAACACGTTGGTTCGAAAGCTAAAGATCTTTGATCATTAGCATACATCCAAAATCGGAAAGGATGTTGCCTTCAAAGCACAAAAGAACACTAAATTACTTGACAAAAGTAAAAGTGCTCATGTCTCTGAGGATGATCTTTACGAGGCTGATTCATCGGATGAAGATCTTGACAAGTCGGTCTCTTTGATCACAAGACAATTTAGAGATCTCTTATTGAAGAGAAGTAAACGGTTTTCCAGAGACAAACCTAGGTCACCAGTTAAACCTCACAATCGCATCCCTCCTAAAAACAGGGATGCTGACGAGGATATACCACGTATGCTTTAAGTGTAAAGGTTTTGGTCATTTTGCAAATGAGTGTCCAAACCGTAGAAAATACACCGGGAACAAAGGTCTTCTTTGCAACTCTTGATGAAATGTCTGATCACTATGATTCCAATGAAGACGAAAAATCAAGTGTTGCACTTCTTTGTGAAGATATTGATTTTGATAATTGTAGCAATACATACATCAATCTTGATATCCTTCTAGAAGAAGACTCAACCAATTTGGAAGAAACAATTAACCTTTTTGTTGGAAACTCTCTGTCTGATTTTTCAGGTTCCACTTTGTGTCTAGAAGCTTGCACATCTTGGGCGTCAGAATCATCTTATCCATTGACATGCTCTTATTGTTCACTCCAAGGTCATGAACTCTCAAAGTGTTTCAAGTACAAACATAAGATGAGATATGTCAATAAACTTCAACGAAGAGCAAATCGCCTAGCAAACAAGCTTAAACTTGTTCAAAAACCGCTGAGATATGTAAGATTTTATCCTCTTCAAAGAAGTTGGTTTCAAAAGATAGGTCAAGACCACTAGAGAAAAGAGTATGGTCTAAACAATTTGATAGACGGGTTTATGAATTCCTTTCAAAAAGGTTATGGTGGATGATTGTTGTTCACCGCAACATAACTTGATTGTGTTGTTTTTGGTGCATCTTGTCTCATGTGCGATTAAAAGAGACAAGATTGTGCACACCTCGGGCTTTAAAGAATTTTTTTTGTTTGTTTGTTTTTCTTAGATTTGCCGTGTGAAATTAGAATTCTTTTATATTGGAAGGGACTTCCATGTTTAATCAATAAAAGAGGGTTAGTCTCGACAATTCTAATCTCTTTAGGGTTGTGATTGTGCGTGCGTGAAACTGTGTGGTTAAAGGTTCTGTAACCCTACATTCCTTTTTCCTTCTCTGAAACTCTTTTCTACTTAAGACTGCATGTTGAGTTTAAATTGTGATTTCCTCTCACATACCCATACACGTGTGGATACTCTAAGCATCATGAGTTCTGATGGAAAAGATGTTAATATGATTGTTAAGCCATCAATCATGAAGGCAAAAGAGAAATCTCCATTACCTCCAACTTTGAAAAGAAAAAGAAGGAATGTGAGGAAGCCAAGAGTTGTTCCTTCAAAAAGCGGGGGTACAACAACCACACCCAATATTTAAACTTAGCAATCTGTATGGACAAACTCCAATATACTTTCTAGAGAATCAAATAGGCATGTCGGACTCAATCTAGAAAAAAGTATATCAAAGAGTTTATATCTCAATCTCTCGATTTGATATATACTCAAGCAAATAGAAATCTGCTGAAGTCTTTATCAAATATTAGAGAGATAACTTGGATGGTACCAAAGACCAATATCCAAGTGTCAATCAATTTAAATCAATAACCAAAAGTTCGGATATTCTAATTGATTGAAAACGCACAACCTTTGTGATATTTCAATTATATAAACAAATATAATGCGGAATAGAAATAGCACGAGACACGAATTTTGTTAACGAGGAAACCGCAAATGCGAAAAAACCCGGGACCTAGTCAGATTGAACACACACTGTATTAAGCCGCTAAAGACACTAGCCTACTCCAAATTAACTTCGGTCTGGACTGTAGTTGAACCCCAATCGATCTCACACTGATCCAAGGTAAAGTTATGCTCCTACTTCTCTGATCCCAGCAGGATGCTACGTACTTGATTCCCTTAGCTGATCTCACCCACAACTAAGAGTTGCGACCACCCAAAGTCGAAGAATTTAATAAACAAATCTGTATCACACAGAAAAGTCTATGGTAATAGATAAATCCGTCTCCCACGAATATACCTACGAGTTTTGTTCAGTCTTTTGATAAATCAAGGTGAACAGAACCAATTGATAACCCGGACTTATATTCCCGAAGAACAACCTAGTATTATCAATCACCTCACAATAATCTTAATCGACGCAGCGAAAAAAGATATTGTGGAATCACAAACAATGAGACGAAGTGTTTGTGATTTCTTTTTATCTTTCCTATCGGAGATATAAATCTCAAGCCAATTATTATAATTGAACTCGTACGATAGAAATAAAAGATCATATCACACAACTACAAGAAAAGTAGTATCGGTCTGGCTTCACAATCCCAATGAAGTCTTTAAGTCGTTAACCTGGTTTAGAAGAAGAAACCAAAGGTTAAAGGAGAATCGACTCTAGCTTAGCACAACTAGTATCACACAGAATGTGTGGGGATTAGGTTTCCCAGGTTCTAGAGTTCTCCCTTATACAGTCTTTCAAATCAGGGTTTGCAATCAATGTTAGCTTAGTAACAAAGCATTCAATATTCACCGTTAGATGAAAACCTGATTAGATTCATGCTAATATTTATCAACCGTTGGATCGAAACCTTAGCTTGTTACACACAAATGAAATGTCCAATTTTGGGTTTATGTAACCGTTTCCAAACATTAACATTTGTTGGTTCAACAATAGTTAACCAAATGGTTAGCCATATGAGCAATTTCATATCAACCATATTCTTCTTCACCATAACTAATTCAAATGACTCAAATGAACTAGCTAGAGAGTTGTTCAATTGCTTAGATCTTATGTAACTACACAAGACACAATCGAAACAAAAACGGTTTGATTCACTCGAATCGGTTCATGAACTTTATACCGACGGTTTGCAAAAGCATTCCTTAGTTTATATAAACATGAGTTCAAGAACAACCGATTTTAGATATAACCTACTCAAGTTCGCGGACTGGGTTCGCGGACTTAAGCTCTCGGAAGGAGTTCACAAACTCCAGCAGAAATTCTCGGGTCGAGAACTTCCGCCAGTTCGCGGACTTGGCACACCCCACACTCCATTTCTCTTGATCAACAAAGTTCGCAAACTTTGGTTCAGGGAATAAGGACTTATACATATATGTGTTTCCACAATAATGCTTATATCCTACCAAAGGTTATGTAATCTAAACTCTCATTTCAATCATTGAAACATTATCGAGAACGTTATATAGCCGTTATTCACGACCATTTTTTGTCGAGCAATTTTCAAAGTGATTGAAACATAACATGACTTTCGTCACAAGGTAAAGATGAATTTGGCTAAAGCGAAAGCTTACCAAAACATATTTCAATAAATAGACAGGCGAGTTAAACTCGGATCGAAATAGCAAATGTGTATAAAGAAAGTCTATATATCAAAACGACTTTTGTCTCAAGAGTAGGAGATAGAGTAAATAGACTTTTGAGTGACAAGATAAGTTCAAGTCTCCACATACCTTTTAGTCGATGAAGTTCCACCGTTCCTTGAGTAGTCCTTCGTCTTGTATGATGATTGCCATGGAGTCTTGAGCTCAACTACACTTTCTATCCTAGTCCGAGACCTTTAGCTAAAATAGGCTAGAAATCAAGACTTATAGTTTTGATCACTAACATTGACAAACATGCTTGAGATAGCAACGCATGCGAGTTCGACCGAGCAATGCTCTAACACCTTCAAATTCTCGAAGTTTCTCGATGTTCTTGAAGAGTTGAAGGAAACAAGGAAGGAGATTCAGCGAGATAAAGGCTTTTGTTATGAGAACTCTCGAAATTCGAAGGCCCTGGTTTGACATCATCAGCCTAGAAGGTTTGTCGGAATTGACTCCTTTGTCCACGAACCTTATGTACCTATGGCTGTTGACGACAAGGAGTTCGGCGACGACAAAGAATTCTTCAGAGGTCTCAATGTCTAGTAAATCTTCTTATGAGAATTTATTTCTTGTGTTTTTATAAGAATAACTAGGTGTTGGAATAGCCATTATTGTGAGTACACATAGCTATGTCCAACGTTTTCATCTTCATGTTTTTTAGATTTATTTATTTAAATTCTAAGTTTTTTGAAGATGATTTTTGCAATTTTAATCTTTATGATTTGATATATTGAAAATTTTAATGGGATATGTTGTTTACGTCCAAGTGAACTGTGGTGTCCCATACTTATTCAAAAGTTATCTCTATTATGTCGGTATGAAAGTATTAATAAAAGATAGAATGAACTTTTGACTAACAAAAGTTAATGCATTTTATGTCATTTTTTTATGGAAGAAAGGATGGACTTTTGTTTACAAGGATTATGTCTATTATATGTCATTGTGCAAATAGTGATGGAAAATAGAATGAATCCTTGTGTATTCCGCAGTATTGGTTGATCTTCGATCCATATTTTTTTGCACATATTGTGTTGCTCCGTAAGTTCTCTTATGTCGAGCATGACCAATTGAATTGATCATTTTTGTGGTTGATTCAATTGAGATTTTTGGATTCAAATCCATGTTTTCATGTGATTTGGTTATATCCAAATAAATCCTTCTTTTCTTGTAAAAGCAAGGTCGCCTTTGTTGTTCTTTCGGGAATGACATATTATGGGGGAGAGTTCTTATTTGAACTTGTGCTTAATTGCCAAATCTTTGTGGGGTGCGAGTTGTGGAATATTATAGGGGTTATCTTGTATCTTTATAAACACCTTGATGAATGCATTTAGCTTCGGCTTTATGATTGCATCTAAATAAGTTGGTATGTTATTCTCTTTTGGTCATGAAGTATCTCTATGAAAATTTCATGAGGATCCCACTAGTTTTCGTACCTTTGCCAATTTATATTGACAAAAAGGGGGAGAATTAATATGTAGTTTCATACTACAAATACATATGGTTTACGGATCATTATGTAAGGGGGAGTGGTTATCATGTTGAGATGAAGTATTGACTAAGGGGGAGTGATACATATCACCATAGTATTGTTGTCAAAGTTGTGATACAATTGAACTTTGATCTTTGTGTAATAATACTATGACAAAGTGTAGAATATTTTGATTGAGAGCATTTGTTTTCTCATTGTTATCACTATGGATCTTCAACAACTATGATGCTGAGTTGAACACGTTTAGAATCATGAAGTACTTGGAAGTGACGAAGTTTTCGAGTCGTGTTGAAGATGCCAAGGAGATCAAGCATTTGGATGAGAAGCTACAAATTTTTATTTATTTTGTAATCCATATGTATTGATAGTTTTGTCACTAAAATTGATAAAGGGGGATATTATTAGAGCACTGCTCGGTCGAACTCGTATGCGTTGCTATCTCAAGCATGTTTGTCAATGTTAGTGATAAAAACTATAAGTCTTGATTTCTAGCCTATTTATAGATGTCTCGAACTAGGACATAGATTATGTAGTTGAGCTTAGACTTCACGGCGTTCATCATTTGAAGACGAAGAACTACTAAGGGAGCATGTGGAACTTCATTGACAAAAGGTATGTGGAGACTTAAACTCATCTATCACTTGGAAAGTCTATTTCTACTCTATCTCCTATATTGAGACATAAGTCATATTACGATATAGTTTTCTATATACACATTTGAGATTTCGAGCTGAGTTTATCTCGCTTATATATTTCTCAAAATATGTGTTGACAAGCTTTCGTTTCGACCAAGTTCATCTTATATCATGTGAAAATTGTCGAGTAACATCTTACATGGTTTGTGTGATACAATCATTTGGTGTTGTCTTGGAATGTTTCGTTATGATTATTTCAATAACTTGAAAATTGCTTTGATGCTAATAGTGTGTGAAAACGACTATTGTCATCCTTTAAGAAAGTTTCAATGATTGAAATATGAGTTTATAACACTTAACCATTATTGGATATGTCATGTCGTGCACTCTGGTACATATGTAATCCATGTCCAGGAACCATAGTATGTGCACCCGTTTGTGTACCGGTTGGTTTGAGAAATCCGAGAACCTAAGTATGCGTACCCGTTTTAAATTGGCGTATGAGTTCATGTCCGAGAATTTCTGCTGGGATTTAAAGTTCGCATACCCGTTTACGAACTGGCGTAACCCAATCTCAGTCCGGGTATTTCAAGTATGCGTACATGTTTGCATACTTGAAGGTTAACGTTCTAAAATCGGTTATGAACATGAACATAAACATTTATATAATGAGGAATGCAATCTTTGCAAACCGTGTCTATAATGTTCATGATTGATTCGAGTGAATCAAACCGATTTTGCTTCAATTGTGTTCTTGTATAATTCTATGATAAAATAGAAATTGAACAACTCTTTAACTAGTTTCGCTTGAGTCATTTGAACTAGTTATGGTTAAGATGAATAAGGTTGATATGAGAGTAATCATATGGCTAACCTCGGTTAACTATTTGTGAACCAACATGGTGTACACGTTTGGGTACGGTTACATAAACTCAAATGAGGGTACATTTCATTTGTGTGTGACAAGCTAAGTTCGATCTAACGGTTGAAAGATATTAGCTTGGTTGAATCAGGTTTTTCATCTAACGGTGAATATTGAATGCTTTGTTACCAAGGTAACTTGGATTGCAAACCCTGATTTAAAAACTATATAAAGGAGAACTCTAGCAACTGGGAAATCTAATCCCCACACCTCATGTGTGTTACTAGTTGCATAACTAGAGTCGATTCTCCTTTAACCTTAGGTTTCTATCGAGACCCTGTAGGCTAACGACTTCAAACACTTCATTGGGATTGTGAAGCCATACCCAACTATTTTCTTTGTAGTTGCGTGTTTTGATCTTTCCCGATTCTATCGTATTGAGTTCAATTGAAATAATTGACTCGAGATTAATTTCTCTGATAGGCAAGATAAAAGTAATCACAAACATCTTCGTCTCATCGTTTGTGATTCCACAATATCTTGTTTCGCTATTCGATTAAGATTATTGTGGGGTGATTGATAATACTAGGTTGTTCTTCGGGAATATAAGTCCGGTTTATCTATTGGTTCATGTTCACCTTGATTTATCAAACGACGTAACAAAAACTCTTGGGTATTTACGTGGGAGATGATTTATTCAATATATAGACTTTTACATGTGAGACTGATTTGTTTATCAAGTCTTCGACTTTGGGTCGTAACAACTCTTAGTTGTGGGTGAGATCAACTAAGGGTATCAAGTGCGTTGTATCCTGCTGGGATCGAGACGTAAGGAACGCAACTGTACCTTGAATCGGTGTGAGATTGATTAGGGTCCAACTACGAGTCAGTCAAAGTTAATTGGTAGTAGGATAGAGTCTGTAGCGGCTTAATACTGAGTGTGGTATTCAATCTTGACTAGGTCCCGGGGTTTTTCTGCATTTGCAGTTTCCTCGTTAACAAAATTCTAGTGTCTGTGTTATTTCTTTTCCGCATTATATTTTGTTATATAATGGAAATATCACAGGTTGTGCGTTAAGTTCTATCAATTAGAATATCCAACCTTTGGTTGTTGATTTACATTGATTGACACTTGAACATTGGTCTTTAGTACCGTTCAAGTTATTCCTCTTATATTCAATCGGGCTCGCAGATTTCTATTTGCTGATTGCGGATTGAATTAAGAGTTAGAGATATTAAACTCTTTGATATACTATATTCTAGATTGAGTCTGACTGTCAAGTTGATTTTCTAAAAAGTGTATTGGAGTAAGTCCTCTCAGATTGCCAAATGAATTGTTGGGTGTGGTTGTTAGACCCCCGCATTTTCACAAAGATATAGAAACCAAATCAGAAATTTTCTTTGTCTTCAAATCTTCTTAAATTTTCAATAAACACCTGTATAACACCACTTGAATCTCTTGTGATCAATCACGCACAAAACGGAGTCTGTTAACAATGGATTATCACAAGGCGTCTTTAGATCTACAAACAGTTCTAAATATCCCGTCGACACTTCGATCTAGTTTGAGTGAATCTTATATCAGAAGAGAAGATTCTCAAGAATAAACAAACTAGGTGCAATCAAAGTTCAACAACCGTTAGTCAATCAAATCAATCGAAAACTAAAATAAACTGCAATTATCCTGTTTCCCACCAACAGTACTCATAGATCGCTTCTTGATCTCACAGAAGTCTTTAAACGAGCGGTCGTAAGAGATTTCGCCTAATTAGGGTACTTTCCTCTCCGAATAAACGACTCCACCAGACAGAACAAAAGATGAAGTTTGCCTAGCTCTTAGGATAGTTTGCTCGAAATGCAAAATTGGGTATTTATAGACCAAGGATGTTTGGACACCAAGGAATTTCCAAAACCGAATTATTCTTAAGATATGCAATAAATGCCCAAATCGGTTTTCATAATTCCTGGAAATGCTTTGTCCAATATTTCCGAAATATCCCTAGAAAATCTCCAATTAGTAAATGCATACCAATTTTTATTTTCCAGAGATATGCAATTAATTGCTGGTAATTAAAAGTATTTAAAACTAACAACCTTAATTAAAAGATTCTTAATTTATATCGGTCCGGGATCTCCTTGAGTTTTTTTTTTTTTTTTTTTTTTTTTTTTTTTTTTTCTGAATCACATGAATTATTATTGATAAAAAGAAAATTTACATCAAGAAACAATATCAAAAGAAACACAAAAAGAAAACGAAACAAAAAAACCTACAAAAGCCCCATCTCAAGCTAAATAAACCAAACTTCTAAAAATCACTCAAAAGCCCAATAACAGCCCACACCCTAATTCAACAAAACCTGAAATAGCCAACATTAGGCATTTCCACTCTAACCAGAGAGGAAGGTCTACCAATACAAATTTGCCTTTCTCCAGGGCTAGTAAGGCACTGTTTTAGCAATTCCATCCATTTGAAAAATTCACCTCCCTAAAGCGGTGCAAGAACACGATTTGAGATAATTTCCTCACAGCATTCCTCCATCTCCTCTAACAAACCAAGGCACCCTTTGTTGAGCAAAGTCATTCACCACCGCTTTAGAATCGAAACAATCAAAATTTTACGCATAACCCATTCAATAGCAAGCTCTAGAGCACAAATAACGACATATATCTCTGCAAAGTAATTGGATGCTATCCCAATTCCACCTGCTAATGTGCCAAGAACACACAATTATGATCTCTAACTATTACTCCAAACCCTGCAGCTCCAGGATTACCCAAAGAAGATCCATCACAAAAAACATAGTAGTGTATGGGTTCGAGGGAAACCATTGACACTCTTTAATGCATTGAAACTTTGATTTTCAATGCATTACTGATAAGAATTACTGATCAAGTTCAAAGGGGATCTCCTTGAGTAATTAAGGAATATCTTTGAACAATAAAAGATAAGAATTACTGATCAAGTTCAAAGTATGTCGACATCTTTTCCTTTGTAAATCCTCTTTCATATTTACAATCTTGGAATCGATTCTACCACACTTCCAAACAAGTTTAGAATTGGTTAATCTGTATTCCAAGAACAACTATGTGATTGATCAAATATCAATACACTAATCATGGGTTTCTGATTCTACCAAACACAAGGATCGGTTCTACCTTAATATAGTTCTTTGGAACCGGTTACATCGATTACCAGGATCGGTTACGTCAATTACGAGGACCGGTTACCATATTTTAATGGTATTACTTGTGATCGGTTACCTGAGTCACTAAGATTGGTTACACCAATTACCGGGACGATTCGCCAATTACAAGGATCGATTACACAACTCTTTTGTGATTGGTCATACCAATTACTAGGATCAGGTTACACCAATTACAAATATCGAACATACCATATTAAATGATTACTTAGGATCGGTTACACTAATAAAAGTCATACCAATACATAAGTCAGGCACCGTGACTAGTTTTACCAAGATACATAACAAGTTATGATCGGTTCTACTTACTCACACATATTGGTAATCCAAAGATAAGCAATGAATAACAATACCAATAAGCCTAGGGATTTCCCTTCGATTCATAAACAAGTTCATGAATGTACTTCCTTTAAACAAATGTAAACATTGTTTCCTAGGATAAAATCTTCACCTTTACCCATACACATAATCACAATAGCATTCATACGATTATGTTCGATGTCTTATATCGAAGTTCAAAGATAAGCGTTATACTTAGTATTCTAATTCCTTAACACTATGATCATGTGATCATGTCTCACTACTAGAGTGTAATCATTCACACTTGCGATTATGTTTTTAATATAGCACGACTTGAAAGATCGTTAGGAATGACATAATTCAAGTCATAATGTTACTAACCTCAAGAGGAAGGATGATGTCGTCATTGTAGCTTGTTACTTCTTCACATTCTTTAAGTCTTGAGTAATACTTGTATGTCTCATAATCCCAATCTTTCTAGTCTAACCTATACGAA
Organism: Papaver armeniacum; assembly: GCA_023531295.1. Taxonomy (NCBI): domain Eukaryota; kingdom Viridiplantae; phylum Streptophyta; class Magnoliopsida; order Ranunculales; family Papaveraceae; genus Papaver; species Papaver armeniacum. The sequence continues at coordinate 155,507 of JAJJWW010011949.1, read as the reverse complement.
GTTGTCTCTAGTACATAATCAAGCGACTCTTTAAATGAGTTTTGATTCACTAAAATATGACAACCAAACTTGACATACCAACGCTTGGTGGGTTCCTAGGAATGAAGAGTGTTAGAGCATATCTCGGTTGAACCCACCAAGCGTTGGTATGTCAAGTTTGGTTGTCATATTTTAGTGAATCAAAACTCATTTAAAGAGTCGCTTGATTATGTACTAAAGACAACTTCGGATAAGTTAGACTAGAAAGATTGGGATTATGAGACATACAAGTATTACCGAAGACTTAAAGAATGTGAAGAAGTAACAAGCTACAATAACGACATCATCCTTCCTCTTGAGGTTAGTAACATTATGACTTGAATTATGTCATTCCTAACGTATCTTTCAAGTCGTGTTATATTGAAAACATAACTGCGAAGCTGTGAATGATTACACTCTAGTAGTGAGACATGATCACATGATCATAGTATTAAGGAATTAGAATACGAAGTATGACGCTTTATCTTTTGAACTTAAGTATATAAGACATCGACATAATCATATGAATGATATTGTGATTATGTGTCTGGATAAAGGTGAAGATTTCATCCTAGGAAAAAATGTTTACATTTGCTTAAAGGAAGTAAATTCATGAACTTGTTTATGAATCGAAAGGGAAATCGCTAGGCTTATGGTGTTATTATTCATTGCATATCTTTGGATTACCAATATGTGAGTTAGTAGAACCGATCATAACTTGTTATGTATCTTTGGTAAAACTAGTCACGTGCTCCGACTTATGTATTGGTATGACTTTTTATTAGTGTAACCGATCCTAAGTAATCATTTAAGATTGTATGATCGATATTTGTAATCGGTGTAACCGATCCTAGTAATTGGTATACCAATCACAAAAGAGTTGTGTAATCGATCCTTGTAATTGGCGAATCGTCCCGGTAATGGTGTAACCGATCCTAGTGACTTGTGCAACCGATCACAAGTAATACCATTAGAATATGGTAACCGGTCCCGGTAATTGACGTAACGATCCTGGTAATCGATGTAACCGGTCCCAAAGAACCATATTAAGGTATAACCGATCCTTGTGTTTGGTAGAACCTTAAACCCATGATTAGTGTATTGATATTTGATCAATCACATAGTTGTTCTTGGAATACAAATGAACAAATTCTAAACTTGTTTGGAAGTATGGTATAATCAATTCCAAGATTGTAAATATGAAAGAGGATTTACAAAGGAAAAGATGTCGACATACTCTGAACATGATCAGTAATTCTTATCTTTTATTGTTCAAAGATATTCCTTAATTACTCAAGGAGATCGACGAAATAAATTAAGAATCTTTTAATTAAGGTTGTTAGTTTTATATGCTTTTAATTACCGAAAGAATTAAATGCATATCTCTGGAAAATAAAAATTGGTAATGCATTTACTAATTGGAGATTTTCTAGTGAGATTTGAAATATTGGACAAAGCATTTCCAGAAATTATGAAAACCGATTTGGGCATTTATTGCATATCTTAAGAATAATTCGGTTTTGGAAATTCCTTGGTGTCCAAACATCCTTGGTCTATAAATACCCAAGTTTGCATTTTGAGCAAACTATCCTAAGAGCCAGGCAAACTTCATCTTTTTGTTGTTTCTGGTGGAGCCGTCTATTCGGAGAGGAAAGTACCCTAATTAGGCGAAATCTCTTACGACTGCTCGTTTAAAGACTTTTGTGGGATCAAAAAGCGATCTACGAGTCTCGTTGGTGGGAAACTGGATAATTGCAGTTTATTTTAGTTTTCGATTGATTTGATTGACTAACGGTTGTTGAACTTTGATTGCACCTAGTTTGTTTATTCTTGAGAATCTTCTCTTCTGATATAAGATTCACTCAAACTAGATCGAAGTGTCGGCGGGATCTTTAGAACTGCTTGTAAATCTAAAGACGTCTTGTGATAATCCATTGTGAATAGACTCCGTTATGTGCGTGATTGATCACAAGAGATTCAATTGGTATTGTGCAGGTGTTTATTGAAGATTAAAGAAGATTTGAAGACAAAGAAGATTTATGATTTGGTTTATATATCTTTGGGTGTGCACAAACCTTGATCGGCTGCGATCCAACTAGAATAGGATTTATTCGATTGATTAGTTGTGTAAGATCGGCATCACTTTATAGTTTCTTGTTTGATTCTATATTGATTGATTGCAAATCTAAACCCTGATACTTTGGTAGTTGTTGGATAGATTGATCTGACCAGGCAAAGGAGTTTATTGGTTAAAAAGAAGAGCCGTTTCTTATGACTTGAGATATCTTCATCTGAAAGAATCAAGAGAGTTGTTACCAAACAGATTTGTTGTTACTTTAGTGTTTGGAATACGATCCCAAGGAATTATTCCAGTGCGTGACTTATTGAATATCGGAAGCGCGGAGGATACGGAAGAAACTAGGTGTTTTGGGGTAAAAACTGATTCGGCTGGTTTTGGTAAATTTGGGTGTGCCGCCGAGAAACGAATATAAAGCCTAAACAAATGCATTGCACGGGGGTACTTTAGATTCGAGAGATCAATCTGTACAATCCTGGCCTAAACCAAGAAATGGCCGTTCCGGTCTTGCTTCGGTCACAAAGTGAAGGAGAAGGGTTGATCTTAGGAAGGGAAGCGAAGAAGGTGTTGAGATCAGAATGGTTAACTCTGAAGGTGTGGCTATTTTATGACTTGTATCAGAATATAAAACTGGCTTGCGTAATGTGAGCTATCAGTTCTTGGTATTTTTTTGGATACTTGTGTTGATAACCAAAACTGTGTTGTTTGTCGAAATAGGTTGAAAACCTATTTATACAAGTCATGATTGAGCACACCTTGATCTCTTAGGAAGTGGATACGGTTAAGTAATGGATAAGTAGGGCCGTGTCAAAGGTGGTGGCCATCGTGTTTTAGTTATGATGGAAGACGAGTCAGCCTTATACCCACTACTTTCTTCTTTGTTGTTAACCGTTCGCCCTTTCCCCGACACTTTCGTAATGGGCGCATTGCGCGCCACGCTGTAAAACCGGCAATCGGACCAATACCATGATGAACATCCCCGATTTGTCACACGTTTGATGTCTCGAGTATTTTATAGAAAATATGTAGCAAGTTTCTGGGTCTTTCCTAATTATTCTAACCAACCACGCGCAAGCTAGGTGGCGGGTAGTCATGTGTGACGAGCCAAGTCATGAGACTTGCCGCAAAGAATAGCATGTGACGCTATTAGGTTAAATAACTGAGTTATTTTTGAAGCCGACATTAAGTAAAATATCGTATATATTCGATGCATGTAAAGCATCGCTTTTAAGCAAACGACTCAAAATAATCGATGCATGTAAAGCATCGTTGTATAAAGCTCTCTTAAATAAATCGCGAAGCTTAATGTCTTAATAGGAGCATGACCAGCCATTTTCATGAAGCTACCGGAGCCATTCACGCAGCCAAAGGCAGGCCGGTTGGTCTCTATAGGGGAGTGATGGCTGGCGACTATGGTGATATCTTATTGGTCGCCTAAGATTTAATCTAGGCCGGTCAATTCGGCTGGCGAAGTTGGACGGCCGAGATGATTTGTGGCAGTTAATGTCCGCCTTAAAATTCATGTGAGCGGCTCGACCAGCCCCTTTTGGACAATCGTTTGGGAGCCATATGGGAGGCCGTGGCTTGGCCAATCGCGGCTTATGGAAGGGGAGTGGCCTTTGATCATGGCTACATCCTGTTTGCTACCTAAAATAGGAGTTAGGCTGGACAATTCATCTGGAGAAGTTGGGCGACGAGATGATTTGTGACGATTAATGGCTGCCATCGATTTAATTTAGGTTTTATAAAAGCCGTGTGGACAACCTATTTTAGGGCCAACGTTTTTGGTGTTAGCGCGCGTTGGGAGTTGTTCGATTGGCCAGCACAATAGCTGGTCCACTGGTGAACGTATTCGCTCCTTGCACGTTGATTAAGGTCGAATCCAGGCCGGTTAATCCGGCTGGCGAAGTTGAGCGGCCAAGATCGTTTTGCGGCAGTAATGTAATGCCGCTTAATAGAAATTAGGGTTTTGTAACTCGTGTGGCCAACTGTTTTGGTAAATGTTTAGTGGCTCCGCTTGCGAGTTAGGTCCGCCAGTGTACACGATGGCTCTTGTCTGACCATGTTAGGAGGCGACTAGGTTTGATAAATCGACTGGCCAAAACGTGCGACCGTGATCGTTTTTTTGAGACTGACATGGACAGTCTAGATTATATTCCTTAAGGAATTAAGCGCATCGACCAATCGACTTCCAACTTTATTTAAAAGTGTGTGTGGCGGGTTTAAAGCGATCTGATTGGTCGATAGGAAAGGGGGGCCTCCAAGCAGTAACATGGAGCGTGGCCACCCGGCCATAGGTGGCGCCTGTTGAGGAAAATCAGTTGGCCAAGTGGCGCGGCCACGCCTCCTCTTGCTGCTGCTCCTATTTGCCGCAGCTCCTCTTTATTTCTTATTTTCTGATTTCTGATAGGACTTTGCTCCTACTAGATCCGTGACGGATTAATTTCCAAGCTTACCTAGGTTTTGTCTCGACCAATAGGGTTCGAGATATTGCGCGGGGCGCAAAAAACTAATTTTTGCAAATTAGTTAGGCCAAAATTTGAATATTGTGAGCTATCACAAAATTGAACAAATTTGATAAATTTTGTGTGTTAATACAAAATTATTTTATTCTCAGAGAGCAGTTAGCGCATCTTCTGATTGATTATTTTCATGCGGACCTTAATCTTGATACTTCGGAAACTCATGCTACTCAGCTGCGAGTGAACACTAATTGTCATGTCATACCAATGTTAAGGGTTCAGCCGTGGAACATAGCATAGGAAAAATACTCAATAAGCCATACATTAATGAATAATGCAGGCGAGAAGATAAAATTTAAAGAATATTTGGGGTTGTTGCTACACGCACCATTCTGGGTAAATTTTATATAAATATACTGAATTGTTCAATACATGTGCAAGTAAGGAGGCATGGGCACTCATCACTCTTAAATGTTTCGGTGTCTTTGCAGAACAACGGCGCATTAAATACATGGTTTTACAATTTTAGCCCTGAACTAAAACCACCATCAACATTAAGTCCCCTACTTAGCACGTAACAGTGATATTGTTGCGGGGTAAGCACTAAATGGTGACAAATAAAGATAAAACTTATGAGGCAAAGTAGACATATGTTACCAGGATAGAGGTCTACTAAGTCTTTGAGCAAGACACGTTTAATGAAGTATCAAAGCACGCAGTCCTCTAGCACACGTCAATTGTCTTCAGGTAGATAAGTTATATCCCGCATCTAAGGCCTTTATATACGGCAGGTAGAGAGTCCTATCTTTTCTCGGATCTTATCAATTTGTGGAATATAAAAAGGGCACTTGAGCCTTTCTTTTCGTACCAATCACCGCAGAGTTGCACTCATCTTCTTTCCAGGTATTGCTTCATGTTCTCTTGTAGTTTTTCTTTTGTCTCTACCACGAAGGTTGTTAATATAAACATAATGCTTCTCTGCAGTACATGATGGGAACTCCTGGTGATGACTATTCTTCTAATTCTCCGGAGAAGAGCTTTGAAGTTGACAAACCCAGGGTTTTCGCATTCGAGGATGTATTAGCTAAAATCGATCCTCCGTTTCGTGAAGATGGTCGGGTCATACAAGGTATGCCTCTCACACATTTACGCATCGTTCGAGAGCGTGTTCAAGCTTTCCTGGCTTCGGTTGACATGGAGGAAAAGTGGAGGCGTGATGAAGCGTCTCAGCCCACGAGTGCAGGGCTGAAAGATTCGCGGCTCGATTGAAGCGACGAAGGATTGAGCATAAGCAACCTCCAGGTGGGAATAAGCATGATTACCCAATTCATAACGGCATCATAATTCTCGACTCTGATGTTGATCGCTGTCGTAGGCGTCAAAAATAATTACACTTTCTTACTACTCAAAATATATAATGAAGCAAGGGCAAGAAAGGATCGTTCCCACAGAGAGGTCTTGGGTTGTCAATATGTTTAGGTTTCTTATAAGTAACAACGGGGATTTTCTGATTTTTATAAACTAAGTTATACTAAAAACAAATAAAGTAAAGCAAACATGCAAATCAAGATATAAAGATATTGGTTAAGGATATCGTTTTCATTCACTAACATGTTCTTGTCTTAATAACTATAATTGATATTTAATCTCAACTTTTATCAAAGGCCCTAGGATACCTTGATCGCAAGTTTATCCCGCAAATCTCCTCTTGTCATCAACAAACACATTAAAAGATGCGAATATGAATTTTATCTAAGAGAACAACATAACGTGTAAAAGTACTAATCAAGTTTAATTCCCTAGATGCATTAATTTCTATGAAATCAGGCCAATCAAAGCAATCGAACGTGTAAAAGCAATAATCCAATTTAACAAAGGTTATGATCAACTTGTGACTACTAGGATGTATCACTACAAGAAATACTCACAGTTATGCTACTTGTAATCATAAATTTATCACTTTTGCGTAAAATAAACTCTAATCTATCAATAAAGATGAAGCAAACTCAATCGATTCGCGACTCGACTAAACAAGCAGTCAAATCATGTAACAATATTAATGGTGAAACATAAATGATAATATTGAGACAAAACTAATATATCAAACAAGGATTCATGTTATGTGAAACCCAACTAATCCATAACCAATGATAAGATTAAGTACTCATGTTAATGGGGTTCATAACAAGAAGAAAAATAAAAGTTTCCATCTTTTCTAAACCCTATAACAAAAGTAGAAGAAGAGATAAAAGAGATTAGAGTAAAAAAAAAAAAAAAAACCTTATATAAACTTGTTGTATTTCTCCCCTTCTTCCAAAACCAAGTTACGCCGTCTGCCAATAAGTCTCTGGCACAGCCCATGAATGAATCCCAATCAAGGAAGGTCCAACATCCGAGTCGAACCAGTCAGCTGAGTCGACCGGGTCACTGAGTTAACTCGGCAGAATGAAATTATGGCAGAGTTCCCTTCGTTTTCTTGTTGATTTACGGCCTGTCTCAGGCTAATTTCCCTGCACAATTCCAAACATTCATCTATACCGAAGAATAACTCCATTTTAAATTTATGCTAATCGCGCAGCACTCTCAAGCCAACAAACATTTCCAATTCCATGATTCTCACTACACCAACCAACATACAAGTGCCTGCTATTCCACATAACAGCATCCGCATCTTCAGAAACCCTTGAATCTCCTATGAGCTTTAATTCGAGCAGCATATATCTAGCCAATTCAGCTGCTAAGCACAGCACCATTACTTCCGGCAACAATCATTCCCTGCATATCCACCACTCCAACTCAGCTACAACGTAAACTACAGCCAACCCCAGAAATCACTTGTCTCAGCTGCAGACTCAATTGCTCCATCTCATTCCGGACCCTTGTAGCATCGTCTCAGCACTATCACTAATGCACACTGGCCTTCAACTTCCATTCAATGCTCGAACACGATTCCTTCTCGGCTCATCTTGCTTGTAATCTCGTCATATCCAGCTCAACAGCATCATACTCATTTGTAATCCATCACCGATTCCATCCACACCGCCATCTCTTTCACAGCTTCAAGCTCAACTCATTTATCACTGCTAACCACCAAGAATAAATACCCATCTCTGCATTATTGCCCTGCTCGTAACCAATTCTAGCCATCAACAGCAAGCTCCATTATGCCTTCTTACCAAGTCACCACCAAAGATCGGTTAAACACCAAATCTTTGCAATTCAATTCTAGCTTCATCTTAGGCGTAGCTTTAACAACATACAAGCTTCCATTCAAGTTCAACTGCACAGTCAGTCATGACCATTGCAAACACCCATTGCTTCATCGTGCAATTCGGTTCGACTACCTTGCAGTTCATCGGCAAAATGATAGACGCATTTATGTGTCTAATTTGTCCTCAATGTTTCGTATTGTCGGTACTCGTTTCGTCCTTATTATGGTGTTTTGCGTGTTTGTAGGCATTTTTTGGAAATAAAGATTGTCGGAAAATTCGGCTCGAAAAGTTGCTCGGAACACCCCGGAGGACATTTGATATTGGACTCCCACTTTGGATAAGGGGTAACCCAATTACTAAGGGGCACCCAATTGATATTCGCACCCCCAGCTGTTGGATAAGGGCTGAGCTTCTTCATCATTTGAAAATCCAGTTTTGGCGGGAAAGCTTATTTTCTCACATAGGCAGATTAGGATTCGGATTTTGGAGGAGATTTAAGGAGATTCAATGGCTAACATTTCATGGGATGACTTGACTAGGCCCTAACGAGGCTTATTTTGGGTCTTTGGCTCGACTGAAATTGGCTAGATATCTCGTGAGGTAAAACGGGATCCACAAGAATATCGGGTTTTAAATTCTGTTTTTCCGTGTTTATTGTGATATACACGGTGGATGGACTGAATATTTCTCTAACTGAATGTGAACATAGCATGTTGGGTGTGTGTCGACATCAGCAGACACTTGAAGAAGGAATAAAATCTTCACATTAAAGGAAATTATCCCGTGGAGAATAAAAATAATAATGAAGAAGATACGGGAATTAAACTCGAGTTATGTTGATCCTGTGAGTATATAGAGGGTGCTGGGGACTCAGAGAAAAGTGATGGAGAGATTGGGAGAGTTTAGAGCATTACGGAGCGAGAAAATCAAGTTGCAGAGACGAGTTTTACGCTCTGCGCCGAAGAACCTCAAGAACACGAAGAACAGACGGCCAAAGACCGTCGTTCTTCAACGATGACAGCGACTGCCACTTGTGGGTCGCGAGAGATCTGACAACATCCACATTTCTTCTTTATCGTTCTTTGTAACAGTGTTTGCAACAATTATAAGCGTTGCAAACACCCGGGTTTAATAGTTTTTCTCCATTTCATCATTTGTACACCTCTTTTGAGCAATAAAAATAATTTTTGAGCGTGTTTCCAACATGATGAGCTAGACCCCATCACTGGGATGACGGAGGAAGCTGTTTTGCACCCATGTGGTAATTCTATTTAATTCCTTTATGACTATTTGCACTATTATAATTGTTTTATGATTTTTCTTGATTATTTGTGAATTTGTTAGATGTCGCATGCTTAGTCTTAGGTACTTTAGATGCGTCATGCTTGTGAATTACATATAATTCTTTATAAAATCTACCTTGGCAAAGAATTAGAGTCGATGTTTGTTATTTTATGAGCTTTAATTGTCCGAAATTAATAGATGAACCGCATGAATGTGAGAATTGGTGGAATCCCGAGTCCCAGTAACTCTCTTCATCTTGTGACAATATTTGTATATATTTTCTTTTATTTTCTTCTATTAATTCTTAAAATCAATCTCGTCAAGTCCGAGTGAACGACAACCCCACTTACCACTATTCTAAATTCGATCACAAAACAAACCCATTCTGTCACATCAGCATCTTGCATCACTGCATTGAACTCTCAGCTGTAACGCAGCTTCTAAAACTACAACACATCTTCGGCTCCTGAAGTAGATGCTTGCAATAACCGAGAGCACCAGCCTTTACCATTCTCAAACATGTAATTCATCTTCTCATTTCGCGGCTGCAACATCACAACTGCCACTTCCACTTTGTACACATAGATTCACCCCATAATTCACAGTACCACCACCTGCAGATCTATACAGCCACAAACCAAATACCCTTCTTTTATCACTTGCAACACCCACAATATCCATGGGAGCAATTGATTCTTCTTGTACTTCAAATTCGACCTCAGTACTCCATGAAATCGAGAATCAACCTTGACAGACTCCTCAACACTATCAGCATCACTGCCTTCCTGATTGCAATCATTGAGTTCCTCCATTGCAGCTGCACCCATCACCTGCGATTGCTCTTGCATCATGCCAGTTCAATTCTCTGCATCCACTTGAGCATCACCAGATTGCAGCCATCTCCTGTAAGCCATCATACACTTAGACCCACTGCTCCATACTATTTCGCAGTAAAATTCCTCTTTTGATTCAGCCTTAGTCTTCAATTGCTTAATAATAACTCAACCCATTCATTCTTGACTTCAATCAACAGCACCCATGGTGTTCTTCCCCGATTTGATTCGAATCCTCCAACACACATCTCAACTTTCAATCTCAGTAAACCCTAACTCAATCCCCATCTTCTAATTCAGTATCAGTTGAGCTACAGACTCTGATTTCTCGATCCAGACTTCAGCTTCTAAATCTTCTCTATCAAACTCTAGTTTCATGGCCTGTAAACTCAAATCCACCATTACATCATATCTGCTCGGCTACCTGACTTCAAAGCATCACTTCAAACTGCACCATCTTAAATCTGAGAGTAACCCATGTCTTCTAACACTGAATCTTATCATCTCTCAATCTCTCTTTGAGTTCTCTTCCTTTCTCTGATAAACAGTGGAGCCGCCATCGGTTCAGGCAGAAGAAGAAAAATAGTTTCTTCACTGAAACTTGGGTATTTTGTAGGAATCTGGATTTATACGCCCCATCTTTCGATAAGGGCCACCACAGTGAAGTCCACAAAACTCAGCTGGTCGGCTTGGCTCGGCTTAGCTCCCATATCACTTGCCTGCGGAGTAATTTCTCCTTCTTTTGTTCCAAATGACACCAAAGTACCTAAACCCTCAAAAGTAAACATAAGATACAAAATCTACAAGAAAAGTAGCAAAGAAAGCATAAACAATAGATAATAATTAAGGTTTTTACGACACCTATCAAATTCCCCCACACTTAGACTTTACTAGTCCTCGAGCAAATCAAACAAAACAATTCTAAAACATACATACAACTCCGTGTCGTCGGGGCTACGGTCACACTTAGCATGTATAACAAGCCTTTGAACCCCTAGGTGTCCCTAGTGGACGAGTTATAGTCTCGTGAGGGTTTACTAAAGATATACCCACAAAACCTACTTTTCCAACTTACTAGTTCTCCGAAATGATAGCATCCAATGCGCTAAGAAGACATAGAGATTATGCACACTAGTAATAAGAAGTTAAACACATAAATGAACACAATCTCATCCTTAAAAGTTGAGAGAGAAATAAGCATCCCTTATCGAAAGAAATTCGGGTTCGGAGTGATCAAAAGTATCGACTACGCCTCACAAGAAAGGGTTTTATGAAGTTGCTCTCAATAATAAACGGCTTTTTATGGGTCACACATGTGTCCAGGTAGGAGTGAAGAAAGAAACCTGCGACACCTTGAATGATAGGAAGGCAAAAACCCTCCGAATTGTTTTGAAAACCCACATCTTTTATTCATTTTGAAAACCCTTTTTCTGACGATCTCTAGGAAAGGAAATCAACCACTTAACGAAGGTGGGAATATGCTTACTTACCTCGTTATCCGTTCGACGTGCAGCTAGCACCACTCTCACAAACATCCATAGAAACGTCTTGATCTTCGGTCGGTGTCTTCATCTTCGTCTTCGGTCTTGACTCTTGATGATAACTCTTGAACTTCGTAGAATCTTTACAATGTAACTCTTTTTCTTCAAAATCCTTGTTGCTTGAAACTTCATTATGGATATTTCTTCTTCCATTTGCTTTAACAACACTAAAAACGAACTATACAAACCCAAAATATGATACAATGAATTTTCTTGTCTCTTTCCTTCTCTTTTTTTTTTCTTCTTCTTCTTTTTTTTTTTTTCTATTTCTATTTTTTTTTTTTTTTTTCTTTTTTTTTTTTTTTTTTTTTTTTTATGAGACAAGAAAAATAAAACAAATACAAAATGAAAACACAACGAAACAAAACAATAAAAATAGTAATGAACCTAAAGAAATTTTCTCTTGTCTTTTTTTTTTTCTTCAATTTTTTTATTATATATATATATATATATATATATATATATATATATATATATTTTGTAGACAAGAGAAAATAAAATAAAAATAAAATAAAAATGTAAGTACAAAGGCCATGGTGTAAGTACTTTACCGCTTGATTTTCACAACTTGTATGTCTTGATATCATAAACTTCTCGAACTCTCATCTTGATAATCTTCGCTCTTGTACAATAGTCTTCAACTTGTAAAAATTCTGCTCCTTGTCTTGTTGCTTTACTTGAATCTGAAATCTGCTCATTTATGTACCGTTGCTTATAAACCTTGAACGTCTTCAACTTTCCTTCAAATTTGTGATGCTCCTCTTGTTGATGATGATGGTGTTTCTATGGACCTGTTGGTGTAGAGAGAGATAAAGTGGATGGTGCTAACTGCGAACAAGATTACAAGTGTTATGTAAGTTAGCAATTCGATGTCACCATCATGATTGATAAAATAACACTCAAGAGATCAAAATAGTGCTTCTATTGGTGGTAGGTTAGGTAGCTCACCATTCTACCCGGAGTTTACGTATGGTGACACACACTCTAAAAGCACAAATTTAGATAGGTACAAAGAAGTGAAGGTCGATGCCTCTCATGATGTAACATGGGTAGTCTCCACTATAGGGGACCACTACTCTAATACCGAATTCAGTCTGCACCTTATTTGCCACCGGCATGGTTAAATCCAACTTTAACTCTCATACAAGTAAGAAACTTGATCATGTTCTTTGTCATCTCTAAGTTCGGTCACTCTTATGAGAATCTCGATGTAATCTTAGCGACATGTATACTATGTGACTCTAAACTATCTACAAGTTGGAGTTTTTTTATTCACTAATTTACATAAAAGTTGAAAAAAAAATGAAAAATTTACAATGCAAATGCTTAACCACTCCCCCACACTTAAACTTTACATTGTCCTCAATGTAAATTGAATCGTCAAAGTAAGTCAAGGCGGAAAATTCTACATGATAATGTGACAAGAAATCATAAAAGTAAATGCAAGACAAGAAAAAGATAAAAACAAGACAAGAAATACTCATCCTATGGGTTGCCTCCATTTAGCACTTGGTTTAAAGTCGTCGGCCCGACTTGCAAGACAATTCCCCGTACACCAATAATCCGAAAAGTTGGGGATCCTTCCATGTAACCTATTTTGCAAATAGTAACTTCACACAAATATTAGTAATGTAAAATAGAAACGAAGCTATTAACCGATAGAAGTCTCCCCCACACTTATTCTTTTCTACACTTGGAAGTGTATAAAGAACATAGAAATCGGGAGCTTCTATGGTTTCTTCTTTGCAAACATTCATAGTATGAGAATCAAATGTTTCTAATGGCGGATATCGAGAAACAAAGTCATTTAACAATATTCTCGAAGCACATACATTCAAACCAATAAGAGGTAAAGGAGATGGATTAATAGGCAAAGACAAACCTTGCAACTCTTGTGTTATGGTATTCTCTTCATCCTTAGAAAATTCAAGTGTATTACTTACCTCTTGTATATCATGGTCCTCTATCAAACCTTGCAAACATTCTTTGACCGTTTCTGCCTCAACTATAGTTTCGACATCAACATCTTTGTTACAATCCTTTGCAAGCTCAATTGGGTCTTCCACAATATTGGTCATATCGGTTTCATTCTCAATACGCTCCTCTTCGTTGTAAGGCACATACTCTTTTGCGGCTCCAAATTTTGCTACAAGGAACTTTTTTAGAAGACTCAAAATGCATCATCCTCAAGCTCCACCCCCTTTGAATAGGCTCTTGATCATTATAAAGATCAATGCTTGAGTAATCTACACAAGTGTCAACATATTCCTCTTCGTCCTCATAAGATTCAAACCTTGTTGCAATGAGATTTTGTAAAACACTAGTTTCATCATACTCATGTACCTTTTGAATAGGTTCTTGATCATTATAATGATCAAGAGTTGAGTCCACTACACTAGTGTCATCAAATATCTCCAAAGGTTGGTCCTTTTCAACACAATCATCTTCATTTTCAGACTCACCGAAATCAGAATCTTCATAGGTTTCCCAACCTTTATCACGACGCCGTTTAAGCTCCATACGAATGGTCCTACTAATTACATCAACAAGCTCTTCCGAACTCCATCATCTTCCAACTTGTATAATTTTTGTGCAAGTTTTCTAACGTTCACACGCTTACCACCATTGGATACAATAGGTTCTCTTTCCCATGACCTAGAATCGGGTAAGAAAAAGTGTTGTACAAATCGGTTTGTGCAACGTTCTCTTTATCACTGTCAAGTTGGTCTTGCTCATTCATAACATTCATACATATCGGATAAAGCCAATTGGAAGTAGAATTGTCCCACCCAGGTGCTTGACTTACATACCCACTACAAGGTTGTTGTTGGTATGTATGAAAATCACCATAAGCTCTAGGATATTGATTATAGTTAATAAATTGGTTTTGATCGTATCCCATAGATGGTGGACAATTGTCATAGTGTTGAGGTTGTTGAAAACAGTATCCATTGCTCCAATATGCTCCATCCATAGAAATTGGTACCTGAAACAAGAGTTCTCAAAACTATGTTAAGAACCAAAAATAAGAAAACTAAAAACAAAACAAAAATAAGAAACCAAAAACAAGTGACAACCGCTGCCTCCCCGGCAGCGGCGACAAAATTTGATCGTTGTCGTAGGCGTCAAAAATAATTACACTTTCTTACTACTCAAAATATATAATGAAGCAAGGGCAAGAAAGGATCGTTCCCACAAAGAGGTCCTGGGTTGTCAATATGTTTAGGTTTCTTATAAGTAACAACGGGGATTTTCTGATTTTTATAAACTAAGTTATACTAAAAACAAATAAAGTAAAGCAAACACGCAAATCAAGATATAAAGATATTGGTTAAGGATATCGTTTTCATTCACTAACATGTTCTTGTCTTAATAACTAGAATTGATATTTAATCTCAACTTTTATCAAAGGCCCTAGGATACCTTGATCGCAAGTTTATCCCGCAAATCTCCTCTTGTCATCAACAAACATGGGAATATGAATTCTATCTAAGAGAACAACCTAACGTGTAAAAGCACTAATCAAGTTTAATTCCCTAGATGCATTAAGTTCTATGAAATCCGGCCAATCAAAGCAATCGAACGTGTAAAAGCACTAATCCGATTTAACAAAGGTTATGATCCACTTGTGACTACTAGGATGTATCACTACAAGCAATACTCACAGTTATGCTACTTGTAATCAGAAATTTATCACTTTTGCGTATAATAAACTCTAATCTAGAAATAAAGATGAAAGCAAACTCAATCGATTCACGACTCGACTAAACAAGCATTCAAATCATGTAACAATATTAATGGTGAATCATAAACGATAATATTGAGACAAAACTAATATATCAAACAAGGATTCATGTTATGTGAAACCCAACTAATCCATAACCAATGATAAGATTAAGTACTCATGTTAATGGGGTTCATAACAAGAAGAAAAATAAAAGTTTCCATCTTTTCTAAACCCTAGAACAAAAGTAGAAAAAGAGATAAAAGAGATTAGAGTCGAAAAACAAAAACCTTATATAGACTTGTTGTATTTCTCCCCTTCTTCCAAAACCAAGTTACGCCGTCTGCAATAAGTCTAAGCACGACCCATGAATGAAGCCCAATCAAGGAAGGTCCAACATCAGAGTCGAACCGATCGGCTAAGTCGGACCGGGTCAGAGTTAACTCGGCGAGAATGAAATTATGGCGAGTTCCCTTCGTTTTCTTGTTAATTTCCGGCTGTCTCGGGCTAATTTCCCAACGACACAATTCTAACATTCATTTATACCAAAGAATAACTCCATTTCAAATTGCAAGCTGCAAAGACACTCTCAAGCCAACAAACATTTCTAATTCCATGATTCTCACTACACCAACCAACATACAAGTGCCTGCTATTCCACATAACAGCATCCGCATCTTCAGAAACCCCTTGAATCTCCTATGAGCTTCAATTCCAGCAGCATATATCTAGCCAATTCAGCTGCTAAGCACAACACCATTACTTCCGACAACAATCATTCCCTGCATATCCACCACTCCAACTCAGATGCAACGTAAACTACAGCCAACCCCGAAATCACTGTCTCGGCTCCCCGAGACTCAATTGCTCCATCTCATTCCAGGACCCTGTAGCATCGTCTCGGCACTATCACTAATGCACATGGCCTTGACTTCCATTCAATGCCCATACACATATTCCTTCTCAGCTCATCTTGCTTGCAATTTCGCCATATCCAGCTCAACAGCATCATACTCATCTGTAATCCATCACCGATTCCATCCACACCGCCATCTATTTCACAGCTTCAATCTTAACTCATCTATCACTGCTAACCACCAAGAATAAATACCCATCTCTGCATTATTTCCCTGCTTGTAACACTTTCTAGCCATCAATAGCAAGCTCCATTATGCCTTCTTACCAAGTCACCACCAAAGACATCGATTAAACACCAAATCTTTGCAATTCAATTCTAGCTTCAGCTTAGATGTAGCTTTAACAACATACAAGCTTCCATTCAAGTTCAACTGCAGGTCCAGTCGCAACCATTGCAAACACTACTGCTTCATCGTGCCATTCAGTATAGCTACCTTGCAGCTGCCACCGGCAAAACAAACCCATTCTGTCACATCAGCATCTTGCGTCACTGTATTGAACTCTCAGCTGCAACGCAGCTTCTAAAACTATAGCACATCTTCAGCTCCTGCAGTAGATGCTTGCAATAACCGAGAGCACCAGACTTGACCATTCTCAAACCTGTAATTCATCTTCTCATTTCGCGGATGCAACATCACAAGCCCCCTTGCTTGCACTGCAGATTCACCCCATAATTCACAGTACCACCACCTGCAGATCTACACAGACACAAACCAAATACCCTTCTTTTCTCACTTGCAACACCCACAATATCCATGGGAGCAATTAATTCTTCTTGTACTTAAAATTCGACCTCAGTACTCCATGAAATTGAGAATCAACCTTAACGACTCCTCAACACTATCAAGCATCACTTTGCCTTCTGATTGCAATCATTGAGTTCCTCAATTTCAGTTGCACCCATCACTGCGATTGCTCCTCCATCTTGCCAGTTCAATTCTCGCATCCACTTGAGCATCACCAGGATTGCAGCCATCTCCACTAATGCCGGCATACACTTAGACCAACTACTCCATACTCTTTCTCGATAAAATTCCTCTTAGATTCAGCCTTAGTCTTCAATTGCTTAATAACAACTCAACCCATTCATTCTTGACTTCAATCAACAGCACCATGGTGTTCTTCCCCGATTTGATTCGAATCCTCCAACACACATCTCAACTTTCAATCTCGGTAAACCCTAACTCAATCCCCATCTTCTAATTCAATATCGGTTGAGCTACGGACTACGATTTCTCGATCCATACTTGACTTCTAAATCTTCTCTATCAAACTCGAGTTTCATGGCTGTAAACTCCAATCCACCATTAAATCATATCTGCTCGGCTACGACTTCAAAGCATCACTTCAAACTTGCACCATCTTAAATCGAGAGTAAGCTGATCGCTGTCGTATGCGTCAATCGAAATAATTTCACTTTTCTAAAGTATATGATAAGAAAGAGTTCGTATCCACAGAGAGGCAATTGTAGTTATTTCGTAATCAATTTCTTAAAGTAACCACTTGGGGGATTTCTTATTTCTATTTAAACAATAAAAACAAATTAAAAGCAAAGTAAATTGTAGAAAGTAATCAATGGAGAGATATTGGTCAAGGCATTCATCTTCAAACTTAGACATGTGCGTGCATATATGATTAGAATTACGATTTAATCTCTTGTATTATCAAAAGCCTAGAGAATCAAGAAAGCAAGATAATCTATTAATTTCTCAAGTTCATCAACACACACATTAGGGCTGCGTATGTGAATCCTACCTAAAGAATAACCTAACGCCTTGCACTAATCAAGTTCAATTCCTAGGAGCATTAAGTTTGAAATAGGCTAATCAATGCAATTGTCATGCGTTGCGCAAAACAATTCGGACAATGGTCAAACTCTACATATGATTACGAGTGTATCACTACAAACCGTAACCATATCATGCTACTTGTATTCAAGGTTATCGCTTGATGAAAAACCTAAAATAGCTATGGACTAAGATGCAAGTTCAATTAATTGGCCACTTAACTAATCAAACACCATAATCCTATCACAATACTTCAATCATGTGATCATAAAAACCGCGGAGAATTGAACGATAAACAAGAGAGAAAACTAATACATAAAGCACACACAAGTTTTAGAAATCGGACTACATCCTTAACCAATAATAGAGAATTTAGCTACTCATAGCTATGGGTTCATCACAAAAATATAGGTTGAATTAAAGAAGAAGATGAACAAAAGCAAACCCTAGTTGTGTAAACAAAAGTGGCTCTCCCCAAAGTTCCAAGAATAATATGATATAAGATGATTTCCAAAAGTTGTAGAATTCCTCTTTTTATAGCCTTTCCTCCATTCCAAAATTAGGTCAAGCCTTCAAAGTCCAATAGATAAAAATCCACCAAGCCCATAAGAGAGAGACCCGTGTAGAAAATACGTCCAAAAAGTTGTCGCCGGAAAGGCTGGTATTGTGGCGGAAATCGGGCGGAGAAGTGCCCGAACGGCTCCGGTGGCCGGCAAAGTCCGCCCGATCCCCAGGTCAACGAGTCAACCGGTCAGCGATCCAACTCGGCCGGGTCAACTCGGTCAAACACCGAGTCATCGAGTCATGTGGTCTAGTCAGAACCCGGTCAGTGTCGAGTTAGGAAGAGAGTCGAGGCAACGACTTGGGCGACTAAGGCGATTTGGCCTTGTCTCAGGCCATTGCACGGGCTGTCTTTGTGTTGCACAATCTTTGTGCTTCACCATTTTAAACTTCAGCCATCATGGCCACCTGGCACCTACTTTACAATTAAAGTGCAACTTCTGCGATATCTCGGCCATTCAACAACGGCACCATTATCATTCTCTCTGACTGCAATACCAATGACTTCCTGCGAAGCCTAACATCACCAACAGCTGCTCATTCATGTTATTTGAGCTCCACATTGTGCCTGGCCATTCCATGTCCACAGCTGCAATTGCAGCTTTCCCTTGAGCTTCTCCCTGCATCTTCAGTCAAGCAAACACCTTGCAATTTAAGCTCTTGTATTAGCTGTAGCTTCATCTGCCATAGATTCCTTGACTCACAGTTCCAGCTTTGTAGTCTTCTGGCTCCTACCATTGCCTCAGTTATTATTCAGCTTTGCAACATAACCAGAGCCATTGCCATCTCAGTTCATTGCCACATTCACCCCAGTGAGCATACACAGCAACTAATCATCTAAGCTCTCCGCCAATGCCTGAGATCATTGCCTGGTTCCTCTCGACACATCTCCAACACTTCAGACCTGCAACTCAGTTCATTAACCACCAGTGCCATGAGCCTCTGCCTGCATCTTTAATCTATCAGTCCATCTGCAACTCAATTCAGGCCATGACTGCAGTTTCCTCCACTTCCACAAGCCAACACCAGTACAAACCCAGGCCATCGTCAGTTATAACAGAGCCATTGTTGCATCTGCAACTTCCATTTCTATTACCAACACTGAACTCTGTAGCTTCAACCACCAACTTCAGTTCCACAGTAAACAGCTTTAACTCCAGCTGCAATATCTGTCATTTCCCATGGATCAGCATCACAACCTTGTAAATCATCAACTCACTAATTCCAACCCATCTGACTAGTGCATTCCCTGACCATTCCTAACTGCAACTACAAGTTTGTGGCTTCACTGCTGCAGCTTACAATGCCAGTCAGGCCAAAATGGCAGCAACACTTCAGCTCAACAAATTCAAGCCATATACTCAACCCCAGTTGAATAACATCATCACCTCCACTTCTCTCCCACACTTCAATCAACACAGAACTTAACCATTTCAGACCCCTTCCTGCCAACATCAGATCCACAATCACCAGTTGAACCACCATTTTCAATGTCACAGCCTTACTCCCCTTGGCTTTCCCTTTATCCAGGCTAACATCAACATCTACATCTGATAAACTCAGATCCACCAACAACACCTCCCTGAGTTCACACATCCCCTGTCAAATTTCTGAGACATCACCATTAGCATGAACACAGCCATCTCAACCACCACAAACTTGATTCCTACAATTAACAGCAACAACACCAACCTCAATTCAACAGCATCACCAGGACAACAGAATCCCCATCTCAATCTCCGAATCCCATCTGATTTCAATAACTGAATTCATCTCTGTCTCAATTTGAATACAATTTCAGCTCCAAAACCCCTTCATTCACCGATTCGATCCAAACCCCATCTCTGGTTCGTCGATATGAACTCATTGTTAGCAGTCCAATAGATCCCATTTCATCTCGATTCGGACTTCAACGACATCGGCTCCTCCTCTTCTCTCTATTGCTTCACTTTCTGTTCTTTCACCAAGCTTCATTGATTCTTCTCTGGATCTCGAGCCTCACAACAACAACCAAACCCTAGCTTCTTCCATTCAAATCGACCATCAGAATCATCTCTTGCTTCTGAATTCATCTCGTTCTGAATCTCAACATCTACAACACTCAATTTCTCCTCTCTGCATTTCTCTCTTTCTCAGACAAACAACAGCCGTTTCCTCTCGGCTCTAACTTTGAGATGATAATGCTTGAAATAAAAATAATACCCACAGAATTCCAGGGTCTTTGGTAATGAGTAAAACTGATATAGGCACCAGTTTTCGGATGAGGGCTACATGTTGATATTTGGCTTGTCAGTCTCAGCAAACTGACTGCCTAATCTGTTTCTTTGCTCAATTGTCGGTTGCAGGGAACTGACAGCTCATTCCTCGCCTCTTTTGCTGACAGCTAGCTCTACGTTTCGCCCGCCTGTGAATTGATATGTTTTCTCCTTCTTTTGCGCATAATGACTCCATTGCACCTATTAACTCAAAATAGATATAAGAGATGCGATTCCCAAGAAAAATAGCAAAGAAAGCATAAATACTAGATATAAAATTAGGTGTTTTACAACACCTATCAGTAACCCATGTCTTCTAACACTGAATCTTATCATCTCTCAATATCTCTTTGAGTTCTCTTCCTTTCTATGATAAACAGTGGAGCCGCCATCGGTTCAGACAGAAGAAGAAAAATAGTTTCTTCACTGAAACTTGGGTATTTTGTAGGAATCTAGATTTATACGCCCCAGCTTTCGATAAGGGCCACCACAGTAAAGTCCAGAAAACTCAGCTGGTCGGCTTGGCTCGGCTTAGCTCCCATATCACTTGCCCGCGGAGTAATTTCTCCTTCTTTTGTTCCAAATGACTCCAAAGTACCTAAACCCTCAAAAGTAAACATAAGATACAAAATCTACAAGAAAAGTAGCAAAGAAAGCATAAACAATAGATAATAATTAAGGTGTTTACGACACCTATCGGATGTGGACAAACCGGCGCATCCTTAAAAGGCTGTTAGGGCGCTTTCGAAAAGGTTGTCGGTGTAGCTTCGAGGAGAGGTCGAAGTAACTTCTGGGGTGAATATTAAGCGACTTCTCGAAGAGAACATTGAATCGGCTGCTAGAGAGAATGTTTAAGCGGATTCTGGGGAGAACATTGAAGCGACTTCGGCTCCTGGAGAGGACATTGTAGCGGATTCTAAGGAGGACTCCAGTGGAGGTGCCATTAACCTTGGCTTTGACGTTGATAACTAGATTTCCCACTTTGTTATTTCCTTTCATAGAAGAACATATTTCCGTAGCTTATCTTGCAGATGTTTTCGATATTTCAGTGGTTTTTGTTTATGTGACTGGAGCCATGGATTTATCAAGTAATATTCTTTCATTCATGCTTCTTTGATAATTTTACGTTTCCAGTTGAAGAACGAAACCTCCCGACCAAGAAATCCAAATCCTTAGGAGATTTTGTAATATCTTGGAGCGTTCCTCGGTAGGGTTACGGTAAAGCCACGCTTAGCACCTTGATCGCAAAGTTTGGGTCCTTCCCATTCTTCTGTTTGATAATCCCCGGTGCAAACCACATGCTTCCTGAATATTCGTGGCGTGCTGGGCAGGTATATAGAAACATGGGCGCACTTCCACGAACTAAAAAAAAATTCACAATCCGTGCTTGCTAGGTGAGGAGGCCTCATCTCCAATTAATGGCGCGTGTGATGTGATTCGACACACCATTTCTAAAGAAGCAGTTGTAAACTGGTAATGCCACGTGTGCTAACTCTTCTTTTAGGGATCTCGTCGAGCGAAGGTTGAAGAAGGTTTCTCTTTGGATGTGAGGGATGCTTTCTCCGGAAAGAATATACCGCTGCTTGATGATCTTGTGTTTCCTTTTCCTTTACATATTCCCCTCTTCGGTATTTTTGAAAGATACGAGATATCTCTTGCCTGGTTTGATTTTTTTTTTTTTCGTTTCGAATTAATGGGTAATGATTTTGTGAGGTTTGGGTTTACTCGAGACTTTTCTTTGAGATGATTCAGGAGTAAAATTCTATTTTAAAGAAAATGACGCTTTGATTAACTGATAAATTGAAACCCTAATTATGAATGCAAGCAGTGCAATCATTTTGGAGGAATAACAAATATTGCATGAAAAGGGAAATTGCTAAAGGAAATACTAAAAGAAATTTTGGAGGAAATGGCGGCACGACATCTTAGGTATTGAAGGGTTTGAGCCACCGGCCGTGTATTACTACGCCTTCTAACTTGTCATCATTGATGAGCTTGCAGTATCCTCCCAAAATAATTTCCGCCACTAGGTACGGCTCATCTCTCCCTTCTGCAGAAACGGACGGAGCAGGTTGAGCGACAACTCTCACGACCATATCTCCAACTTGAAATGGGTTTGGGCGTTGCGCCATTACTTTCCTAGATTCCCTATCTTTCACTGTGACAGCCTCTAAACTCTTGATAAAATACTTGAAAGGACTAGCATCCCATTCACATCCCCTAGTGACGGCTGGGTTGATAATCGGATCGAGTCCCCTAGCCTTGGCGGAAGGAGGAGTGACTGGTTGCAAAAAGTGTTGTTCAATAAAACTTACTTGTGTCTGCGAACAAATGTTGTACGCTCTCTTCAGGCAATTGCGTCACATTCGCGAGTTGTTGATACGGAAACAAATAATCTTCAGGATTGGACGTCTTGTTGGAGACCCTTTCAGGTATAGACACTGGCAAAGGGCATACTCCTAGCTTCGCCTTGTTGTTGTGATTCCACGAGCGCTCCAGACCATATCATAATTTGGGTATTCTTTAACTATATGAAATTTGGCGTGTGTTAGAGCATCTCCCACCTTGATTTCTAGATTGATGTACCCGTAAGCCTCTCCTGGTTCTCCTTTTCCGAGTTTTTGATTATGGTTGGGCAGTGGACAGCTTCCTGTTTTGAAATCTTTGCAACTTTCAGCGTCTTAACAGTGACAATGTTAAAATTATAGGATGCGTCAATCAGTGTGTTGTCAAACTCAACATCCTTCAAGTGAGCGGTGGTTAAGCGTCCCCAGTTGCATCTATCGGTCGCGTTTTCCAGGAAAGATTGGGGTTTGGGAGCGGCTTCCCTGACTGGAAACAGACGCTTGCCTGATACAATACGGTTGAGGGCTGCAAATATATATTGACGCTGCGCCTTGGAGAAATACAGAATTTCACGTAAATGCTCTATCATAGACTGTACGTTTTTGTAGACGGAGTCCCCAGAAATCATGCTGCTCCTGACAGGAAGGGGATCTCTGTGAACTCCTTCAGTGCCTAATTGAAGTTCCTGCATCCACCTTCTCTTTGAAGATGCGTTTCAATTTGTTGCATTCATGAGTTGGGTGATTGACAAATCTGTGGTAACGACAATATTTGGGATTTGCTACTTCTTCCTCAGTTGGCGGGCATCTGATGGGAGGTAGTTTGATGGCATCATCTTGAATCCACGCTTCGAGGAGTTCAATTACTTCCTCAATTGGAAATGGGAAGTTTGGAGCAGCAACTCCAGTTTCTTGTTGTTGTGCAGGAGTCTTAGCCGCGGCCTTCCGGAGTGGAGCTGTATGATGCGCTGGTGGCGCACGTTTGGGTTGTTATTCGCTGTTGGAGCTTTCGTCTTTCATCCTTCACCCGCTACGCTTACAGAGGGGCCAGTATTATACTGCTTGTTGATGAGACGCCTCTTCCTCGAGTCTCACGTGCATCTTCAGTCATGGCTGGTCTGGTTCTTTCCAACAGTGTTGATGCCGTTGTAGCCGACCGTTTAGCAGCTTCATGGAGTTCAGAGAATGTCTGGATGCGCAGGTTCTCTAGTAAAGCGCGATAGATGGGAACCATACCGTTAATGCATGACTCCACCAACTGTTGCTCAGTCACATTTGGATCGTGACAATCCAAAGTGCTGAATCTTGAATCTCTTGACATAATCATTTGGATGCTCATTGTCTCGTTGGAACATTCTCCCCAAGTCTCGAAAAGGTGATTTGCTCGGACACTAAGAAATATTTCTTGTAGAAATCGGTCACCATCTCACACCGGTTGGATATGCTGTTTGGTGCAATGTTGTTGTACCAGGTACACGCTCTTCCGGTAAGTGACTTTGAAAATTCTTTCAGGTGGAGGACATGATTGTATTCATGCTCTCCTAAGGATTCCAGAAAACGAGAGATGTGTTCACGAGCATTACCGGTACCATCATAAAGGGAAAATTGGGTAGAAGAGTATCCTCTCGGGAGAGAAATCTTTGCACATCAGGAGGATAAGGAGGTTGATGCTGGTGCAGGTCCACCGGGTTTTCCTTACCTCGATTTTGGAGAAGTCGTTCCAGATCCTCACGTGTGAAGAAATTGGATGGTGATTCCTTTCCAATAGACGTTCGGGAACAAAATGAGCCTCTTCATCTACAAAGTCGCACCTGTGAGGTGCTGCTGCAGGGAGTATTAAAAGTACTCCTTATTGGCTCGTTTGGGGCCGACGTGGCTCTTGTGGTAGCCGCTCCGTTAGTGTCTTGAGGAAAGTAAGTACTTCTTTCTGAGTCGTAACCATGTCCATCTGAGCCTTGGCGAGAACTTCTTGTCTTTCCATCAAATCAACAATAGTAATAGGGGGTTGACTTCCTCTGGCTCCTCCAGTCTCTCGTCCTGATAGGGAAATGGCAGTAGCTCTGGTAACAACTGGGGGTGTTACGCTCGAAGAAATATTAGAGATGGCGGCAGCGGCTGTGGCTCTGGTGATAGGAGGTGTCACGCCTGAGGGAATGTTTCCTGCGCCGCTAGTGTTGGTGGTTGAGGATGTAGTGCCACGAGATGCGTTGATCGTGTTGGTAGGCGGTACATTGGTGTCACCGGCAGGAATGTTGACGCCAAGGGTGTTTTCAGCGCCGGTGACATCGGGATTTGTTGCTGATCCAGACCTAAGATCCACCATCTTTAAATTGGGAAGGTTGAAATGAAAATCGAGAAATTATATTCGCAACCGAGAGATTAATCTCTCACTGTGGTCGCCAGTTGTTTTGGGGTAAAAACTGATTCTGCTGGTTTTGGTAAATTTGGGTGTGCCGCTGAGAAACGAATCTAAACCCTAAACAAATGCATTGCACGGGAGTACTTTAGATTCGAGAGATCAATCTGTACAATTGTTGATGGGTGAAAACTACTCCTGCAGAATTTGGTAATTTGGGGTGTGGATGAGGAATGAATTTAAACCTTTAAACAAATGCACTGCGCGGTGAGTGCTTGTATATTCGAGAGATCAATCTGTGCAAGTCCGGCCTAAACCAAGAAATGGCCGTTCCAGACTTGTTTCGGTCACAAAGTGAAGGAGATGGGGTTGATCTTAGGGAGGGAAGCGAAGAAGGTGTTGAGATTGTGAAGGTGTTGGCTTGCTTATGACTTGTAACAGAAAGATGAGCAGGCTTGCGGTTGATGCAAGCGAGGCTCAGGTGTTTGAATACGATTTGTATTAACACTTGGTTTTTCTGTCTCGTCTGAACTTGTGTTGTTGTTTGAAATAGGGCGGAGAACCTATTTATACAAGTCATTGAGCCTCATTCACGTCTCTCGTGGGAAGTGGAGGAAGTGGAGTGATGGAGTAGTGGAGTTGTGCGTCGACCAGTCTTGCCCACTTCTCCTGTTCATCTCTAACCGTCCATGACTTCCTAACACGTTCTTGTGATGGCGCGTTGCACGCTGCACGCTGTAAACCGCCAGACCAATACCCCGATATGTATCCCCCCATTTTGTGACATGATTGATGTCTGGAATATGGATCGTGGATCCACGAAAGATAGCATGTAATGCTGAATTGAATAACTGCGTTATTCAGAAAGTCGATACTTGTGAAGTATCGTGTGTATTTTATGCAGGTACTGCACTGTGGTGTGGTAAGGTGATGGGTAATGACGCCTTCGACCAATTGACTCCGACCGGGGTTGTATAACCAAGCCGGTGAAGGTGGATGGATGAGATGAGCTTTGAGACACTCATCTGCGACCGTTAATGAATATTAGGGTTTTTGAAGAGGTGCGCAAGCATCACTCTTCAGCTTGGTCGAAACCAAGCATGGGAAGGATTTTGGAGAGGACCGACCATACATGCGTGTTGACGGCATGATGGTGTAGGCGCCTGTATTCCGTTCCCTCATGAAAGCGCGATCTGGGCCACTCAATTTGACCGGCAAAGAGGAGTGGTTGAGATCGGTTTGCGGCAGAAATCTCTTACCGCAAAGGAATTGGTAACCGCGTGATATTCCCGCACACGTTCCAAGACAACCGTCCTTGGTCGGTCTTGGTCGGTCACTCTAGCGTGTAGGTGGTAGGCTGGTGTTCACGCCCATGTCTCACCGTCCCATGAAAACGTGATCTAAGCCACTCAATTCGTCCGGTGAAGTTGAGTGGTCAAGATTAGTTTGCTATCTGGGAGGTGTAACCACACAAGTTTGACGGGCGTTTTGGGGTTAACCAGGCATGATATGCCTTGGCCGACCGCATGAGGAGGTAGATGGGCCCACGGTGGTCATGCTTTGGTATAACCGGGACTGCTTAATCTAATCTGTGACCCTCTATTCGTGCGGGAGAAGATGGACGCGCGTGATGGCTTGAACCCTAATTTTGGCTTTCAAAGCCGTGCGACCATGCTCTTTTAGGCGGACGAATTTGTTGTAACCAATCATGGTTGGTTTTGACCGATTGGTCAAGTGTGTAGGCGGTCACATGGTGATTGTGTCGACATGCTCCGGGCCCTTTGAGTCTACATCTACACCCTCCATCTATACCGCGAAGATGGATGGTTGAGACCGTTTTGCGGCACATGTAATATGCCGCAAACCCTAATTTAGGGTTTTTCCGTCCATAATGCTTGGTATGGACGATTTCTTGGCAAGCGAAGGCCAATGGTCGACCATGCGGGGTCGGCCGTGTGTATTCCATACACGCTTGGGGGTGATGGAATTGATCCGGGGTCATCAATCATGCTTGTGGAGTTGGATGATCGATCGAATCATATCCCGGGACTGATATGGTCGGTGTCGGATGCTCAATCGGGCTAGTATAACACACCGAGAGGGGCTCAATCGGGCTAGTATAACACACCGAGAGGGATCGGGCTAGTATAACACACCGAGAATCAACTCCGTATGGGTATTTCGTACATGGTTTCATTATAGTGCTTGGAGGTTCGTGTTACTCTGTAAGAGTAACACTCGATCGTCATGCCACACCGATAATGAGTACTTTGGAAATACAAGGCTGATATGAAATTCACGAGAATGGGACTGTTGCTACAAGTTCCATTCTTGGGGAATCAAGTGAGGGAGTATCCAACACTTATAAATGGCTTTATCTTTTATAAGATGTCAGCGCATGATTTTCTCTGGTTTTTACAAATATAACCTTAAACGAAAATCCACCATCAACATTAAGTCCCCTCGCCTAGCACATAATGGTTACATTATTGTGTGGTAGGCATGAGATGGTGACGATTAAAGATAAAACTTATGAGGCAAAGTTAGATGTTACCGGGAGGGACGGGTCATCTGTCCTTGGAGTATGTCACGTTCAAAAGGCATATAGGAGAGTGTTTCCCTAGTATGATGTCGGCCTTGCACGCTTCGATCGACCTTGCTATGCCTCGCCGGTCGAGGGCTATTGCGCCTGCTTCACTCGATCGTGGGGTTGTGCCTAATCGACGGACTGCTGCACCTGCTTCGTTCGTGGGGCTACTGCACCTACTTGATCGAATGTGGGCTTGTTGTGTCTGCTTGATTGAACGTGAGTCTCACCCACATACGCCCGATGGACTTGAAACTTGTACCGGTCTTGAAACTTGTACGGTCTTGAAATCAACACCAGACTAAAATTTGTACCGGACTAAAATTTGTATCGGACTAAAATTTGTACCGGACTTGAATGGTGTTTGGACCGCCATTGTGTGCTCCGATGTGAGGTGTTTCTTGCCGTGTGACTACATCTCTCCTGTATTTTCATACAAGTTCTAACTCCTGTCTTTTATTTCATTGTGGAAGAAAAGAATCCCTGTTGAGATGTCTTCTGGAGATAATGCTGGTGCTAAGTCAGGAGGTGTTGAAAGCTTCAAAGATATGCCGAACATTGATGATGAGTTGGTCACGCGCCTTTTCAACTATAGGAAAATATCTTTCCACAAGATAACTCTTCTCCTATCGACTTTTAGGTTTTTCATGCTCCACTGGGCCCTTATGAAGGATGGATGAGACGTATGTTGAGCAATGAGTACATCAAAGATAACTTGACCGGAGCGCAGATTATTGATGCAGCTTGAGTGTTGAAACGTCTCGAGAGGATGTTAAAGTGGTTTCTGATGCGACCGTTGAGGTGGGTCCACGGAGAGAGTGTTGAAGAAGGATTCTTAAGCGAACGTGGGTCTCGGAGAGAAGCGTTGCGGCGGCTCTTGAATAGACCATTGAAGCGACTTCGCTGGAGGGAGCGTTGGAGTGGCTTTCTCTTGGTTCGATTACCCTTGCGAATCCATGATTCTTGACTCGACCATCTTTCTCATGTTGAAGAAGTCCTTGACTCGACGGTGAAGGAACTTCATCTTGAGCCTCGGTCCCCCAAGCGTGGTTTACATGGTTTGTCCGTAGTGGTTGTTGTCGAGCCAGGTATGGAATACCTTGGACGTTGTTTCATCATTGTGGGATTCGCGCACGTGGTACTGGAGTTGGAGTTGATGGACGCGCATGATGTTGTATCTTGGTGGTTTTCCTCTTGCTGCTTCAAGGAACTGCTTACAGAAGGCTGAATGTTGTATCGCCTGTTGGTGAGATATATGCCCCTACAAACATTATGAGGCTCTTCCGGCAGGCCTGGTTCTTTCTATCAGGGCATATGTTGTTGTAGATGAGCGTTCAACAGCTCCAGAGGATGACCAAAAGCGCGGATTCTCCAATATAGCGTGATAGACATGTACCGCTGTCTGATAAAGTGACTCACCCGGATCTTGTTCGACCACTGTCCGATAGAGTAACTCGCCCGGATCTCTCGATATGACGGTTGGACATCGTTATCTTCTTGAGGCTGCTCCCTTGAGGTATCGGCTCCGGTGGAAGATTACCGTCATAGAGCGGTTATACGTTGAACCGACACTCTTTAAACCAAATGGCAGCATGGTATAATAAAAATTTCCGAGAGGAGTTCGAAAAGATATCTTACTTGCATCATGCTCGTACATCCTTATCTCGTTTGTAGCCGCTACATCCATCCATGGAGGAGAACATTCCGTGTCCGCTGGTTGTATCTATTAACATGTCGATGTTAGGCGAGAGAGGATCGTTTTGGAGCAAGACTCTGTTCAAGTCTCTCGAAGTCTATGCAGCACCTGATCTATCCATTTTCCTCATGTATGAACTACAATCATTTAACCGACTTGGATACGGGTATGACATGTATATGATGGGTGACCAATTTTCATCCGCATTTCTTCATATCTCCAAGCAAATATGTCCTGGTACTCTTTGAGAAGTTGTGCACGAGCTTCGTGCGTTTATCCGTACACAAGGTTGAGCTGATGGAGATAGGCCTAGGAGATTCCTCAACGATTTCAATTTCATCGCTTGTAGAGTTGGTGCATCTTGCAGGTGTTGTGGAGCATCTAGCACTTGCTCTTGTGGTTCGTTCTTTGTTGTAGCATTCCATTGGGTGGAGAGACTGGGTAGCAGCATCCCCGCTAATTGATAATGGCAAGTATCGGTATACCGCTTTCCCTTTCTCGGTCACGACTCGCCACAAAAAGTGCGTTCCCTCTTCGTGTGAACGTGGGTCGTGGATTTACGGGATGGAGAAGAATGCTTCGTCGACAAAGATGCATTGTGGGTTTTAGCTCTCAATGATGCAAGCCGGTCTTCTTCCTGAATTGACGCCCACGTGGGGAGTGGGATGCAACGAACTTGTCTGATTCTTTCAGCGGAGCTCCTCCCGTATGCGCTGGTTTGGTTTCCCTTGAAGTCCGTCACTGTGGTAGGATTCCGTACGACCTTGCCTGGGAGAACCTTGGATGTCCTGAGAGTCTTGATAGTAATCACATCCGAAGACGCTCCCTATGTAGATAAGGGCGTCTTGAACTCGAATCCTTGATGCGTGCGGTGACATGTAGGTCACGGTCGTGACCTTCCTCTGGTTGATTGCAAAAAACGTCTCCGCGGCCGATTCTTCGAGAGGTGTGAAAGTTTTCATAAACTTTCCACTAGAGAAACCGATCCACCGGCCTCTGGTTCATAATGAAACTATTGACTTGAGGAAGATCGTTGTGAGGATCAGTCCCCAGTGTAGGAGCCTCCACGATAGGACCGCTCATATCTGGTGTCGCTTCTTTGATCAGGTCCATGTAGGTCCATGCCATTGAAGTACCTTCTCCGGTGCGTTGAATTCATTCCTTGTTGGCTCCAGGGGCTATTGCGGGTCATGTGGAAATCGATCGCTTAATGTCTTAAGAAAAGTGAGTACCTCTTTTCGAGTTGCGGCCATATCCGTTTGAGTCTTGACAAGAACTTCCTGCTTTTCCATCAAGTCTGCAATAATGGGAGATGGTCCTCCTCTCGCCCCTCCGGTTCCTCGTCCTGATGAAGGAGTGGAAGTTGTTGCTCTGGTGACTACCGGAGGTGTTACACTTGATGAGATGCCAGGACTTGCAGCTGCTCTGGCTCTGGTGATGGGAGGTGTTGTAATATCACTGCTGAGTGATCGAATTGAACGTTCCCATCCTCTGTACTCACGTGTTACTTGATTGATCTCTCCTTCCTCAAGCGTTTCTTCACGGCTTCGACAAGGGTCTTGAGATGTAAATCTTCCAGCAGGGATCCGTAAGCTGCAGGCTCCATTTCTTTATCCGGTAGACGTTGTAGTACTCCGGACAAGTCCTCTCCTCTGTGGAGTTGCCTCGGTTCTTCATTGTTGACTGGACCATGTTGTTCATCTTTCCTGAGTCACCCGCGTTACGCGCTCTTTTTGCCTCTCCACCGGTAAAGGTGTGACTCTGACTAAGGATTCAAAGATTTCTTGCACTTTGCTTGAGTAGATGCCTGCCTATCCTTCTTGTAATTGTGCTGCTATGTCATTCAAAAGGCGAAATATCTCGCTCTTGTCTTCTGGTGATACCAGCTTGATTTGCCAAGACATCCTCCAAAGATTCTATCTACACTTCCCATGGTATCTGAACCGCCTGTGGTTTCCTGATGAGGATGCATCGTGAGCCGAAAACCGAAGAATTGAGAATTCAATTTTTGCAACCGATAGATCAACCTCCCACCGTGGTCGACAATAATTGATGGGTGAAAACTACTCCCCGCAGAATTTGGTAATTTGGGGTGTGGATGAGGAATGAATTTAAACCTTTAAACAAATGCACTTTGCGCGGTGAGTGCTTGTAGATTCGAGAGATCAATCTTTGCAAGTCCGGCCTAAACCAAGAAATGGCTGTTCCCCAGACTTGTTTCGGTCACAAAGTGAAGGAGATGGGGTTGATCTTAGGGAGGGAAGCGAAGAAGGTGTTGAGATTGTGAAGGTGTTGGCTTGCTTATGACTTGTAACAGAAAAGATGAGCAGGCTTGCGGTTGATGCAAGCAGGCTCGGGGTGTTTGAATACGATTTGTATTAACACTTGGTTTTTCTATCTCGTCTCGAACTTGTGTTGTTGTTTGAAATAGGGCGGAGAACCTATTTATACAAGTCATTGAGCCTCATTCACGTCTCTCTTGGGAAGTGGAGGAAGTGGAGTGATGGAGTAGTGGAGTTGTGCGCCGACCAGTCTTGCCCACTTCTCCCCGTTCATCTCTAACCGTCCATGACTTCCTAACACGTTCTTGTGATGGCGCGTTGCACGCCGCACGCCGTAAACCGCCCAGGACCAATACCCCGATATGTATCCCCCAGTTTGTGACATGATTGATGTCTGGAATATGGATCGTGGATCCACGAAAGATAGCATGTAATGCTGAATTGAATAATCGCGTTATTCGTAAAGTCGATACTTGTGAAGTATCGTGTGTATTTTATGCGTGTCTTGCACCGTGGTGTGGTAAGGTGATGGGTAATGACGCCTTACTGACCAATTGACTCCTGACCAGGGTTGTATAACCAAGCTGGTGAAGTTGGACGGATGAGATGAGCTTTGAGACACTCATCTGCGACCGTTAATGAATATTAGGGTTTTTGAAGAGGTGCGCAAGCATCACTCTCCAGCTTGGTCGAAACCAAGCATGGGAAGGATTTTGGAGAGGACCGACCATACATGCGTGCGTGACGGCATGATGGTGTAGGCGCCCGTATTCCGTTCCCTCATGAAAGCGCGATCTGGGCCACTCAATTTGACCGGCAAAGAGGAGTGGTTGAGATCGGTTTGCGTAAAATCTCTTACCGCAAAGGAATTGGTAACCGCGTGATATTCCCGCACACGTTCCAAGACAACCGTCCTTGGTCGGTCTTGGTCGGTCACTCTAGCGTGTAGGTGGTAGGCTGGTGTTCACGCCCATGTCTCACCGTCCCATGAAAACGTGATCTAAGCCACTCAATTCGTCCGGTGAAGTTGAGTGGTCAAGATTAGTTTGCAATCTGGGAGGTGTAACCACACAAGTTTGACGGGCGTTTTGGGGTTAACCAGGCATGATATGCCTTGGCCGACCGCATGAGGAGGTAGATGGGCCCACGGTGGTCATGCTGGTATAACCGGACCTGTTTAATCTAATCTGTGACCCTCCATTCGTGCCGGAGAAGATGGACGCGCGTGATGGCTTGAACCCTAATTTTGGCTTTCAAAGCCGTGCGACCATGCTCTTTTAGGCGGACGAATTTGTTGTAACCAATCATGGTTGGTTTTGACCGATTGGTCAAGTGTGTAGGCGGTCACATGGTGATTGTGTCGACATGCTCCGGGCCCTTTGAGTCTACATCTACACCCTCCATCTATACATGCGAAGATGGATGGTTGAGACCGTTTTGCGGCACATGTAATATGCCGCAAACCCTAATTTAGGTTTTTCCGTCCATAATGCTTGGTATGGACGATTTCTTGGCAAGCGACGGCCAATGGTCGACCATGCGGGGTCGGCGGTGTGTATTCCATACCTGCTTGGGGGTGATGGAATTGATCTGGGGTCATCCAATCATGCTTGTGGAGTTGGATGATCATGATCAGATCATATCCGACCGATATGGTCAGTGCCGGATGCTCAATCGGGCTAGTATAACACACCGAGAGGCTCAATCGGGCTAGTATAACACACCGATAGGGCTCGGGCTAGTATAACACACCGAGAATCAACCCGTACGGGTATTTCTTACATGGTTTCATTATAGTGCTTGGAGGTTCGTGTTACTCGTAAGAGTAACACTCGACTGTCATGCCACACTGATAATGAGTACTGGAAATACAAGGCTGATATGAAATTCACAGAATGGGACTGTTGCTACAAGTTCCATTCTTGGTGAATCAAGTGAGGGAGTATCCAACACTTATAAATGGCTTTATCTTTTACAAGATGTCAGCGCATGATTTTCTCTGGTTTTTACAAATATAACCTTAAACGAAAATCCACCATCAACAACAATCCTGGCCTAAACCAAGAAATGGTCGTTCCAGTCTTGCTTCGGTCACAAAGTAAAGAAGAAGGGTTGATCTTATGGAGGGAAGCCAAGAAGTTGTTGAGATTGAAATGGTTAACTCAAGGTGTGGCTATTTTATGACTTGTATCAGAATATGGATCTGGCTTGAGTAATGTAAGCTATCAGTTCTTGGTGTTTTTCTGGATACTTGTGTTGATAACCAAAACTGTGTTGTTTGTCGAAATAGGTTGAAAACCTATTTATACAAGTCATGATTGATCACACCCTGATCTCGTAGGAAGTG
This sequence comes from Papaver armeniacum, assembly GCA_023531295.1. NCBI lineage: Eukaryota > Viridiplantae > Streptophyta > Magnoliopsida > Ranunculales > Papaveraceae > Papaver > Papaver armeniacum. The sequence continues at coordinate 121,222 of JAJJWW010011949.1, read as the reverse complement.
GAGACAATTAAGTAGTGGAGAAGTAGGGTCGTGTCAAAGGTGGTGGCCATCGTGTTTCTGTTATGATGGAATACATATCAGATTTATACCCACAACTCTCTTATTATTGTTAACCGTCCGCCATTTCCTGACACTTTCTCGTAATGGGCGCATTGCGCGCCACACGCTGTAAACCGCCAGACCAATACCCTGATGAACATCCCCCAGTTTGTGACACATTTGATGTATCGAGTATTTTATAGAAAATATGTATCAAGTTGCTGGGTCTTGCCTAATTATTCTGACCAACCACGCGCAAGCTAGGTGGCGGGTAGTCATGTGTGACGAGCCAAGTCATGAGACTTGCCGCAAAGAATAGCATGTGACGCTATTATGTTAAATAACTGAGTTATTTTTGAAGCCGACATTAGTAAAATATCGTATGTATTCGATGCATGTAAAGCATCGCTTTTAAGCAAGCAGCTCAAAATAATCGATGCATGTCGTTGTATAATGCTCGCTTAAATCAGTCGTGAAGCTTAATGTCTTAAAAGGAGCATGACCAGCCATTTTCAGGAAGCTGTCAGGAGCCATTCAGGCACGCCAAAGGCAAGACGTTCGGTCTATATAGGGGAGTGATAGCTGGCGACTATGGTGACATCTTATTGGTCGCCTAAGATTTTATCTAGGCCGGTCAATTCGGCTGGAGAAGTTGGACGGCCGAGATGATTTGCGGCAGTTAATGGCCGCCTTAAAATTCATGTGAGCGTCTTGACCAGCCCCTTTTGGAAAGTAATGAGTGCCTAGGCCTCCTTACTTACATATGTATTGAGCAATTCAGTATATTTATATATAAAATTTATCCAGATAATCTCCCGCATGCATTATTCACTAACGCATGGCTTACTGAGTATTTTTCCTAGGCTATGTTCCCCAACCGAATTCTTGATATTGACATGACATGACATGACAATTAATGTTCGCTCGCAGCTGAGTAGCATGAATTTCCCGAAGTTTCAGGATTAAGATATGCATGGAAGTACACAATTAGAGGCACGCAAAGTTATGATGTCCTCTGAAACATAATTAGGGATTTTGTATCAACGCACAAAATTCACCAGAAATTGATTGATTTTGTGTCAGCTCACAAACTTCAATCTTTCTAACCTAATTTTATTTTATAAAAATTAGGTCCTTTGCGGCCTGCGCAATATCTCGAACCCCATTGGTCGAAACTAAACCTAGGCAAACTAGGAAATTGATCCATCATGGAGCTAGTATGAGCAAGATCATATTAAAAAATTGGAAAACAAGAAATAAAGAGAAACTGCGGCAAACAAAGGCAGCAGCAAAAGGAGGTGTGGCCATGCCACTTAGCCGGTCGGTTTTCTCAAACAGGCGCGGCCCATGGATGACCGGCCACGCCCTATATTACTGCCTGTCGGCCTCTCTTTCCCATCAACCAATCAAATCGCTCCAAAAGCGCCGCCAACACTTTTAATTAAAGTTGGAAGTTGGCTGGTCGACACACCTAATTCCTTAAGGAATTGAATATAGGCTTCCCATGTCAGTCTTAAAACGATCACAACTGTACGTTTTGGTCGGTTGATTTGTAAACCTTGGCCGCCTCCTGACGCCACCGGACAAGCACCATCATATACACTGTTGGGCCCACTAATACTTCGTCCAATCGGAGCCCTCCTAACCTGCAAACAGAGACTCAAACCGATTGCTCAAAGAAGGTTGGCTGCGCGGCTTTTAAAACCTAATTTGGGTTAGCGGCAACACATTATTGTCGCAAAACGATCTCGGCCGTACAACTTGGCTAGCCAAATCGACCGGTCGAGGTCCAATTTTAGCCGGCCAATGAAGTGCCAATACGCTCACCTGCGACTCGCCTTCAGCCATGGCCAATCGAATTGACCCCAGCTTGCAGCTAACGCCTCAAACCGTTAGCTCACAGGTGTTTTGTCACACGGCTTCAAAACCTCAAGTCGACCAACGACAGTACATAGCGGCCGCAAGGTAATCTCGGTCGTCCAACTTCGCTAGCCGAATCGACCGTCCAAGATCTGATTTCAAGCAACTGGCAAGGCGCGGCCATGTTCACTGGCGGCTCAACAATAGCTCCGACTAATCGCATTGCTTCTAATACGCCAGCAATGCCACAAACCGATCAGCCAAAGTACGCCAGTCACGCAGCTTTAAAAGCCTTGAATCGAATCAACGGCAGTATGCCACTGCCGCAAATCATCTCAGCCATCCAACTTGGCTAGCCAAATTGACCGGCTTAGATTTAATTCTGGGCGACCAATAAGGTGTTGTCGTGCTCACCGGCCGCCACTCTTCCATGAGAGCCGATCGACCTTCCTCGGCTTGCCCAAGCGGTTCCTAGCGACTTCTTGAAGATGGCTGGTCGTGCTCCTTTTAATACATTAGGTTCTGCGACCAACCAAGACGGGCTCTATATAACGATACTTCATGAGCATCTATTATTTTGAGCTGATTGCTTAAAACCGATGATTTATATGCATCGATTACAAGTGATATTCAATAAATATCGATTTCATGAATAACTTATTTATTTTAACTTAAGAGCATTGCATGCTATTTTTTTTACGGAGAGTCTCATAATTTGACCTGTTACATATGACTGCCCGCCGCATAGCTTGCACGTGATTGGTCAAAATAATTAGGTCTTGCAAGTAAGACCCACTCAATGAGTGCTACATATTATACTACAAAAATACTCGAGACATCAAACATGTCACAAATTGGGGGATGTTCATCGGGGTATTTGTCTAGAGGTTTACAGCGTGGTGACCGATTGTCACCGAAAGCAAACATAATTTCACTTTCTCACTCTACTAATATAAATGATGTACGTAGTAAGAAAGAGTTCGTATCCACAGAGAGGCAATTGTTGTTATGCGATTTTCAGTTTCTAAGGTAACCAAGGGGGAATTTTGTTGTTTTAACAAAGTAATAAAATAAAATAAAGCAAAGCAAATAATTGGAATAATCAATAAAGAGAAGATATTGGTTACGGGATAGTATCGATTACAAACATGTATTTTCATCAATGATTAGAATTGATAATTTAATCTCTCATTTACTAAAAGTCCTAGGATACCTTGATCGCAAGTATATCCCGCTAATTCCCTGATTTCATCACAACTACATTAAAAGATGCATATGTGAATTCTTCCTAGAAAGCAACCTAAAGTGTAAAAGCACAATTAAGTTTAACTCCCTCAAAGCACTAAGTTCTATGGAATAAGACTAATCAAGGCAATCAAACGTGTAAAAGAACTAATTCAATTTAACCAAGGTTATGATTCATATGCAATTATAAAGATGTATCACTACAAGTAATAACCACACTATGCTACTTAGAATCAGGGATAAACAACTATTTCGTATTGAAAACCCTAATCTAGCAATATAGATGAATGTAAATCGGATTGATTCCGGACTCAACCAAACAAACAATCAAATCATATGACAATATTAATAATGAATCATAAACAATAAAGTATTGAGACAAAACTAATTCATAGATTTAAATAACATGTTGAGAAATCAACTTTATCCCATAACCAATAATATGTGTTTAGCTACTCATAGCTATGAAGTTCATCATAAAAATATTAATTGAATAGAAGAAGATGAACAAAAGCAAACCCTAGAAGCGTAAACAAAAGCGGCTCTCTCCAAGTTCCAAGAATAATACGTTATCTCCAAATTGTAGAAAAATTTCCTTTAAATAGCTCTCTTGTTTCCAAAATTAGGTCAAGTCTCAAAGGTCCAATAGGTAGAAGTCCACCAAGCCCATATGTGAGAAAAACCCATGTAGAAAATATGCCCAAAAAACTGTCGCCGGAAAACTGGTATTATGGCCGGAAATCGGCCGGAATCCGGCACCGGAAAATAGCTCAGGTGACCGGCAAAGTCCACCCGGTCAACGAGTCAACTCGGGTCAACTCAGAAGTCAGACCGAGTCAGGGTGTATCAACTGAGTTAGGTGGATCATGATCTGTTTGCCAGGCCAAAACCATTTTGCGAAGGGCAGTGTGTTGCACCAGGATGGTGCATCACTCATTTCCAGCCAACACCAGTCCACTGCAACCTTGTCTGCTCAGGCCACCATTCTTCTCCCTGTGTTTCTCTGCCTACCTCCATCTCAGGCACCACCAGAACTGCCATCAGCACCACCAGTACCCATTAACTCAATCTGTAGTTGCAGGAAATCCCACACTACACCCCTCACTATATTTTGTAGATCTAAATCTTATTAATGATATGAATTTCAAATATAAGTGTTAGAAATATAAATAGACACATAAGATTTTTTACGTGGTTCGATCAATATGATCTACATCCACGATTCTTCACTATGATTGTTGAGGTTACATTGGTATTACATTTATAATCTCCATTAATGGATATTTTCTAGAGCTCTAGATCTAGTTTTAGGGGAAGAAGATGATAAAGAAAATAAAGTTTTTCCCTCAAAAATATCTCTCTCTTCCTAAAAGTGTCCCCTCAAAAATATCTCTCTCTTCCTAAAAGTGTCCCCCCCTTTTCTCTCCCCGCTCTCCTCTTTATATAGGTGTTTACATAGTGGATGACAGCTCACATACACTCATATTCTCTCGAACTCTTTGATAATTTCGCAGGCTCTTGCTACCTTCTCGCGAGACATTCTCGCGACCTTTAATAATTTCGCGAGCTTTTTGCTACCTTCTCGCGAGACATTCTCGCGACCCTTTAATAATTTCGCAGGCTTTGCTACCTTCTCGCGAGACATTCTCGCGAGTCTTGCTACATTCTCGCGAGTTATGGAAAATAATGAATCTCGCAATCTCTTCTCGCGAGTTAAGGAAATAATTGAATCTCGCACGCTAAGAAAATATGTTGTGCGATATTTGAATCCTACATCTTGCCTCTTTTTCCTTGAATATTGCTTGAAGAGCATTCTTTAAGGAAAAATCCGTTGTTGATGTAATCTTTGATCTTTGTTTGATGAAGGAACGAGCGGAAGAATACTGGGACTTGAAAGTACGTACTTGCCTCTATTCTTTTGCGAAGTTCAAGCTTTGCGAAGTAAATAAGAAATACTATCCCGAAGTATATGAAGTATGAAGTATCCTTGAAGAAGTATAAGAAGTATGAAGTATGAAGTATCCTTGAGAATTATAAGAAGTATGAAGTATGAAGTATCCTTGAGAATTATAAGAAGTACTTAATCTTCTAAATATAAGAAGTATTGCGAATCCATCATGTGAAACTCTCGCTCCATGTTCTTTGCCTCATGCAATGCTCTATTCTTTTGCGAAGTTCAAACTTTGCGAAGTGAATAAGAAGTATTAATCCTTGAAGTATAAGAAGTATTGCCTCTGTTCATACGAAGTTATTATTCCATTTTTGGTGAAGATTCTTGTTGTTCATTTGGTGAATATCTTCTTTGGAAGTGATTCTTGCCGAGAAGATAAAGAACATAAAAAAAATTTCTTGGTTATCCATAATTGCCTCTGTTCTTTATCTTTGAAGGTAGAATCTTTAAGAAAATGTTGGATGAGGGAGTTGTATCTTCATTCTCATTTTGCCTCTGTCTCATGCTTTGTGCTCATGCGATAGTATAATCTCTTCAAGTTGCTTATAATTTTGCGAAATAACCACATTTCGCAAACTAATCACATTCGAGAAATTATGACTCATTCTCTGCGAAATTCTGAATAATACCTTGAGAGATTCTGGATAATTCTGTAAAATTTTGTAAAATACTTGTGCGAGTATAATGCTTATGTAATGATTATGTTATGAAATGTGTATGCAATGGTTATGCCATGAAATGCTTATGCAATGCTTTCATGATGCGATTATGATGCTTGTATGATGAGAATGCTTATCTACTGTAATGTATAGCTAATGTTTGTGTTACTTAGCTCATTTCGCCGTTCTAAAATTGATGTAGCTTTAAATCACTTCCATTCTTCATTTCTCTGATTTTGTCTTTAGCATATGCATTCCTCTTTGTGTATTTATTGTTTCTCGCAAGTTCTTACTTGTGCTTCATCTTTTCTTATTCCTGCACTTCATCCAAATTGTTTATGTTGAATTTTGTCATTGCGACAAGATCGCAGGACGTCTTTACATTTTCATGTAATGACCCCTTGATCTTGCCTTATCATTGTTTTTGTATGGTCTTATTTTGCCTTCCTAGTTAAAGGTCTTATTTTGCCACCCCTCATTGCGACAATATGACAGGCCTAAATATCCTCGCGAACATAAAGCCCCATGACATTGCCGTCTTGCGACAAAATCGCAGGACGTCATTACACTTTCATGTAATAACCCATTGATCTTGTCTTATCATTTCTTTAGTATTATTGCCTCTACAGGATATTTTATTTGCGACAATATGACAGGCCTAAATATCCTTGCGAACATAAAGCCCCATGACATTGCCGTCTTGCGACGAAATCGCAGGACGTCCGTACACTTTCGTGAAAAGACCCATTGATCTCGTCTTACCCTCGCGTTAGTATTATTGCCTCTGCAGGATCATTGCACAAATATGACAAGCCTAAATTTTCTTGCGAAAATAAAGCCTCATGACATTTGCGTCTGTTTTGACACTCTCCCTAATGGAGGGTGTCGCCCTTATCATCTCCCTGGTTGCCCCTTCAAGGAGGCTTACATCGGCCATACAAGACTAGCTCCTCCCATCCGGTCTTAACAACAACCAGTTGTTTTCGCAGCCTCTTATCCCTTATACCTATATGGCTTATGGTTACGAGACTGCACCCTAAGTGGAGTTTTCTTCGGGCCGAGTGCAGCATGCGCCAAGACTTGTCAAGAGTGGTAAGGAAGTTCCATGCTCCCCGCACTCTTGACTCAACCGTGTACCTCGGCGCCTTGATCATACGCTGACTCCTTGAAAGAGACCCTCGGTCGCCCAACCAGGGTATAACCTTATATATTTAGTTGGGAATCCAAGGTACCTCTTCCGGATAGGCTTTCATGGGCCCCAAATCTGCATGACCCAGGTTCCAGGGGCGGTGTAACCTTTTCCCTGAGCCATGTCAAGAGATACCCCCTTATATGACGCACTTTAGGTCTTACATTTGCCTCTTACGAAATATCATTCGCGAACTAGGGTGTACGCCATAAAGGTTCGTCCCATTCAATCACTCATTCATTTTTGTCAATTCATTCAATCATTCACTTTTGATTATCTCTTCTCATTATCTTTGCGAAATTATCGCATGTCTTCGTTCTTTCATTCATCCTTTCATTCATTTCTTCATTTCTGTCACTTCCTTCACTTATTCTTTCATTTCTGTCATTTCTTTCATTCATTCTCATAATAGCATATCATTTGCGGTTTGCTGCTGTTGTTGTCTCTTGCGAAGTATATGATTTGCTTGCGAAGCTATCATCCTTGAAATATATGAACGTCGCATAAAATATAAACATCTCACAGCAAAAAGAATTGTGAGAAATGAGATTTGAACCCTTGACTGCATCTTTATATTCTCGCACCATACCAACTGTTCTAACCTCATTTGCGAAATTAACTTGCGAGATAATCATCAACTTTCTTCTTTGCGAGATAAGCAATGTCTCATGTGAAATTTTGTATAACAAAAATAAATGTGCGAGAGCAAGAATTGATCCTGCGACCTTCGCCGCGTTCATGCCTCCCGACCAACTGTGCTAGCCATGTTTCTCGCGAAATAATCACTTACTTTCTTCTTGCGAAATATACTTGCGAAAAACCCATGCGAAAAATACACGTTCGTTGAGATTTGAACTCGCGACCATGAACTCATTAATTTCGCAGTGACCAACTGTCTTGCCTCTTGTTTGCGAAAGAATGAAACAACCTTGCGAAATTATCCATTTTTTCCCTTCTTTGCGAAGCAAAAATTCTTTGCGAGGAGGAGATTCGAACCCGCGACCTTAAGCTCCTCATGTTCGCTCGTGACCAATTGTGCTACTCCTCCTGTGCGAAAGGATCGCAGAATGCTAATACATGACTTATATTCACCCTTTGATATTCAAGGAAAAAGATGACAAAAATTCTTCGCGAAGGGTAAGACTCGAACTCGCGACCTTATGTTTATACTCTTCGCGAATGACCATCTGGGCTGCTTGCTGCTTGCGAAGGAAACACACAATGCTATAGCTTTATTCCATTTTTTCCCCTCTTGAAAGTTCAAAAATATTTGAAAAAATATGACTGTGGCGAGATTTGATCTTGCGACATCAAGCTTCTTCGCTCCAACTCAAACCATCTGTGCGAGCTTCTTTTTGTGATAAAAATCACAGCGTTTTGTTCTTATCCTTTTCTTCGTTCTTCCTTAATTTCCTTCAACAATTTTCCTCTTTTCTTTTTCTCCTGAATATGAAATCTTCCATTAAAAAATTAGCTTTCTTCCTTGAATTTTATCACATCAACCTTTTTTTTTTTTTTTTTTTTATGTTCTTGAATTGTTGACGGTATTTTCTCCCTGAAAGTGTGATTTCTTCCATAAAACTTCCATTTTTGAACCTAAATTTTATAGATCTAAATAAAAAGTATGAACAGTAACTACTTTTCATGGAAATTTCTCTTAAAGTTTATAGATCCAATTGAATTCATCACCAACAGGAGAGTCGTTTTTTCTAAACTTTCTTGAACCAACAAGATTAGGTCCCTGTTTCTAGCGCATATGTAGTTGCAGGAAATCCCACACTACACCCCTCACTATATTTTGTAGATCTAAATCTTATTAATGATATGAATTTCAAATATAAGTGCTAGAAATATAAATAGACACATAAGATTTTTACGTGGTTCGATCAATATGATCTACATCCACGATTCTTCACTATGATTGTTGAGGTTACATTGGTATTACATTTATAATCTCCATTAATGGATATTTTCTAGAGCTCTAGATCTAGTTTTAGGGGAAGAAGATGATAAAGAAAATAAAGTTTCTCCCTCAAAATATCTCTCTTCCTAAAAGTGTCCCCTCAAAAATATCTCTCTTCCTAAAAGTGTCCCCCCTTTTCTCTCCCCGCTCTCCTCTTTATATAGGTGTTTACATAGTGGATGACACTCACATACAGCTCATATTCTCTCGAACTCTTTGATAATTTCATGAGGCTCTTGCTACCTTCTCGCGAGACATTCTCGCGACCCCTTTAATAATTTCGCAGGCTTTTGCTACCTTCTCGCGAGACATTCTCGCGACCCTTTAATAATTTCGCAGGCTTTGCTACCTTCTCGCGAGACATTCTCGCGAGTCTTGCTACATTATCGCGAGTTATGGAAAATAATGAATCTCGCAATCTCTTCTCGCGAGTTAAGGAAATAATTGAATCTCGCACGCTAAGAAAATATGTTGTGCGATATTTGAATCCTACACAATCACCACAATTCCATGGCACAACTAACCCTTGACTGCAACATCTTCATCCACCAACATTTTTAGTTCCTCCTTAGAGCTTAGATTCATCACCAACTCCCCGGCTGTTACTCATTCCTCCCCGCAACATATTCCTTGTACAGCCAATTTCCTCATTCTGCGCTTTAATTCTCTGCGAATCTAACCCGCTTTTAACAACATCAATTCTCACTGCGATTTGCACTAGCACTTAGTATGCCCCATTAGTAGCAAAAACACTTTGAACTGCAAGCCTAAGCATTCATCTAAGCCAATCCCATTACCCAGGGTCTAACCCCATGAACATCATCACCATGTTCACCGTAACGCCTCCATTCCTTGCTCTTCCAACACTACCACAACTTATTTCAGTTCCGTGTAAACCTAATTGCATTTATCTAATCCCTCTTTGCTCTGTAAGCCATTTCACCACTACATTGCCACCACAATAGCATTATCTCTTCACGAGACCCAATACTCTTTATTGTTTCTTCCGCACCACCGCCTTGGTAGCAACTTCCCTTGTATATCAACAACACCACCAGTTGCAACATCATGACATGTAACTCAGTTCAAGCACACAACCCATTTTTGTAGCTTCTTTTCATTGCCTCTGCAACTCAACATCACTATCAGCATCTCAGTACCACCATAGTCATGTCACCTGGCCTAACATTCATTTAAGTCATCATATACCCATAGCACCAATTCCATCAAGTTCCTTGTTGTAGTTCGAGCTCAACCCAGTACTTGAGCTTCACCAGCATCTGCAATTATTACTCATCTATTTCCACAGCTCAAGCCATCTCAGTAGCAGCAACAATGACCAGTTTAGCTCCTCATTGCACCTAGCCTTTTCTGCCATGTCTTCCTTCTCTCAAATCTAACCAATCAATAACAACTCCACAGCAGCAGCCATCACCAACAACAACCAATTCAAAATCATCAGAATCCCCAGATCTCCTTCTTTTACTCATCATCATTCTGCTGCCGCAATTCCATTCAGCCAAATTCACATCATACCCAGTCTTCTAATTCATCTGTTGAGCTTCAAACTCATAACAGATTCAAACCCTAGGTTCAGTTCTTCAAATCAAACCATCACGGCAGATTCAATTTCTTCACTGTTTATACATATTAACACAAACCCAAGCTCTTAATTTCTCTATTCTACTCAAATACATAAACCCTAACCTGATGGTGAATCGATGGCAGTGATTTCAGAATTTCCTTTCTCTGTTGATACCAAGAACATATCTAATTTCTTCACTGTTAATCTGCGAGCTTCTTCTTCTTCAGTGAACACACAAACTCGAACCCGTTACTCATAGAACTTCAAATCAAGAACAATCCCCATTTTCTTCTCATCGTCTCCATTTAACAGCGACAGCTCCAATTTCTTAGTTCTTCTCAGGGACTAAAACACCATCAAAACATGAAGTAGCATCCACCTCTTCTCTTCTTACCTTCCACTGAATTCGAACTCGTAATTCCTTCCATCATAACTCAATTTCTTCATGAAGAGCCGCAGTAGTTCTGTTTCTCAATTTCAGGTAAACAAATGATGAGAGTGAAGATAAAACTTCTCTGACTTTTAGGGTCGTGAAGGAATGAAAATAGACACAGGCACCCAAAGATGGATATGAGCCACCCAGTTGTGTATGGCTTGCCAGTTATAGGAAACTAACAACACATTCTTCACCTCTTTTGCTGCATCACTTTAGCTGACTCCAAGTATCACTCGCCGTGAATTGACCTTTTTGCCTTTTACGTTCCAAATGTACGATTTCTCCTTCTTTTGCTCAAAGGGACTCCATTGCACCTAATAACTCAAAACTAAACATAAGAGATGCAATTCACAAGGATAATAGCAAAGAAAGCATAAATACTAGATATAAAATTAGGTGTTTTAGACACCTATCACGTGCGTGCGTGCAATACGCCCATTATAAGAAAGTGTCGGGGAAAGGTGGACAGTTAGTGGCAACAAAGAAGTAGTGGGTGTAAACTAACCAGTTCCCTCATAGTAGGGACGTGGTTTTTAATATTTTGCACGATCCCACTTCTCCATCACTCAACTACTTCCACTTCCTATGAGGTCGGTGTGGTCCAAACTATGACTTGTATAAATAGGTTTTGAATTTATTTTCAAACAACAAGTGATATCAACACAATTATCCAGAAAACACCAAGAACTTATAGATTACATTCCGCAAGCAAGTTCCACATTCTGATACAAGTCATAAAACAACCACACCTTCAGAGTTAACCATTCTGACGAGGTGTCAAACTCGCAAATAATATTTTCTACTTTTCTTTACACTAGCAAGTAATATAGTGAAAGCAGATTCGTCCCAAGGGAGGTATGAAGTAATAGTTTTTATGCTAATACTCTTAGCATTGTGATTCAAAAATTCTGAAAATTGTAAATTGTATTCAAATATGAGATGGAATTGATTAAGGAATCATTCTCGGCCACGGAATATAAACCAAAGTGACATATAACTACATTCTTCGCATTATCTTGTTACTAACAACCCTAGGATAATTAGTACGCTCAACTATCCCGTTTTTATCTCCTAAGATCGCCGGATACGGAAGCGCTCGACTACCGGATTCTACTTGCCAAGTTTCCTAGAAGTACGCTCTCTAGGTTTGACTTAAACAAATGCTCTAAGTTTTGTGAGATAAGGTTGCTCCTAGTGATGAACTCAAAAGCATGAATCACCTACCAGTGTCAATTTCTACATATGGGTATTTAACAAAGTCCCATCATCAATACCCACATATTGCTACTTGTGTTTAATTCTCTAGACAATTACGGGTCGAAGAAAATCTAAACTAGCAATAAGATTGTGACATAACTATTTAATTTCGAACTTAAACAATTAAGGAACAATCCATAAGCATTATTAGTATGGTAGAAATCAAACAATAACTAAACTTGAGAGAAAACGAGTTATTGCATATCAATTATAGGTTCATATTTCGGGCTTTGAAATCACCCTTAATCAAAAATATTTTTAGTTACTCATAATAATGGAGTTCATCATCAATAAAAATTGAAATAAAGAAGATGAAAAATAAATACGAGAGAAAACCCTAGTTGCGGCTCTCCTTTCAAAACTCCAAAATAGAATACGTGATATAAAGTTGTAGAAGACTTTTCCTTTTGTAGCTCCTCTTGTTCCAAAATTAGGTCTAGTCTTCAAAGTCCACCAAGCCCAAGTGTGAGAAAACCCATGTAGAAAATATGCTCAAAAGTTGTCGCCGGAGGTCCATAAAAGTAGCTGAAACTTGGCCGGGAAAGTGACCAGAAATCAACTTCATGTGACTGGGATAGTCAATGGTCGCCGGCCAAATTCAGTCAACTCGGTCAAGGCTCAACCGAGTCAGGATGAGTGATCGAGTCAACTCAGTGATATCAGCAAGGTCTAGTCAGCTACTGACTTTGCTGAGTGCATTGAGTTGTCGGGCCTGAACCATTTTGCACAAGCCATTCCCAAAATAACACCATCCTGCAGTTCTGTGTGCATAACTTCACAACTGCAACTCTCTTGCGGCTTCATCCAATTCAGGCCACATCAAAACATCTCTGCAATCTTCTATTCCCTCATTTCCTAGCTCAAATTCACAGCTTCATGATGCCTCCTTCATCATCTCAACATCATAGCATCAAGCACCATCGTTCATAACCTTCACTGCAATTTCAGCTCATTCGACTGCATTACAGCTCCATTCATCCAGCCACAACACCAAGCTATTAACTGCAACAACAAACATCACAGACTCAAGCCAACATTCTTTCTTCCCTGCCATACAAACCATAAGTTACAGCACCTTGACTATGTTAGATCAAACCACCTACAATGGCTGTAACTGTAACAAAATGCCACCAAATTCCATCTGCAGTCATCTCAAGCTCATACCCCATCTCTGCCATTGTAAGCTACAGCTACAACTGTATTTCTCCACAGCCAACAACAGTTCAATATCACATGCTTCTTCAAATCAGTATCAAGACCATTCTCTGCAACATCTACAGCATCCAAATACCAGCATCAAGCTCCAGCCTCAGACCCTGTAATCTCTTGAAACTTCCTTGTAGTCTCATGATTATCTGATGCTCACTGCCTTCTACAGTTCATCCATAATCCCTGGCGGTGACCATCCACTGTCAAATACAACAGCATTAATATCACTTGAGACATCTGAACCTCTCCATTTGAGTTGTAACTGCAATGCTTACTTTCTCGCAGTTCCATTCAAACACAACCTGCAATTTCAGAACAGCTTCATTGCAAACCTAAACATACATCTAGTGTATTTTGTAGCTTCATTAGCGGCTCCACTTCCATCCGAACCCACCAGAGACCACCAACACTCCATTCTCTTACAGCATCACCTGCAATTTCATCATACATTCTCCCATCTCAGCTTGTAGTCATCACCATCTTTTCGTCTTCAGTTCATCACCATCCAGCTCCTGCAATTCAGCTCTCTTCTCTATAATGAGCTCAGGCCATCTGAACTGCAGACCATCACCAGCATTCCAGCCAACAAGGCTTCAACTGATTCATCCATCCTAACAATCATCTAAGCTCATGCCTTGCACTGCACTTTCAGTTTGTCAGGTTCACTTCAGTCACTACTACAGCTTCATTCTCTAAATCCTTGTAACACAAATATCCGCAGCTTCTCAACTCGTAGCTTGTTGCAGCAACATACCCATAGCAAGACAAACACAAACCATTTTCAACTCTATAACTCCCTGCTAACTCAAGTTCACCAAGCCCCGCAATCCGAGTTCCATTTAGTCAACATACAACACCTCGCAATCATCATTTCATACAAAGATCGTAACTTCCACCTTATTACAACATCAAATTCATCCTGTAGCTCAAACAGACTCAAATCGAGAGAAACCCCCAATTTATTCTCAAACCCTAATAACTGAATCGATCACAAACCCTTGAAAATCATCCATATCTGTTGTAGACTTGAATCCCTTAAAACCCATCTTCTAGCTGCTCTTCTTGTTCTTGATTTCATCCCCAATTTCTTCAATTATGTCGATCTCTTATCCTTCTACTGATTCTTGACAAGAACCGGGAATTGATCCAAATCGGGATCTGTTCTTCACTAGACCAACAAAGAACAAAAGAAATCTTCTCGAATATCCATCTCTCTGTGAATCCTGAATTCCTTCTCTGCATCTCCAAATCTCATATAGCAGCCGCCATGACTTGTCTTAGTTCTCTGAAATTGAGGTGGAGTGTAATGAAGAGTAGAAAAACAATTTCCTTTCTTTCAGAGTGGTGTAGGAATAAGGCTAGTCGATATAGCCATCCTGGTGAAGTAGATAAGCGGTACCCAGATGACTCTAGGCACCCTAAGAGTTGATTCGAGCCACCAGAGAATGATAGCTCTTTTTCCTCCATTGTGCTTCCAATAGTCCTTGCATGTGAGAAATGCCGCTTTTGCTCTTCTTCGAATTCTTCCACGAACGGCAGCCGTCTCTTACTTCTCAGATCTACTTCTTCTCTTCAATGTCTCTTCATCACTAAAGTTGTCATGCTTTTTAGACAGAAATTGCATCACTAAAGCCGACATACTTTTCAGACAGAGATGAAGAAATAAAATGAAATAATGAGAAATAATCCGCCTCCAACAGCAGTTGCACCTTTTTGCCTTTTAAGCGACGTTTCTTCTTCTTTTGTTCCATATGACTCCAAAGTACCTAAACACTCAAAAGTAAACATAAGATACATAATTTACAAGAAAACGTAGAAAAGAAAGCATAAACAATAGATAAATATCAAAGTGTTTTAGACACCTATCAAATTCCCCCACACTTAGACTTTGCTAGTCCTCGATCAAATCAAACAAAACTAATTCTAAAGCATACATACAACTCCGTCTCGTCGAGGCTACGGTTACTTTTAGCACGTATAACAAGCCTTTGAACCCCTAGGTGTCCCTAGTGGACGAGTTTTAGTCTCGTGAAGGTTTACAAGAGGTGTACCTATAAAACCTTTTACTCCAAATTCCAACTACATGTGAAGAGTCTATGAATGAATCCAAAATGACTACGGAGGAGGTACCTTGATGCATATCCAATTCATATATAAATAAACAAAGCGTTACTTAGAAAGTTGAACAAACCACAATACTCGAATCTAACTAACCACAATCACAATGAATAGATTATGAAGATGGATATAGAGGTAGATGTTTGCGATTGTTGACAAGTGATCGGTGTTTCCCATATCTCTGTCTCAAGGTCACCGCCAAGATGAACCTATGACCTAATGGATTGAGATACTTGATCTGAATTCTAATATCAACTCACCGGCATATACACGGGAACCAAAGGTCGATAATGCTAATTCTAGATCAACTCATTGGCAAATACAAGGGATCCAGGAGTCGATTTATTAATTGAACAATAATAAACTTTTTCTTTTTTCTTTTTTCTTTTTTCTTTTTTCACTTTTTTTTTCTTTTTTTTTTTTCTTTTTGAATCGGCAACATGATTAGATGTTTTGGATCCAAGCGCATGCTTCTTGTCAGCAGATTACATGATAGTTCCCGTGGATCCTGCATTCCACGCTTGTTTAGGCGACGGAGACAGGGAGAACACATACATATTGTTATATCCAAGTGTCATTTTTTTTCTTTTTTTATATATACTCCGGTTAGTCTAATTGGTCTGGTCTCTTTTTTTTTTAGTAACTCAATCACTCTATTTCATCCTAGCAGTAATAACAATTCAATGTTAGTGACCCACCAAATCACTTAGAGAAACAAAAAGATTGCAAAAATAAAAACAGAAGGTGATATGGTGACATTCCGAGATATGGTAACAACTATCATATTTTTTCTAACACATGAGCTCTGTTCGTCCTTTTAGTTAATAGGTTCCTCAACTCCTGCAAACAAGATGGTTCCATCCACTTATATTGGTAGTGTCATCCTAAAGGCACAAGTTTCTAGATTTCGGAGTTCATAAAGCAATTTTTTTTTCTTTTTTTTTTTTTTTTTTTTTTTTACTCAAGGCGTCAAAATCTACAAACATATAAATGCTCCCCCACACTTAAACTTTACATTGTCCTCAATGTAAAATTTAGTCATTCAAAGTAAAGTTCAAGGTGGGAAATTCCGCAAATGATATGCAAAACAAGAAAATAAAGATGAAATGCTTAAAAAATAAAAAGATAAAGATAAGGATACAAAATCGGTGGGTTGCGTCCCACTTAGCGCTTGGTTTAAAGTCGTCAGCCCGACTTTCAGCTTCAATTACTCCTCCATAGGGAGTGGATCACTCAATGTGACCATATCCTGATTCTCCGTCACAAATTGCTCATAGTATGGTTTCAAACGATGGCCGTTGACCTTGGAAACCATCCCTGTTTTGGGACTACTAATTTCAACTGCACCATGCGCAAACACATTAGTAACAACAAATGGTCTAATCCATCTGTACCTAAGTTTACCCTAAACAATTTAAGACGAGAATGGAATAAAAGAACTTTCGCCCTACTTCAAAACTCTTTCGGAAATCATTTTATCATGGAAAGACTTGGTCTTTTCTTTGTAAATGCGTGAACTTTCATATGCATCATTTTGTATCTCTTCTAACTCATTGAGTTGAAGTTTCCTATGTTCACCAAAATGCATCCAATTCCATATTACATACCTTGATGGCCCAATAAGCTTTGTGTTCAAGTTCGATGGGAAGATGGAAAGGTTTACCATAGACAATCCTAAAAGGAGACATACCGATGGGTGTCTTGTAAGCTGTCCTATACGCCCACAAAGAGTCATTGAGTCTATAACTCCAATCCTTCCTTGTGACATTCACCGTCTTCTCTAAGATGGACTTAATCTCCCTTGGAAATTTCAGCTTGACCACTCGTTTATGGATGGTATGGTGTGCCAACTTTATGGGAAATATTATACTTCTTTAGAAGAGCGTGAAAGGATCTCTTGAAGTACGAGCCTCCATCACTAATCACCACTCGAGGTGTGCCAAATCTAGAAAAGATATGTTCC
The DNA here is from genome assembly GCA_023531295.1 of Papaver armeniacum. Classification (NCBI taxonomy): domain Eukaryota; kingdom Viridiplantae; phylum Streptophyta; class Magnoliopsida; order Ranunculales; family Papaveraceae; genus Papaver; species Papaver armeniacum. The sequence goes on along the minus strand of JAJJWW010011949.1, from coordinate 103,748 downwards.
TTCACAAACTCACAAACAACTTGAGAATCATTAGTAGGGTGGCTTTAGCTTCCACCCACTTAGAAACATAATCTACAGCAAGAAGTATATAAAATTTCCCATATGAATTCACAAAAGGCTCCATAAAATCGATACCCCAAACATCAAAAATCTCAACAATGAGAATTGGTGTTTGCGGCATTTGGTTTCTAGCACCTAGATTGCCTGTCTTTTGACACCTATCACAAGCCTTGCAAAATAAATATACATCCTTAAACAATGTGGGCCAATAAAAACCACTTTCGAGAACCTTGAGGTTGTCCTCTTGGCTCCAAAATGGCCACCACAAGCATATGAGTGACAAAAATTCAGAATTGATTGGAACTCGATTCGAATCTACGCACTCATGGATCATTTGATCGAGCAATGCTTCCACAAATAAGGTTCATCCCATATATATTGCTTAGTAATCTTCTTGAGCTTGTGTTTCAAACGTAGACATGGAACTAGGTACTTGTCCCGTCACCAAGAAGTTAACAATATCAACGTACCATGGAGTTGTGCCAACAACCGCAAAGAGTTGTTCATCCGGGAAGCTATCATGCAAAGGAATCGCTTCTTTGGACACAACCAATCTGCTTAAATGATCCGCTACAAGTATTCTCACCGCCCTTCTTGTCCTTGATTTGCAAGTTGAACTCTTGAAGAATAAGAATCCACCTTATGAGCCTTGGCTTAGCATCCTTCTTTGTGAGCAAGTATCGAAGTGCAGATGGTCGGAGAAAACCACCACCTTCGTACCCACCAAGTAAGATCTAAACTTTTCTAGTGCAAATACTATGGCCAAGAGCTCCTTTTAAGTAGTTGAGTAGTTGATTTGTGCACCATTGAGAGTTTTAAAAGCATAATAAATGGCATATGGAACTTTACCATCTCGATGTCCCAACATGGCTCCAACGGAATAATCACTTACATCGCACATCAACTCAAATAGCTTGCTCCAGTCAGGTGGTTTGATGATTGGTGCGGTAGTCAACAACTCTTTCAAGGTGTCAAAAGCTTCCTTGCATTCCTTGTCACAATCAAAGGCCACATATATCTGCAAAAGTCTACACAGGGGCATTGCAATCTTGGAGAAATCCTTGATGAATCTCCTATAAAAACCTGCATGACCAAGAAAAGAGCGAATCTCCCTCACAGTTGTGGGGTATTGTAAGTTTCGAATCAAATCTATATTAGCCTTGTCCACTTCTAACCCCTTAGAGGATATAACATGTCCTAGCACAATCCCATGATTCACCATAAAGTGACACTTTTCCCAATTAAGAACAAGATTAGTTTCTACGCATCGTTTAAGAATAAGTGCAAGGTTATCTAAGCACTTGTCAAAAGAATCACCATACACGCTAAAATCATCCATAAACACTTCTATGATGCTTTCCACATAATCTGAAAATATACTTACCATATGATAGGTGTCATAAAAACCTTGATTTATTATCTATTGTTTATGCTTTCTTTGCTATTTTTCTAGTAAATTATGTATCTTATGTTTCGTTTTGAGTTATTAGGTACTTTGGAGTCATTTGGAGCAAAAGAAGAAGAAACATCGTCTAAAAGGCAAAAAAGTCAATTCACGGGCTAGCGATCCTTGGAGCCGGCGAAGGTTACTTAGCAAAGGAGGTGAAGAATGAACTGTCATTTCCTCGAATCGACGGTTGAGTGAACAGAATTAGCCGCGGTTATTCGGAACCGACAAGCCATATGTGAGTTGTGGCTGCTTGTATCCATCTTAACGGATGCCAATATCCGATCCAAACTGTTAGACTCAATTAGGCCGAGCTGCTTCTCAGACAACTCAAGTCTTTCTTTCCTCTTTCATTAATACATCTCACCTGAAAACAAGAGGAAATGGAGGGAGGCGATGTTGTTGGTGGATCGAGTTTGTTGTTGTTGATGATTCGAAGTTAAGAAGGATGAGATATCATGAGTCTGGTGGTGATGATTGTTAGAAGAAATGAAGAAAGAACTGACTTCTAAAGTTAGGGTTTGTAGAGAAGAAATAGAGAAATTAGGGGTTTGTGGAGATTGAGATGTGAATTTAAGTTCTGCTGGGATTATGAAGAATGGGTATTGGTTATAACTCGACTTGATTCTGGTTTTGAGCAATTTGATGCAGAAAAAGATGAATCTGGATTGAAACGGGTATGAAATTGTGATGGGGTTCGAACTGAGTCAAGGAAAAATGGGTTTTGGCTCGGGATTGAACTGAAACAAGAGAGAATGAGCTGCTACTGGTGATTATTCTTGAGTATTGGTGAATTTCATGGGTATTTAGGAAATGGCTTGAGGCATAGCGGTAACCGGTGATGGTTTGAGATAATGATGCAGTGAGTAAAAGCAGTTGTAGGTGGTGGAATTAGTATTGCTTCTAGTAGAAATGGAACTGAAGAAAGGAGGAAGCCGAGATGGATGCTGGTATGAATGGGTTTGAGATATAGAAAGTGGCAGTAAGGTTGAAGACTAGATTGAGAAGATGCAGTTGCAACTGGTGTTTGTTGGCTGCAATGGTTTTGTGTACTGGCCAGATATGGGGATGAAGCAGCTAAGATTGGTTTATGAATTGTTGGTCAGGTGAATCATCTGCGAGTTGAATCTGGTTAATTTGTGAGAAGATTGTGGCTTGATTTTCGGGCGGTTGAGGTGCGATTCAATTGGTTCGATGGTTGTGTTAGAATGAGTCTTACAACGAAATTGCAAGTAAATGAGCGAAGGCAGATTAGACTTAGAAGGTGGCCCGGTGGTCTTTGTGAAGAGATGAGAAGAATTAACAGTGGGTTTGCATTGGTTTTGCGTTTGTCGAAGAGTTGTATGGTTGCGATTACAAGATATGGAGTGTGGTCTGCAGAATGTGGTTTTGGCTTGAGAAGACAAGAAGGTCAGGCAGATTACAATGAAAATGGCCTGTAAGTGTGGTGGTTGGAATTTTACAGGGAAGTATGGCTGCAGTTTCCGTTGGCTGCAATGGAGCAGCTGGGAATGGAGTTGCAGGTGCAAGTAATGGCAGATATGCTGTTGAAATTGAGAAAGGTGCTTGAATTGAGATTGTGTTGCTAATGGGTTGTGCAGGTTTGCAAGTCTGATGCAGTGGTGGAGTAACTGTGGTGCTGTGTCGAATGGGGTTTGCTGGTGGTATTGAAGCTCAAATGGTACAGATGGTGCTAATATGTTTGTAATGTTGTGGCTGATGCTGGTGAATTCAAGTGATGCAGGTGGTGAGCTGAAATGCTATGGATTAGTGCAACGCAATGCAAGATGGATATGAGCAAGATAATTGTTTTGGTTATGTTGCAGAGTTGAGTAACTCTTTGGTGTTGCGAGTGGTAAGAAGGATTGCAAGGAAGTCATGGTGATGCTTGAGAAGAGTGCAAGAGGAAGGCTGAAATGCGGGGAATATGGCCTTGAGTGAAGAAATAGAGATGGTCTTGTAGGCTGGCATTGAAGCTCAAGTCTTTGTGCTGAGATTGAAACTGAGATGGTGTTACAGAATGAACTTAGATGTATGTTTAGGACATGATTTGAGCTGAGATTTGCCGTGGATATTGTTGCTGCCAGTGGGTTTGATGGAATTCAGGCAAAGATGCAGTTGCAGTTATGCTGGTGTGTTGGAGTTGTGGCTCTGGTTTGAAGCTGTGCAGGAGTTAGGTTATGATGCAGTATTGCAATAGTTGCAGGAAGTGACGGTGCTTGAACCGATCGCGAGTGTGCGTAAACGTAGCAAGAATGGCGAGCCGGTGAGCATAGGTCGGGATGCCGGATTTACGAGATTAGAGCATGAATTGCAAAGTTTCCTTTGAATCATGAAGGGGGTTCGAGTCGGATGCAAGAGTCGACGGACGGATATATGAGCTACGAGTCACGCTTTTGGGCACGTTTTCGCAAGAACAAGGAATTGGCTTAAGTGGTTCTTTTGTAAATGTGTGGGCTGCAGAGAAGCGAGTTGAGCTCTGGAAGTGTAGAAATGCCTGGTGATAGTTTCGATCATTCAAGTGGCCGAGAGACATTTCTCGATGCCGGATTCCGGCGACGGTGAACGGATTCCGGTGATGACGTCGCAATCCAGCTGCCCGGTTTGGACCCGAGAATTTCGAAGGGATGTTTTAACACATGGGCTTGGTGGACCAATTGGAGACGAGTTTTGAAAAGACTTGGCCTACTTTTGGAAAGAGTATCCTTTTGGAATTGGGGAAGCATATAAATAGAAAAGTCTTTCTCTAAACCTATATACCTCTGCATTGAGGGAGAAATCTTATCTCTACTTCTACTTTTGTTTCTAGGGTTTACAACATGATAGAATTTCTTTTTCTCCTTGTTATGAACTCCATTGATATGAGTAGTTAATCTTATTATTGGTTATGGATTAATTTGATTTAACAAAGCATGATTCTTTTATTAATAAATTAGTTTTGTCTCATAATTATCGATCTTGATTCACTATATATATCGCCATGTATGATTTGAATATTTGTTTAGTTGAGTGGCCAATTGATTGAACTCGTATTCACATCTAATGCTAGTTTAGGGTGTTTCATACGTAAAAGTGATGCATCTTGAATACAAGTAGCACAAATATGGTTATTGCTTGTAGTGATATATCCTAGTAACCATATGTGAACCATGACCTTTGTTAAATTGAATTAGTGCGCTTTCCACATTCGATTGCTTTGATTGGCCTGATTTCATGGAACATAATGCATCTAGGGAATTAAACTTGATTAGTGCTTTTACACGTTAGGTTGTTCTCTTAGATAGAACTCATACTCGCATCTTTTAATGTGTTTGTTGATGACAAGAGGGAATTAGCGGGATATTCTTGCGATCAAGGTATCATAGGGCCTTTGATAATGAGAGATTAAATATCAATTCTAGTTATTAAGACAAGAACATGTTAGTGAATGAAAACGATATCCTTATCCAATATCTTTATATCTTGATTTGCGTGTTTGCTTTACTTTATTTGTTTTTAGTATAACTTAGTTTATAAAATCGAAAACCCCCAATTGTTATTATAAGAAACCGAAACAACTTGACAACCTTAGTCCTCTCTGTGGGAACGATCCTTTCTTTCCCTTGCTTCATTATATATTTTGAGTAGTAAGAAAGTGTAATTATTTTTGACGCCTACGACAGCGATCAAATTTTGGCGCTGTTGCCGGGGAGGCAGCGGTTGTCACTTGTTTTTGGTTTCTTAGAGTTAGAATAAGTAGAAACACGAGTTTTAGAGTTAGAATTTGTTACCAGGTCAGCCTTTGTAGGGGTTGTTTCACCCTCTTCTTTCTCCAAATTAGGTTCATGGGATACCGATGATGTTGCCGGCTTCTCTACTTGCTTCCCACTTCGTAGCTCAATAGCATGAGCATTCTCTCTATGATTCAGCGGTTGTGAAGGAAGTTTTCCAGCTTATTGTGCTTCCAATTTGCTCACAGTAATAGCTAATTGACCCATTTGTGTTCGCATGTCATTCATATCCATCTCTGCCTTTTGTTTATCTTGCGCCATTGTGCTCAGAATATTTTGCTTATCTTGCGCCATTGTGTTGATAATAAGATTCAACTTGTCATCTATACTCGTGCCTTGAGTTTCTTGACGTGGCTTTTGCAAGAATTGATATCCACCTTGTTGATTAAAAGGCGGATTGGAAACTGCAGCTTGCTTGTTAGGGTAGCTGAAATTGGGATGATCTCGCCAACCCAGATTGTATGTGCTAGAGTATGGATCATATCTTGGCCTTTGCTGATTTTGGTACATGGCACTTGCTTGATCAACATCTTCGATGTATGATGATGGTATGATGGCAGCTGCTATTTGTTGCATCATCCTCTCCATATTACCCATTCTATGTTCCAAATGTGAAGAATCACCAACTTCATTCACTTTCCTTAATTGGTTCACCTCGAGTGTAGAATTGTTGAGTGTTCGCAGCCATATTCTCCAACAAACTTGTAGCTTCTGTAATGGTCTTGTTGGTAAGTGCACCACCACTTGCGGCATCGATCAAATTTCTATCATTAGAAATCAACCCCTCATAGAAATATTGAATCACAAGTTGATCGATGATTTGGTGTTGTGGACAGCTAGCTAAAATCTTCTTGTAGCGCTCCCAATACTCATAGAGAGTCTCTCCCGATACTTGTCTAATACCACAAATCTCCTTGCGAATCACAGTTGCTTTTGATGCCGGAAAATACTTCTCAAGGAACAACTTCTTCATTCCATTCCATGTGGTTATACTTCCAGAGGGTAAGCAAAAGAACCAATCTCTGCTGGTATCTATAAGGGAGAAAGGAAAAGTCATCATCATAGCCATATCGGATTCTGCAGTTGCTTGCTTCAAACTAGTCACAACATGATAAAAATTGTTGTAAGTGACGATTAGGATCCTCTCCGCTAAACCTCTGAATTTGGGTAGCAAGTTGATCGGTTGTCACCCGGTCAAAAATAATTTCACTTTCTTGCTTCACTAAAATAAAGTAGTATGCAATAAGAAAGAGTTCGTATCCACCAGAGAGGCTTATGTTGTTATGCAAATTTTCAGTTTCTTAGTAACCAAGGGGGGATGTTGATGTTTCAAAGCAATAAAAATAAATTGAAAGCAAAGTAATAATAAAATTTATCAATAAGGAGAAAGTATTGGTCACGGGATAGTTTCATTCACAAACTCGAATTATCAACAATGACTAGAATTGAAATTTTAATCTCTCATTTACTAAAAAGTCCTAGGATACCTTGATCGCAAGAGTATCCCGCTAATTCCCCGATTTCATCACAACCACATTAAAAGATGCATATGTGAATTCTTTCTAGAAAGCAACCTAAAGTGTAAAAGCACAATTAAGTTTAACTCCTAAAAGCAATAAGTTTTCTGGAATAAGACTAATCAAGGCAACCAAAATGTGTAAAAGCACTAATTCGATTTAACCCAAGTTACGATTCATATGTGACTAGTAGGATATATCACTACAAGCACTACCCACATTTATGCTATTCAAAATCGAGGATAGACAACGTTTTTCGTATTGAAAGCCCTAATATAGCTCTAGATATGAAAGTAGATCGGATTGATTCCGGACTCAACCAAACAAACTATCAAATCATAAACATTATAAACCATGAATCATAATCAATAAATTACTGAGACAAAACTAATACATTGAATCAAATCTTATTTGTGAAATCCACTTATTATCCCATAACCAATAATAGGTATTTAGTTACTCATAGTATTTTGATTCAACATAATTATTATCAAAAATAAGATGAAGAACATGTAAAATAAAATGGAAGCAAACCCTAGTAGAATCGCTCTCCTCCAAAAACTCCGAAGAGAAAATACGTGATAATAAAAGAATAGAAACTCCTTCTTCTTATAGCCTTCACACTTTCCAAAATTAGGTCTTCAAAGTCCATCACCAAAAAGTCCACCAAGCCCATGAACCATGTGTGAGAAACCCATGTGAAAATATATGCCCCAAAATCGGTCGCCGGAAGTCTGGGATTGTGGCCGGAAATCGGCCGGAGAGTCGCCGGAAATCGGCTCCGGTGACCGGCAAAGTCCGCCCGGTCACCGAGTCAACGGGTTGGACCGGCGGGTCAACGGGTCAGCTCACTGGATCGGGTCGGGTCAGAACTAGTTAGGCTGGACCGGGTCAGGTGAGTTAATGGGCTCACTAGTCTTGGCCTGAACCATTGCAGCCTTGCACAGGCCATACTTGTGAGATGCATAATCATTGTGCTTCTGCCTGAAAAATCCTTCCCTGTAACCTTGCTCAGCCCATCAATTTGCCAGGACATGCCACTGATGCACCATACTTCACTGCCAACAATCACAGCCCTGGCTCAGTTGGTGCTTCACTCCACAACACCTACCAGCATACATAGTCACCATCACTTCCTACTTCCCTGCAACATCTTCTCTCGGCCGCATTGCCATGTTCACTTTGGAACACCAACTCCTCCTTGGCTTCTTCACAACTCTTAGTTCAATCTTGCGACTTCATCTGCAGTTCATCCAACTTCAGTTAATCTGTCGAATCCATCTTTGCGGCATACTCCCACCCATTCCGCGCTCGGCTTGGACTTGAGCTTCAATACCAACTAACCCTGCCCGGTTCTAGCATCAACATTTTCGGCCCCACTGCATCGGTTGCAGCTCCATAACTCTCGCAGCTACTGACCCTTAGCAAACATCCTCCATTTGCAAAGTACCGGCCACGATCCATCAACTCATTCAGCTCATAACCACTAGCCTTACCACTTCGAGCCCCTCGCAACTCTATATCATTCCCTCATTATGGGATCATAACAAAGACACCGGGGCATCTGCATGCGGCTATCACTACAATTCCAACAGCACCAGTCCCAGCTCTTAAACTGTGAAGCTCAACTCCATCATAACAGCTTCTCCTGAAATTCATAATCATCTCATCCATTTCCCATCACAGGCTCATAAAACACTCACCAGAGCAACCCAAGACCTGTACTCCTCCACTTCCAATCCTGCTCTACCCTGTCAGCTCACATCCCCAACTCAGGCCACATCAAGCCCTCACTTCCATTTTTGCAGTTCAAGTCTATAACCTCAGCTGCAACACTACCTGACACAACACTTCCCAGCTAGTTTGAACTCTACCTGTAACTTCCATTCATTCAAGACACCCACCGAGCATGAATTGCGGCAGACTGAGACTTTGCCTTCTACTCCACATGCCGGGCTGTCATTCCACCAGCTTTCTTGCCCCGCACTTCCACATAAACTCGCACCATCATTTCTTGCAAGCCACCCACTAATTCCTGCCATTCATGACCACCCGCACAACACACTCCACCTGCAACAGGCTGCATTCCCGTGTTCAACTTCCGGTTCCCCTCTCCGAAGAAACTCAAGCCATCTCCTACTTGCTCACCGACACCACAAGAACATCATACTTCTGCATCTCTTTGCACTCCTCAAGCAAACTTGTTGACCTTGAATCAAAATCCTGGGATTAACCTTAAGAGCTCAAAACCACCTCCATCTTCACTGTAACATCAGCTCCAGCCACAATCTCCAAACTCATTCCATTTCTTGTCCACCATTCAAAACCCATCAAGCTCAATCACCATTCACGTACCTAATCGATTTGAACCTGAAACAAAATAAAATCTGAGTCAATCACCTTCTTCCTCGTCGACCGCAGACCCGACCCACGTAAATCCATTCTTCTTTGCTCTCATAAGACCTTGTTCTTCATCTCTCGAGTTTCATCGATCTCTCTCGGGCCGTCACTTGAGCTCGACAATAACAGCATTCATCACCTGAGTTAGCAACAGCCATAGTTGTTATTCCTTCTTCAATTTGCACGAACCCTAACTTGAATCCGTCAATCCCCTTTTTCTCACAGCGATAATCAACACTCAGAGTGAATCATCTTCATCTTCTCGATTCAACCTCTCTTCTTGTTCTTTGTACCCATTTCATCTCTCTCGATCTCTGTTTACGGTGAAAACCTAATAATTGAGAAATAAATTTTCTCAATTTTTTGAGCAAGCGTAAGAAGGCCATTAGCTCTAAGCGCCCCGGGGTGGATAAGGGCCACCTCCAATTAATTTGGCTGTCGGTTCCGGGTAACCGACAGCCCAATTCTCTTCCGCTCCTCGCCGCGTTTCACCTGCTCCACATATAGCTCACTCAGATGACGATTTCGCCCTTTGGCTCAATTTGGATAATTTCTTCTTCTTTTCCTCCGTGCGACTCCATTGCACCTATAAAACTCAAAAGCACACGTAAAGTACATAATTCACAAGAAAAATAGCAAAGAAAGCATAAACTCTATATAGTAAATACGGTGTATTCTACACCTATCACAAGTGAATCAATTGCGGCTTCAACTCAATGGTTCCATTCAGCTGAATACATAAAGGCTGCTGGTCAATGTTTGGAGAAGTGAGCTCCTTGAGTGTTCTTGGAGCAGGTGGTCGACCTCCCATTGTGTTATCTTCCTCTTTGTCCGAATCCGAGAATTCGTTAGGTAAAGAACTAGGATGAAGTGGAGTGTTCACTGCTCGAATGAAGTCTTTAAGTAAAGTGCCCGAACGAAGACGTATACCAATTGGACTTGGTCTGCCCTCTCCACGCATTCACCAAAGAAATAGTACCCGAAAATCGATTCTAAGAGGTTGAATAAGTAAACCCGAAATTGAAAATAAAAGCAAAAGTAACAACTAAGAATAAAAATAACAACTAAACTTGCACTGCCTCCCCGAGCAGCGGCGCCAATTTTGACGAGGTGTCAAACTCGCAAATAATATTTTCTACTTCTCTTTACACTAGCAAGTAATATAGTGAAAGCAGATTCGTCAAAGGGAGGTATGAAGTAATAGTTGTTATGCTAATACTCTTAGCAAAGATGATTTTGTGATTCAAAAAATTCTGAAAATTGTAAATTGTATTCAAATATGAGATGAAATTGATTAAGGAATCATTCTCGACCACGGAATATAAACCAAAGTGACATATAACTAAATTCTTCGCATTATCTTGTTACTAACAACCCTAGGATAATTAGTACGCTCAACTATCCCGTTTTTATCTCCTAAGCTCACCGGATACGGAAGCGCTCGACTACCGGATTCTACTTGCCAAGTTTCCTAGAAGTACGCTCTCTAGGTTTGACTTAAACAAATGTTCTAAGTTTTGTGAGATAAGGTTGCTCCTAGTGATGAACTCAAAAGCATGAATCACCTACCAGTGTCAATTTCTACATATTGGTATTTAACAAAGTCTCATCATCAATACCCACATATTGCTACTTGTGTTTAATTCTCTAGACAATTACGGGTCGAAGAAAATCTAAACTAGCAATAAGATTGTGACATAACTATTTAATTTCGAACTTAAACAATTAAGGAACAATCCATAAGCATTATTAGTATGGTAGAAATCAAACAATAACTAAACTTGCGAGAAAACGAGCTATTGCATATCAATTATAGGTTCATATTTCGGTCTTTGAAATCACCCTTAATCAAAAATAGTTTTAGTTACTCATAATAATGGAGTTCATCATCAATAAAAATTGAAATAAAGAAGATGAAAAATAAATACTAAAGCAAACCCTAGTGACGGCTCTCCTTTCAAAACTCCAAAATAGAATACGTGATATAAAGTTGTAGAAGACTTTTCCTTTTGTAGCTCCTCTTGTTCCAAAATTAGGTCTAGTCTTCAAAGTCCACCAAGCCCAAGTGTGAGAAAACCCATGTAGAAAACATGCTCAAAAGTTGTCGCCGGAGGTCCATAAAAGTAGCCGAAACTTGACCGGGAAAGTGACCAGAAATCAACTTCAGGTGACTGGGACAGTCAATGGTCGCAGGCCAAATTCAGTCAACTCGGTTAAGGCTCAACCGAGTCAGGATGAGTGATCGAGTCAGGATGAGTGCGTAGTATCCAAGCAGGATACTACGCACTTGATTCCCTTAGCTGATCTCACCCACAACTAAGAGTTGCTACGACCCAATGTCGAAGACTTTAATAAACAAATCTACATCACACAGAAAAGTCTACGGTAATAGATAAATCTGTCTCCCACAGAAATGCCTGCGAGTTTTTGTTCCGTCTTTTGATAAATCAAGGTGAATAGGAACCAATTGATAACCCGGACTTATATTCCTGAAGAACATCCTAGTATTATCAATCACCCGATAATAATATTAATCGACGCAATGAAAAGAAGATATTGTGGAATCACAAATGATGAGGCGAAGATATTTGTGATTACGATAGAAACAACAGAAGATCGGATCACACAAGATCAGATCACACAACTACGATTATACTTAGTACGATAGAAACAAAAGATCGGATCACACAACTACGAGAAAGTAGTATCGGTCGGCTTCACAATCCCAATGAAGTCTTCAAGTCGTTAACCTACGGGGTCTCGATAGAAACCTAAGGTTAAAGGAGAATCGACTCTAGCTTATACAACTAGTATCACACATGAGGTGTGGGGATTAGGTTTCCCGATTGCTAGAGTTCTCCTTTATATAGTCTTTCAAATCAGGGTTTGCAATCTAAGTTACCTTGGTAACAAAGCATTCAATATTCATTGTTAGATGAAAACCTAATTAGATTCAAGCTAATATCTTTCAACCATTAGATCGAAACTTAGCTTGTTACACACAAATGAAATGCACGTTTTAGGTTTGTGTAACCGTACCCAAACATGTACATTTAGTTGGTTCAACAGTAGTTAACCAAATGGTTAGCCATATGAGCGCTACTGACTTGGCTGAGTGCATTGAGTTGCCGAGCCTGAACCATTTTGCACAAGCCATTCCCAAAATAGCACCATCCTGCAGTTCTGTGTGCATAACTTCACAGCTGCAACTCTCTTGCGGCTTCATCCAATTCAGGCCACATCAAAACATCTCTGCAATCTTCTATTCCCTCATTTCCTAGCTCAAATTCACAGCTTCATGATGCCTCCTTCATCATCTCAACATCATAGCAGCAAGCACCATCGTTCATAACCTTCACTGCAATTTCAGCTCATTCGACTGCATTACAGATCCATTCATCCAGCCACAACACCAAGCTATTAAATGCAACAACAAACATCACAGACTCAAGCCAACATTCTTTCTTCCCTACCATACAAACCATAAGTTACAGCACCTTGACTATGTTAGCTCAAACCACCTGCAATGGTTGTAACTGTAACAAAATGCCACCAAATTCCATCTACATTCATCTCAAGCTCATACCCCATCTCTGCCATTGTAAGCTGCAGCTATAACTGCATTTCTTCACAGCCAACAACAGTTCAATATCACCTGCTTCTTCAAATCAGTATCAAGACCATTCTCTGCAACATCCACGGCATCCAAATACCAGCATCAAGCTCCTCAAATTCGGTCCTATAATCTCTTGAAACTTCCTTGTAGTCTCATGATTATCTGATGCTCACTGCCTTCTACATTTCATTCATAATCCCTGGCAGTAACCATCCACTGTCAAATACAACAGCATCAATATCACTTGAGCCATCTGAACCTCTCCATTTGAGCTGTAACTGCAATGCTTACTTTCTCGCAGTTCCATTCAAACACAACCTACAATTTCAGAACAGCTTCATTGCAAACCTAAACATACATCTAGTGTATTCTGTAGCTTCATTAGCGGCTCCACTTCCATCCGAACCCACCAGAGACCACCAACACTCCATTCTCTTACAAAGATCACCTGCAATTTCATCATACATTCTCCCATCTCGGCTTGTAGTCATAACCATCTTTTCGTCTTCTTGATTCATCACCATCCAGCTCTCCCGCAATTCAGCTCTCTTCTCAGAATGAGCTCGAGGCCATCCGAATCGCAGACCATCACCAAAGATTCCAGCCAACAAGGCTTCAACTGATTCATCCATCCTAACAATCATCTAAGCTCATGCCTTGCACTCGCACTTTCAAATATTTGTCACTTCACTTGACCACTACTACGGCTTCATTCTCCAAATCCTTGTAACACAAACATATGCAGCTTCTCAACTCTGTAGCTTGTTACAAAGAATATACCCATAGCAAAGACAAACACAAACCCTTTTCAACTCTATAACTCCCCTGCTAACTCAAGTTCACCAAGCCCAAGAATATCGAGTTCCATTTAGTCAACATACAACACCTGCAATCATCATTCACACATCATCAGAACTTCCACCTTATTACAGCATCAAATTCATCCTGTAGCTCCAACAGACTCAAATCGAGAGAAACCCCCAATTTATTCTCAAACCCTAATAACTGAATCGATCACAAACCCTTGAATTCTGTTGTAGACTTGAATCCCTTAAAACCCATCTTATAGCTGCTCTTCTTGTTACAGATTTCATCCCAATTACGTCGATCTCTTCTCCTTCTACCTGATTCTTCAGTCAAGAACCAGAATCGATCCAAAATGGGATCTGTTCTTCACTAGACCAACAGCAACAGTGAAATCTTCTCGAATCTCCATCTCTCTGTGATACCTGAATTCCTTCTCTGCATCTCCAAATCTCAGATAGCAGCCGCCATGACTTGTCTCAGTTCTCTGAAATTGAGGTGAAGTGTAATGAAGAGGAGGAAAATGATTTCCTTTCTTTCAGAGTGGGTGTAGGAATAAGGCTAGTCGATATAGCCATCCGTGTGAAGTAGATAAGCGGTACCCAGATGACTCTAGGCACCCTAAGAGTTGATTCGAGCCACCAGAGAATGATAGCTCTTTTTCCTTCATTGTGCTTCCAATAGTCCTTGCATGTGATAAATGCCGCTTTTGCTCTTCTTCGAATTCTTCCACGAACGACAGCCGTCTCTTACTTCTCAGATCTACTTCTTCTCTTCAATGTCTCTTCATCACTAAAGTTGTCATGCTTTTCAGACAGAAATTGCATCACTAAAGCCGACATACTTTTCTGACGTAGATGAAGAAATAAAAGGAAATAATGAGAAATAATCCGCCTCCAACAAGCTTGCACCTTTTTGCCTTTTAAGCGACGTTTCTTCTTCTTTTGTTCCATATGACTCCAAAGTACCTAAACACTCAAAAGTAAACATAAGATACTTAATTTACAAAAAAACTTAGCAAAGAAAGCATAAACAATATATAAATATCAAGGTGTTTTAGACACCTATCACATTCTGATCTCAACACCTTCTTCGCTTCCCTCCCTAAGATCAACCCTTCTCCTTCATTTTGTGACCGAAGCAAGACTAGAACGGCCATTTCTTGGTTTAGGATAGAATTGTACAGATTGATCTCTCGAATCTAAAGTACTCCCGTGAAGTGCATTTGTTTAGGGTTTAGATTCGTTTCTCGACGGCACACCCAAGTTTACCATTTCCAGCAGAATCATTTTTTACTCCAAAACAACTGGAGACTACAGTGGGAAATTAATCTCTCAGTTGCAAGATCAATTTTCAATTTCATATCAATTTTCCCAAATTCAAGATGGTGGATCTTGCAGGGCTGAAAACACTCTTGGCGTCAATATCCCTGCTGCCGGCACCAATGTACCGCCTGCCAGCACAGTTAACACGTCTCATGGTGTTACGTCCTCTACCACCAACACCAGCAGCACCGAGAACATTCCCTCTGGAGTGATGCCTCCTATCGCCAGAGCCAGAGCCGTTGTTACTCTTCCTAATATGTCTTCGAGCAAGACACCCCCAATCACCACCGTAGCTGCCACCACTTCTTCGTCAGGACGGGAGGCTGGAGGAGCCCGAGGAAACCAACCTCCCACTACCATTGTCGATTTAATAGAGAGACAAGAAGTTCTTGCCAAAGCTCAGACGGACATGGCTATAACTCAGAAGGAAGTACTCACTTTTCTCAAGACACTAACAGAAATATTACCACCAGAACCGCGCCAATCCCAAATGGAGCAGACAAGGAGTAATTAATTTCATGACTCCTGGTGCAATTACTTCAACAGGGCATGTCTTTATGGATGAAGAAGCTTGTGTGGCTCTGAACGACCATCGAAAGAAATCAACAATCCAATTTTATCACATGTGAGGACCCGGAACGACTTCTTGAGAATCGATGCATGGAAAATCCAGCTACCATACATCGATACCAGCCTCCTTATCCTTCGATGTGCAAAGAGTGCCTCTTCCAAGAGGATATTCTTATCCCCATTCTCCCTTTATGACCCAGTGCTGGTAACGCTCGTGAACACATCTCTCGTTTTTGGAATCACTAGGGAGCATGAATACAACCACGTCCCTCCGCTTTGAAAGAATTCTCGAAGTCACTCACTTTGAAAGAGCGTATACCGGTACAACAATATTTCACCAAACAAAGATAGCCAATTGGTGTGAGGTGGTTACCGCTTTCTATAAGAAATATTTCTTTGTGTTTGAGAAAATAACTTTATCATACTTGGGAAGAATGATTCAGCGAAACAATGAATATCCAAATGATTATGTCAAGAGGTTCAGAATTCAAGTGCTAGATTGCCATGATCCAAATGTGACTGAACATCAATTGGTGGAGTTGTGCATTAATTGCATGGTACCCGTTTATCGTGCTTGACTGGAGAACCTGCGCTTCCAGACATTCTCTGAACTTCATGAAGCTGCTAAGCGGTCGGCTACAACAACACTAGCCTTGCTGGAAAGGACCAGGCCCGCCAGGAATGAAGATGCACGTGAGACTCGAGGGAACAGACGTCTCATCAACAAACAATACAACACTCAACCCTCTGTAAGTGTGGTGAGTGAAGGAGGAAAGAGAAAAGCTCCAGCGACAGAACAACAACCCAAACGTGTGGCACCAGCGCAGCAGACAGCTCAACCCCGGAAGGCTGCGACTAAGACGCCTGCACAACAACAAGAAACTGGAGAGGCTCCCCTAAACTTCCAGTTTCCGATTGAAGAGGTAATCGAACTCCTAGAAGCATGGATTCAAGATGACGCCATCAAACTACCTCCTCTCAGACGTCCACCAACTGAAAAGGAAATGGCAGATCCCAAATATTGCCGTTACCATAGGTTCGTCAATCACCCAACCATTGAATGCAACAAATTGAAGCGCATTTTCAAAGAGAAGGTAGATGCATGAGAACTTCAATTAGGCACTGAAGGAGTTCTCAGATATCCCCTTCCTGTCAGGGGTGATAGGTGTTGTAAAACACCTAATTTTATATCTAGTATTTATGCTTTTTTGTTATTATCCTTGTGAATTGCATCTCTTATGTTTAGTTTTGATTTATTAGGTGCAATGGAGTCCTTGGGAGAAAAAGAAGGAGAAAACGTCCATTTGGAGCGGAAATGGCAAAAAGATCGATTCCCGGGCGACAATTGAAACATGCTAATGTTGCGCAAGAAGGGGCGAAGGATGAACTGTAGGTTTTCCGAGACTAACTGGCTAAACAGTACATGGATAACCCTTATCAGAGTTATGGGTGCCTGTGGTACTTCTTATCATTACCACACCCTAGAATTCAGAAGAGAATCATTTCTCAATCATTTGGTTTCTAACTCGAGGAGTGTGCGGCTGAGTTCAGGGTTTCTGTGTATGTTGATTTGAGAGAGGGAATCGAGAGTTATGATGAACTAACAGATCGATATGTGTTGGGTTGGATTTGTAGAAGAAGCTTCAGTTCGAGAAACAAATGATGATGTAAATCTGGTGAAGATTGAAGGCGGAGATTTAGAAGAATCGTTACTTCTATGATTGTGTTGATAGATGGGGGAATTTAAAGAAGAATTGGAAGAGTCCACAGGTCACACACTGAAGAGAAGTTGAAATTTAAGAGTTAGAGTTTTCAGTTTTGGGGGTTTCTCTCGATTTGAGTTTTTTTGGAGTTGTTGGTGATTTGTTAAAGATGGGTTTTGATCTGAAGTTGAGATGCTGCTGTTGAATTGAGAAGGGAACAAGGATGGGGTAGTGATATTTGCTACCATGAACTTCAGATGGTTGGATTGGGTGTTAATGATTTTAGTTGATAGATCTGTAGTGGGTTGAAATTTGAGTCAATTTCCTGGCGAGATTTACTAAGACAAAGTGATCTGAGAGATGGTTTGGTAGATGAATGTCTAGGACGGGTACCCATTACAGTGCAGTTCTGCGAGTTGAGCTGGGAAATTGGTAGAAACGATTTGCTGTTGAGAGTTTGAAATGCTTTGAGTAATTGCGAGGGAATTAAAGTTTGTTATGAATCCGCAGTTGAACCGAAACTAAAAATGGTGGGAGGAACCGGGTTATGATGGTTATGTTGGTGCTCTTGAGATTCGGATGAAGATGGTGATTGTGGCACCGATATGTGTTTAAGCTGTTGCAGAAATTACAAGGGAGTAATGATACTGCAATGAGATGGCAGTAGTGAATTTGTGCTGATGGTGATTGCAACAGAAGATGGAGGAATTGGTGGTACTGAAATTACAAGACTGGTGCAATTGAGTATGGATGATGGATTGTAGCTGAGTTGAAGTCTTACGGCAGCTAAACTATGTTGCAGGTGACCTGTGATGATGCAATGGTTCTGGTAGCTATGGTTTATGAAGAGGGTACAGCTACAAATGAGTTTATGATGGCCGAGCTGCAGTTATATGAGCCAAGAGTTGGAATTGCAACATCTTGAGTTACAATGTGTATGAAGTTGCAGCTGTGACTGTGGCCTTTGTATGGATTGATGCAGTTGGTGATGTGACTGAGCTGGAGCAGTGAAGCATGATGGTTGATTTGTAGGTTGGATGGTTGGTTTATAGCTCAGTAGAGATGGCACATTGCAGCTGTAATTTTGCAGTTTGCAAGTCAGATGGCAGGAGTAAGTGAAGGTGCTCTTGTTTATAAGGTCAAGAAGATGGGAATAGATGAACTGTTGCCAGTGGAGGCTTGAATTGCTGTGGATTTGGTTTGCTTATGAATCGGAGCAGGAGAAGGATGAATTTGGAGTTGCTGGGCTATGAAGTGGTGGCTATGAGCTTAAGAAGAGCTGGTGAAGCATTTGCAGGATGGAAGATACATCACTGAGGCCAGGGGACTGAAGTTGAAGCTGAAAAGTCAGTTGCATGCTTATTACAGTTGCGGTGATGGCATTGCAGGTGCAGCTTTGGTTGTGTATGGCAGTGGCAGCTGATGCACTGAGAAGGAAGAATTGAGCTGAGCAAGGCGCTGAGAAGAGTTGTGTGGCGATGATCGTTTCTTGAGATAGTGGAGTTGTAGCTGGAGCTTCAGAGATAGTGATGGAGTAATTTAACTCAGAGTTGCAGGTGTTGGGAGTGGCAATGCAGGGCTATCATGGCTGTGACTGAGGTGATTGTGCAACAGCTCAGGCCTATGCAATGGCCTATGCCAAGACAAGTCAGCTCAATCAGCCAAGTCAGTTGACTGAATCACACCCTGACTCGGTCTGACTTCTGAGTTGACCCGAGTTGACCCGATTGAATCGTATGACCGGTGACCGGGTGGACTTTGCCGGTCACCTGAGCTCTCTTCCGGTCACTTCTCCGGCCAATTTCCGGCCATAATACCCGTTTTCCGGTGACTATTTTTGGGACATATTTTCACATGGGTATTCCTCACATATGGGCTTGGTGGACATCTTGTTATTGGACTTTGGGCTTTGAAGACCTAGTTTTGGAAAGATGAAAAGCTACAAAAGGAGAAAGTTTTCTACAACTTTGGGATATCACGTATTTTTCTACTTGGAGTTTTGGAGAGCGGAGACTAGGGTTTGCTTTTCATTTGTTTTTCATCTTCTTCATTATTTTATTTATTGATTATGATTATGATGAACTCAAAATCTATGAGTAGCTAAACACATATTATTGGTTATGGGATAAAGTGGATTTCACAACATGATATATGATTCAATGAATTAGTTTTGTTTCAATAATTTATTGTTTATGATTCATTGTTTATATTGTCATATGATTTGAATACTTGTTAGGTTGAGTCCGGAATCAATCTGATTTGCATTCATTTCTAAAGTTATATTAGGGTTTTCAATACGAAAAGTTGTTTATCCTTGATTCTAAGTAGCATAATTGTGGGTAGTGCTTGTAGTGATATATCCTACTAGTCACAAGTGAATCATAACTTTTGTTAAAACGGAGTAGTGCTTTTACACGTTCGTTTGCATTGATTAGTCTTATTCCATAAAACTTATTATTTTTAGGGAGTTAAACTTGATTGTGCTTGCTTTTACACTTTAGGTTGCTTTCTAGGTAGAATTCACATATGCATCTTTTAATGTGGTTGTGATGAAATCAAGGAATTAGCGGGATATACTTGCGATCAAGGTATCCTAGGACTTTTAGTAAATGAGAGATTAAATTATCAATTCTAGTCATTGATGAAAATACATATTTGTGAATGATACTATCCCGTGACCAATATCTTCTCTTTATTGATTATTCAAATTATTTTAATTGCTTTGCTCTATTTTATTGCGTAGATAAAACAAAAATCCCCCTTGGTTACTAAGAAACTGAAATTCTATAACAACAAAAGCCTCTCGTGGGAACGAACTCTTTCTTACCACGTACTTCATTTTTATTTAGTAGAATGAGAAAGTGAAATTATTTTTGCTCACCGACAACCGATCACATGGGCCGCATGATTTATGGGGACTCGATCCACAAAACCGTACTGATCTATGATGGAGCATTTATGTGTGATTCGTATTTCTCCAAGGCACGGCGTCGGGACATATTTGCAGCCCTCAACCGTGTTGTATCGTGGCAAGCGGATGTTTATAGCCGAGAGAAGATGCTCCCAAATCCCAACCTCTCTGGAAAGTACGACGATATATGCAACCGGGGACTCTAACCATTGCTCACCCGGAAAGATGTCGAGTTTGATAGCACACCGATTGACACGGCCTCGACTTCAACATTGTCACCGTTAAGACTCGAGAGCTGCGAGATTTCAAAGCGGGAAGTTGTTCACCGCCCAACCAAAATCGAAAACTCGAAGGTGAATCCAAAACGCTTACGGGTACATTAATCTCGAAATCAAGGTGGGAGATGCTCGACACACGCCAAATTTCATATAGTTAAAGAATACCCAAATTTTGATATGGTCCTGGGGGCTCATGGATACACGACAACAACGAAAAGCTAGGAGTATGTCCTTTGGCAAGAAATCTATACCGAAAGGGTCTCCAACAAGCCATCCAATCTCGAAGATTATTTGTTGTCGTATCAACAACTCGCAAATGTGGCGCAACTACCGGAGAGAGCGTGGCAACATTTGTTCGCATATTCGACACTAGTAAGTCTTATTGAACAACCCTTTTTGCAACCAAATCCACTCCTCCTTCCGTCAAAGCCTGGGGACTCGATCCGATTATCAACCCAACTGTCACTAGGAGATGTGAATGGGATGTCGGTCCTTTAAACTATTTTATCAAGTGTTTAGAGGCTGTCACAATCAAAGATAATGAATCTAATAATCAAGTAGTTGTGCAACGCCCAAACCCATTTCAAGTTGGGGATATGGTAGTAAGGATTGATGCTCAATCTACTCTGCTCGATTCCGCATAAGGAAAAGACGAGCCGAACCTAGTTGCAGAAGTTATCTTGGGAGGATACTGCAAGCTCATCAACACTAACAAGTTATAAGGTGTAGTAATGCACGCCCGTGGCTCAAACCTTTCAATACCTAAGATATCGTGACGCCTTTCCTCCAAAGATCCCTTTTAGTATTTCCTCTAGCAATTTCCCTTTTTACGCAATATTTGTAATTCCTTCAAAATGATTGCACCGCTTGCATTCATGATTAGGGTTTCAGTTTATCAACTAATCGAAGCATCATTTCCTTTTAAAAAAAATTTACTCTGAATCATTCCAAGACAAAGTCTCGAGTAAACTCAAAATCCTCATGAAACCATTACCCATTGGTTCGAAACCCAGAAAAAAATCAAACCATGAAAGAAGACATCTTATATCTTTCGGAAAATACCGAAGAGGGGAATATGTAAAGGAAAAATAAAGAACAAAATTTTCAAGGGAAATCATCAAGCGGCGAAAGACATCCTTCTTAGAGCAAGCACCTTTCATATCACGAAGATATACCTACTTCAACGATGAGACAATCTATCAACCACCACCTCTCTTTGCCTGACGAGATCCCTGGAAGAAGTTTCGTCGTCTGCAATTTTCGTATTTTGGAAATCCCTTCACGGAACCAGGAAGCAGTGAATCTGAATACTACCAGATCGCAACTACTTCTTTCTCCTGAAACGGTGCGTCCAATCACCTAACAAGCACGGCTTTTGGATTTCTTGGTTGTGACAATGTATGCGTGCTTCTTTTACATATTTTGGAATACAACTCGCATACTTAGATGATGTATAGAACCCATCAAACAACACACGTGATATGCAAGGGGAATATCGAATGGAAAATCACGGGTTCGCGGCCGAATCCTCAATCATTATTGTTGTTTCCCCTACTTTGAGTTGTTGTTATTAGGGTTACATGTGTTAAACATCATTGTGGAAGTGATATCCATTCGCATGAAAAGAAAGCACGGTTCTCCCGGTCTTATCGGCCATCTCCACTTATGCGCCATCTTCCCGTATGCCACAATGCCTCAATGAATTGGGATGGGCTTGAATTGCAAAATCAAGGTGCTAATTGTGACATCTAAATTTTCAAGAAATTCAGATTTCTCGATTGCGAAGGTTTCATTCATCCGACTGGAAACATAAAATCATGAAAGCAGCCTGAATGAAGAATTATTATTCAAGAAGTCTTGGTTTCAGTAACATGAAGCGAAAAACTACAAAATATCAAAGGAGCATCTGCTAGCTACGAAAAGATGCTTATCTACGAAAGAAAATCACAAAGTGTAAAATTTAGTTATCAAGCATCAACACCGGGATTAATGGCACCTTCACTGGAGTCCTCTTTGGAAGCTGCCTCAACATCTCCCTCATAAGCCGCTCCTACATCCTCTCCAGAAGCCGCCTCAACCTCCTTTTCAGAAGCTACTTCAACCTCTTCCTTAGAAACTTCCTCAACATTCTCTTCGGGAGCTGCTTCAACATCCCTGTTCAGAAATTATTTCAGCAGCCTTTTGAGGATACTCCTCATGATAGGGATCGTCCATATCAGAATCAAGAATTATGACGCCGTTATGAATACGGTAATCATGTTTATTTTCACTTGGAGGCCGTTTATGCTCAATCCTTCGTCGCTTTAGCCAAGACGCAAATCTTTCAACCCTGGCGCTTGTTGGCTGAGATGTTTCACCGTGTCTCCAATTTTCCTCCATGCTAACCGAAGCAAGAAAATCTTGGGCACGCTCTCGAACGATGCTCAAATATACGAGGGACATACCCTGTATGTCCTGACCAGCTTCACGAAACAGACGATCTATCTTAGCCAACACCTCTTCGAATGCAGTTATCCCGGATTGTGAACTTCAAAATCCTTCTCTTGAGAGTTAGATGAATAATCATCACCAAGAGTTCCCATCATATACTCGCAGAAAGAGTTACGGTTATGTCAATAATTGACACTAAAAACGATCTAAAAATATATACAAGAGAATACGAAGCACGTACTGGAAAGAAGAAAAGTGCAACTCTGTGATGATCGGTGTGAAAAGAAAGACTCAAGTGCTCTCTTTTATATTCCGAAAATCGACAAGATCCGGGAAAGGAAAAGACTCTCTACCTGTCGTGTATAAAGGCTTTAGACGCGGGATATCAACCGATTATATGCTCATATACCGGAGATAATTGACGTATGTTGGGGGACGATCACCACGTGCCTTGATACTTTATTAAACGTGTCTTGCTCAAAACGAGCGCCTTTATCCTGGTAATGTGTGTCTAACTTTTCTCATGAATTTTCATCTCTGTCACCATCTAGTGCTTACCCCGCAACAATGTCATTGTTACGTATTAAGCAGGGGACTTAATGTTGATGGTGGTTTTTAGTTTAGGGCTAAAATTGTGAAACCCTGTATTTAATGTGCCGTCATTTTGTAAAGAAACAGAACCATTTAAAAGTAACGAGTGCCTAGGCCTCCTTACTTACATTTGTATTGAGCAATTCAGTATATTTATATATAAAATTTATCCAGAATGGTGTGTGCAACAACAATCCCAAATATTCTGTAAATTTTATTCATCTCCCGCCTGCATTATTCACTAACGCATGGCTTACTGAGTATTTTTCCTAGGCTATGTTCCCCAGTCGAACTCTTGATGTTGACATGACATGACAATTAATGTTCGCTCGCAGCTAAGTAACATGAATTTCTTGAAGTGACAGGATTAAGATATGCATGGAAGTACTCAATTAGAGGCACGCAAAGTTATGCTGCCCTCTAAAACATAATTAGTGATTTTGTATGAACGCACAAAATTCACCAGAAATTGATTGATTTTGTGTCATCTCACAAACTTCAATCTTTCTAACCTAATTTTATTTTACAAAAATTAGGTCCTTTGCGGCCTGCGCAATATCTCGAACCCCATTGGTCGAAACTAAACCTAGGCAAACTAGGAAATTGATCCATCATGGAGCTAGTAGGAGCAAGAACCTATTAAAAAATTGGAAAACAAGAAATAAAGAGAAACTACGGCAAATAAAGGCAGCAGCAAAAGGAGGCGCGGCCACGCCACTTAGCCGGCCGGTTTGCCCCAACAGGCGCGACCCGTGGCTGACCGACCACGCCCTATATTACTGCCTGCCGGCCCCTCTTTCCCATCGACCAATCAAATTGCTCCAAAAGCGCCGCATACATTTTTAATTAAAGTTGGAAGTTGGCTGGTCGACACACCTAATTCCTTAAGGAATCGAATATAGACTGCCCATGTCAGTCTTAAAACGATCACAGACGTACGTTTTGGCCGACTGATTTGTCAAGCTTGGCCGCCTCCTGACGCGACCGGACATGCACCATCATATACACTGGTGGGCCCACTAATACTTTGGCTAATCGGAGCCCTCCCAACCTGCAAACAGATCTTCAAACCGATTGCTCAAAGAAGGTTGGCTGCGCGGCTTTTAAAACCTAATTTGGGTTAGCGGCAACACATTATTGTCGCAAAACGATCTCGGGCGTCCAACTTAGCTAGCCAAATATACCGGCCGAGGTCCAATTTTAGCCGGCCAATGAAGTGCCAATACGCTCAGCGGCAACTCGCCTTCAGCCCTCGCCAATCGAATTGACCCCAGCCTGCAGCTAACGCCTCAAACAGTTAGCTCAAAGTAGTTTGGTCATACGGCTTCAAAACCTCAAAGTCGACCAACGGCAGTACATAACTGCCGCAAGGCAATCTCGATCGTCCAACTTCGCTAGCCAATCGACCGACCAGATCTGATTTCAAGCAACGGCAAGCGCGCCCATGTTTATTAGCGGCTCAAGAATAGCTCGACCAGATCGCATTGCTTCAAATACGCTAGCAATGCCATAAATCGATCGACCAAATTACGCTACCACGCAGCTTTAAAAGCCTTGAATCGAATCAACGGCAAGATGCCACCTATCCGCAAATCATCTCACCATCCAACTTGGCTAGCCAAATTGACCGGCTTAGATTTAATTCTCATGCGACCAATAAGGTGTTGTCGTGCTTACCGGCCGCCACTCTTCCATGAGAGTCGATCGACCTTCCCTCGTCTTTCCCAAGCGGTTCCCGGTAGTCGCTTGAAGATAGTTGGTCGCGTTCCTTTTAAGACATTAGGTTCCACAACCAACCAAGATCAAGTTCTATACAACGATGCTTCATGAGCATCTATTATTTTGAGATGATTTCTTAAAAGTGATGTTTTATATGCATCGATTACAAGCGATATACAATAAATATCGATTTCATAAATAACTTATTTATTTTAACTTAAGAGCATTGCATGATATTTTTACAGCGAGTCTCATGATTTGACTCGTTACATATGATATGCCGCCGCATAGCTTGCACGTGATTGGTCAAAATAATTAGGTCTTACAAGTAAGACCCACTCGGCAACCTGCCGCATATTTTTCTACAAAATACTCGAGAGACATCAAACATGTCACAAACTCGGGTGATGTTCATCGGGGTATTGGTCTAGCGGTTTACGGCGTGCGGCGTGCAATACGCCCATTATAAGAAAGTGTCCGGAAAGGCGGACAATTAATGGCAACACGAAGTAGTGGGTGTAAACTAACCGGTCTTCCCATCATAGTGGGGACGTGGTTTTCAATATTTTGCACGATCCCACTTCTCCATCACTGAACTACTTCCACTTCCTATGAGGTCAGGGTGCGTCCAAACTATGACTTGTATAAATAGGTTTTGAATTTATTTTCAAACAACAAGTGATATTAACACAAGTATCCGAAAACACCAAGAACTTATAGCTTCCATTCCGCAAGCAAGTTCCACATTCTGATACAAGTCATAAAACAACCACACCTTCAGAGTTAACCATTCTGATCTCACCACCTTCTTCGCTTCCTTCCCTAAGATCAACCCTTCTCCTTCATTTTGTGACAGAAGTAAGACCGAACGGCAATTTCTTGGTTTAAGCAATTGTCTGATTGATCTCTTGAATCTAAAGTACTCACGTGCAGCGCATTTGTTTAGGGTTTAGATTCGTTTCTCGGCGGCACACCCAAATTTACCATTTCCAGCAGAATCAGTTTTTACCCCAAAATAACTGTCATAGAATCATACTTCATATAATTTTCAACCAAAGGATATAGCTTAGAGTCCTTCACTAATTTTTGGACCTCTTCACATTCCGTAGCCAAATCCTAATGAGTCACGACTTGGTGTCGGCAAACACGCACAGCCTTCTTATGATCCTACAATTAGGAGACAATACAATTAGGAGATTTTACATAAATACAAAACAATATATATGCACAAGATAAAAAATTTTGCATAGGTTTGATAGATAGTACGAGCCCACATGTCCTTAAAACCAAATAGCATTCTCGGACCCGAAGCTTCACCCCAAATTCTACTAAGATCAAGGTCGGGTATCATGCCATAAGTATACGGGAAGGTGCAAATCTTTTACTTGACTACTTTATTCTTCTCTTGATCCCCTTCACCTTCACCTTGTGTCGGTTGTTGACTTGGCCCACCATCTTCCTCTAAAACTTCGCTTTGGGTTGCTAATTGACTTGGTTCAACCTCATTATGTTCCTCTTCATCATGCTCATCGTGCTCAACCTGTTCCAAAGGGTTCACGGATTACGAGTTTTCTACGGTCACCACCACTCTCCCATTTTTTTTCCCAGACGCTTGTTACGGCCTTGTTCTTTCCCTCGAGGAGGTAGATATCTTTTTGTTTTCCTTTCTTAGCTTCCTTGGCTTTAACCCTATATCAAAAGAAACACGAAACAAATATAAGACAACTCACAATCAAATCTGATGCCGGCATAGATATGCTGAACAACGGCATAGAATCATAACTGCCGGCATTGGTTTACGAAATACCGTCCATGCCGAGACCAAAACCCCAAGCATAGTAATTTGACAAAAAACTATGACGGGACATGAAGCCGCATTGTCGAGTAAATGTCGACAATGCCGGGTATTCTTAGGTCATTCCTGGCCGTTCCTGTATACCAAAAGAGTACTCGCCGGCATAGGCGAATTTTTTACAATTATGTCGTAACCATGTACTAAGATGGTATTCATCCTAATTTCAATGTCGGGACTAAACTTTCGGTTTCGGGTGATTTTAGTTTTGTAGGCGGCATAGTATTCATACTAAATTCAATGCCGAAACAAGCTACCGGCATGGTCTTCATACGAAATTCAATCTTTGAAACCCAAGACTTAGGCAAAGGTATTCATACTAATTTCAATGTCGGCATTGATCGTAACTCAACCTTGTTTGAGTTAGGGTTCGTGATTTCAACCTAAACCCAATGCCTTAAATCGATGGAAACACTCATAGAACAGTTCGTTAATCACTTACCTTCTCACGAAGTCATTTCTTCGAGAGTTTGATTGTCTGAATTCTCTTCTTCTTCTTCTTCAAGAGCAATCTGATTGATCCTTTCTTCTTGTTTTTGTTGAGCAATTGATTTTGATTACAGATTGGGATTGGGTTTCTTTCGTGGAGGCATGGTTATAGATTCGGGTAATCGACGAAGATATTTTTGAATCGACGATGAAGAATGATGAAGAAAAAAAAAATTCAAAACCCTAAACTTAGAGGAGTGCTGGAACAGATGGGGATATGTTTTGGTTTTTTGATTGTAAGTTTTAATATTTTTATTTTGTGGGAAGGGTAGTATAGTCTTTTCATATTGTTTTCAATTAACTAAAGGGTATTTTATTGTTTCTACCCAAAAAAACACTCTTTAGCATACACTATTGATTGGTGAAAATAATTTATATCCCCCATTAGTCTAAGTATCCCCCAATTGAGCGTTCTAAGCTTTTGGCTTTTCTGTTTCGGAAGTCTTCATGTAGGAAATAAATTTCATTAGTGAAAATTAAGTAACAACCAAGTTATCTATTCCAGAAGTCAAAAAAATTGCTTCTCAAGATATATCCAACACCCTCTGGGAATAAGTCGGGGAACATATGCCTATCACAACATCTGAAAAAGTTATTTCCGTTAAGGAAGCACCATGAGCCTGAAAAGGATATTAACATTAAGCAACCTTTTTCAAAGGAGAATTGCTGCCTATAAATTCTGAAAGAAATAAATCACTTGGGAAAGGAAATATAGAACAATTTCCCCCACCCTTTCTGTTTCGCCCTCTCTCCTACTTTAGATTATGTTTTTGGCTGACCCGAGTGCTGACCAGTTCCTCAATGATACAAGAAAATTTAAAAAAAAAAGAAAAGAAACTAAACTAAAAGAAAACATAAAAACACAAGTACAGAAAATTTTAGCTCGGGTAACTTGTGGAGCCAAACGAGACGGCTGCTTCTGGTAACTACTGACCCTAACTAATTGTGTGATCCCCACCTTCCTTATTATTATTATTATTATTATTATTATCATCTTCGTCCTCGGCAGCATAAGTTGATCCTGTAGGCATGGCAACAGCCTCCCCTGATTGGGGGGCAGATGAAGATCCTTGTACTGTTGTAGCCACTGCTACAGCCTTTCCTGATTGGGGGGCAGATGAAGACCCTTGTACTACTGTAGCCATGGCTACAGCCTCCCCTGGTGGGGGGTGATCAAACCTGCAACTAATACCATATTTGCATGCCCCTGTCTTCATGTAGAAAGGGCAGACCACTGCACCCTGTAAGACCAAAATAATTTCAAGATTACAAGTTCAGACATCATCTCATACGTCACACTATCAACAGATCATCAGTAAGTGGGCCAATTGCAACTAATGGAATAATTGTTGCTCAAAATATATGCACAAGATATAAACTGTACTAACACAACATATACCTCTCTCCTAGGTAGTCCTGCAAGGGTGAGTTTTACGTCCTGCTTAGGCATTGACTGAGTCGCTGCTGTCCGATCTATCGGATGATGGTACTTGCATCTCTCACCAAACTTGCAATCCCCAGTTTTCATGTAAAACTGCAGAAATGAAAAATTGGGTGATTAAGAACTCTAGGCGACTGCCTAGCTTCCCAAGCAAAACAAAGATGACAACTGACAAGTGTTCCTGAATGAAGAAAAGAAATTTACTTGGAGCGGCAAATCACTATAGTTTTTTATCCTCAATTCCTCGTGAAATCATCTTTCTTTTTTTAATTTTCATATACCTTGTACAAGGGAGTAATAGCATACCCATGGAAGCCATACGTAGGGCCCAAGTGAAGATGACACAAAGCTTCTTGTTTTGTTTTACTTTCAAATGATCCACTCAGCGCACCTCACGAAAAAGAAACCTATTATTGGGGCTGCAAAGCTTTGGGTTTTGGGGCTGCATAGGATTCAAATATCTTAAATGTGGAAAAGGGGGACCTAATTTATAGCAAAAGGCAAAAATACCTTGCCCCTATAACTAACCTAAATCTATATCAAAAACCTAAACTAAACCGCCTCTTTCTTCTTCCTCAATTTCAAATAAAGAAGAAGTATTATTCAGTTTTAATTGGTCAAGGTAACAATGGAAAACCCACCATATATCTCTGCTTTTGATTGGTTAATAGGTTCGATTTGATTAAGTTCGGGTAAAAAAAAAAACTTCTGAGACTGTTTACTGCGGGAGTTCTTGTTTTCCCAACCATAAATTAGCTATTACGGCTGGGTATTTAGGAATCCCAGCCGTAAACTATGTCTGTGGTTGGGAAAATAAGATTTTCCTAGCCATATGTAGTTCTGATAATAAGATTTTCCTAGCCGTATGTAGTTCTGATAACAAAAATAAAACAAAATAGTGGTTGATTTTACGTCTAGGTATAACCCAACCATATAATAGATAAAAATCCCAGCAGTAACGCTTATGTCCTAGCAGTAAATATAGATTTACAACTAGGAAACCATAATTTCCAGTTGTAAATTGGTTTACGGTTGAGCCGCAGACGGTTGATTACGGCTGGGATTCAAGATTTCGCAGCTGTATACTGATGTTACAGCTAGGATTTCTTGATTTCCCAACCATAAAATACTGAAAAAATCCAAATTTTTTATGTACTTTAAGCGATTAGAAGCAACAAAATTGTAATGGGAGTTAAGTAGAGGTGTGTCGACTATTTTGAGCATATGTTTATTCATATTCTTCCAAGGTTTTCAAAAAAATCCTCCTACTTCTCCAAAACAAAAATAATTAAATTGATTTTCAAAATATAAACCAAATTATTAAGCTGATGTAATAACTAATCTTTAATTAGTGTACTTAATCAATTGTATTAACACTAATCTAGGGCATGTTAGCCATTACCAAAATTAGTTGAATAAGGGGTTTTCAATATTACTATTTCAATTGTCCCCCACTGCAGCCACAATAGTAGCTTTCACGGAAAGCATAAAGCGAAATTGCAATGCAGACAAAACTAAAGATCCCATAGCAAAGTTCAACTTACTTCACATTCCATCTGTCCAGGTCGTTGAGGGTAGACAGCCACTCCCAACCCCAGCTGCACAAGAGATAAAATGAGGTGAGGATGGCTTCAACGAATTCAAGGGTGAGTTACAAAGACCGGATCTTTTTGTTAACCAATACCCAGATGATGCTCAAACATCTCTAGGAATTTGGTAACATGAAAAACATGTTATTCAAAACATCACACCTGTTAATAAATCAAAATAAAAGATATTTGCATTTAGTAACAGTAGGGAAGCAGAAAAACCCAATGCCCTACATATTGTGGTTAAAATTTTCTGCTTCTGTTCCTATCCATCTTTGTCAGGCACTCATCAATATCATGCACATGCAACAGCAGCACCCCCTTGGTGCATATATCCGAGCTCGAAATATACCTCTACTTTGAGCATTCTGTTTTCTATGCTGGGTACTTTTGGGACGTGGAGGTGGCGTTTTAGTACTTTACAGGAGATGCAGCCTATAGGTGCCATGACATGCAACTGAACACCAAACGAAGCCCAAGTAACAAGGATCCTACGAATTCAACAAATCTGCTTTTCGTAACATCCGGACACTGGCTCTCGTGTCTGACACTGGTGGGCAAAGCAGTGGGTACCACAGTCCCATTTATCCTCTATGGTATATAAAAACGTACAGACTAATAATCTTTGTTCCACAGGACAAAGCTTATTTAAGTTGACTACAAACCTCTGATATAAATATATAATTGTATGTCATAGTTGTGCAGGAATGAATAGTCTATTAATACACTTATCGGAAAAGAAAAAAATTAAGACTTAGTATTAATAAGTATTTTACCGCTGCTTGTCCAAGCCTTGGGTCGATGGTCGGAAGAACCATGGCAGCAGGATTGATGAGTCCAACATTCATACTAGATACTGAGGAGGTCATCATTGCATGCCCTAGACCAGGGGCAACTGATATGTTGATTACTGCAAAAGCAACTCTTATAAGTGGAACTGTGAATCATGTAGGGATATGAATAACACGACTAAAAATCTCCAATGCAATGAATTTTTTGACAGATAAAAAGTGTATACCTGCTCTCTCAGGATGACTGTAACAACAAGTGGCGCCATACTTGCAACTAAGAAATGGAAACACCAGAGATAAGAACTAAAATTTAAGAAGAAAGATAAGAACCAGGATGACTGTAACCAGACACGAAAGATAAGAAGAACCAAAATTTAAAATCACTCTTTAAGAACTTTCATTTAAAGTTTTCACCTGCCAGTCTTAAGATAGAAAGGGCAATCCGCTTCACCCTGTACAAAGCAAAGATAAGCAAGGAAAGACGTAAGGCTGAAAATCAAACTCTACTTCAATAATTCTAGCTATGTGATATGCAAAATATCTAATTCAGTAATTCTAGTTAGTAGGAAATTGAAATGATATACAGGAGAGAGATTGGCCTTTTACCGGTCTAACGGGAAGTCCTTTGGTATTATGCAATGATGCTGGGGTAAATGGAACAAATGGTGGTTTCGCCGACATTATTCTATCAAAAGAACCCACAGAGGCATCGTGCTCTGCACAACCATTTTCTTGACCAGTTATCGGTATTTGAATATCTTTAGGATGATGAAACTTACAAGATTCACCAAATTTACATATTCCAGTCTTCATGTAAAACTACAGACATTTTCCATAAGTTAGTGCAAGGAACAAGATATCGAGCACAATCAACAAAATGTAGAGTAGAGAAATTTTCTTACTGAACATGGTGGAGCATATGGCCTTTCAGGTAATAGAGAAAGATCAACAATCTTAGAAGCATCCTACAAAAGTAAAATATATTATCAAGATATTACAAACTGACATGTGTTTGACAGCTAATGTCACACAGCCACCTACCACAGACTTTGCTATATCTTTTGGGTGGTTGAACTTGCATTTAAAACCAAACCTGCACTTTTTGGTCTTCAGGAAGTACTAGAACAGATTGTCAGAAGATTTTAGTCAGAAACCAAACAGAAATTTCAGAGACCAATAAACGAGAGAGAGAGAGAGAGAGAGAGAGAGAGAGAGAGAGAGAGAGAGAGAGAGAGAAACTGATGCTTATGCTTACAGGACAAGCAGGCTCTCCGGGTCTTTCCGGAAGAGTATCACACAAAGGGACAAGTGGAACCTGCACAACCAGCACAGTGTAACGGTAATTATCTTACCCAGAGCATAGTGTAGAGACTGTAAATTTAGTTGAATCGCATCTAGTGTAACGGTTCTTTCATACCCGTTTTGGGGACTCTAACAAATCGAAACTCTAGTGTTTGCAATTCTGTACCACATTAATAAAGATGATAATCCCAAAATATTATATACCCAAGCTTGTCACTAATAACTTGATGACCTTGATGCTTATTATCGTTTTCAGTTATCTATCCTACTTCTGTTATTGATTTTTCTAAATACTGCGAAAGTATAGGCCAATTTTCTGTTCTTCGGCTAATTGCAACGTGATAATCTTAATCCAACTTCTGATGGATCCAGTCAGGATTGCAGTCTTTCCTAAAAATATGCAGTGGTACCCTAATGGGCCCTGCTTTTAACTCTTAACTAATATTTAGACTTGAGGTTTTTACTGAGTTCTCTAGGAGCCAAATGATTTATTATCCCAAGACCCTAGAAATCATATCAGTCTGCTTAAGGTATCATTCCGCATTGCGCTAGTTATCTGTGGAATTGTAGGGTGTCCTAAAACTGTTCATGCAGATAAAATGACCTTCGCCTTCAAACATCCAATGACCAAATTAATGCCTTTTAACCTACTGACTTGACCAAAATATGCAGTTCAATGCCCTCCTTTAGCTAGGTGAGAAGAATTCACAAAATATTTTTCTTTCATTTTCTAATTCGACTATCAAGATCATGTCATCTATCCAGTTCAAAATTTAGTACATAAATGAATGAGAAAAGGTGCAACAACACCTAAATACGGTATGACAGTACAAGGATTCCACTCTAGAAAAAGAAGAACCTCATGATCTAAAAGGTGCCAATAAACCACGTACAAAGCACCTTCCCAATCAGCTTTCTCACCAGACAGATTTAAATGTCATGAATCACACTATGCATGTGGTGGCTGCTGGGGTTGTTCCAACCATGGAAGACATAAGAGTTTGACCTGCTTCTCGAGTACCAGGCTTATCGAAAAGGGTGAAAGCTCATGGATAATTTCATGCCCCTTGCAAACTAATTTATTAGGATTGTGAATTATGAGGAATGACAAAGCTAGACTGAATATCAGAGTGTTATAGATAATGATATCAGCTCTGCAACCAAACTATGAACAAGATCCGTCCAATGTATTGCCACAGAACTTAATTACGTGCAAGAACTTTATGGGCGTTACAAATGCTATAAGATCAGTATTTCTTATCGTAATAGAAGATGTAGGTTAAGCCAATCAACTGAATTTATAAGCATGCTATTCAACATTCTAAGACCATGGAATTTGTGAACAAGATAAAGTGAGAAAACTGATAAACTGTATCACAAAAAAAAAAAAAATATATATATATATATATATCAGTACAATGATGTATTTCTAACTGTACGAGATAACTTTTCTAATGAACCAACTTTTCAACGAGCCCGCGGTATGATAAAAATTTGTTTTACAGTTTCCTTGCGTTAGCCTCTCTGTACTTATTACAAACTGGACCTTTACTTGTCAATGCATTTGCATAAAACTCATGCATATAGTGGTTTTACTGCCAAAATCACAACTGACAAGCCAGATATCAAACAAAACTTACAATATATGTATATCACTAGCCCTATTTCACGTGCTAACAAAAAGTAAAGGCCGAGCTCAAAGCATGGACATGGTTATTACCTTTTAAATATTACTTTTACAAGCTAGTCTACTAGATTCGGTAACAAATTTTCAGAACTGGGAGTGAAAAAGTTTGTGTGTGACGTCACATTTATATTATTAGAGTAATTTATGAAAGCTATGGAAACGAATTAATTAACAAAGTATAAATGCTTTTATATATATTTAGTCAAAAAAAATAGTATATCCCTCAGATCAATAATATCAAGCAATCACCTCTTTCCAATCTGGGATACCACCCTCAGGAACCCAAATAGGATGATCGAACTTGCAGGTATCACCAAACCTACAGGTTCTTGTGAGCATATAGTGAGCACAGTCCGTCTCTCCTGGCCTTTGGGGATAGATAGGCAAATGGCTTGTGCTCTCGAACCTAGGGCGCTTGCTTAGATTGTTTGCAGAAAAAAAGCCTCACTTTGCCCAAAAGTGTTACTCGTTCCCAGATAAGTCTGATGGTAGAGTGCTATATGTAAATAATAGAGAAAAATAAAATAAGAAGCAAGGCCTAACATCAAAGATGTTATCTAAGTACATCCATAAAAATAATAATATAGGCCAGGGCAAACACAAGGTATCGGTACTTATAGACTTGCAATTGACATAAGTAGCTGAATGTAGGTTTAGTAAAATTAGAAGTTTGCTCGTTTAATCCTGTCTGAACCTTTAACGGATAAAGAGAATTAAGAATGAAGTAGTAATGTAGTAATGTAGTACATGGAGTTACTATAGTAAACTTAAACCAATTTAGTGTATTAATTTAGATAGAGAAAGTTCTTGTATCACACGGTTTTATATTTGTCCATTTATGCATCTTAATTATTCTTTTGAGATAACCAATAAAAAAATTAGAGAAAAGCTGCTATATCCCTCAAGTTTCCAAGAAGCTCACATGAAATAACCTAAGCACATACATGGACCATAACAAACCATCAACAAAATCTCAAAAACCCATACCCTCACTGCTCAGCAGCATATGAACCTCTGGCGTGGCCAGTGCTTGGGAGGAGGAAATGCAACAGGGAGGATCCTTTTACAAGCATATGAACCTGACTCTTACTATCATTCTTGCATCCAACATTCACATGCAAACACATTTTCTTCTCCAAACTACTTCAGCTAACGGTCCAAATATATTTACCATTCAGCTGTGAGTCTAGTGTACACCTTCCAAAGCCATTCCTTCATGTTCATTTCGAATGAACTGTGAAGGAGCAATCAGAATTTCAAGCTTTCACTGACAATTTTGATTTGATCACATACTATTAACGGGCAGTGACAACAACATTTATGTTCTTATTAGAGACATTTGCCCCTTACCAATGGAAATAGACATAAACCAAGCATTTGATTCTTCAATACCAGCACAGGCCATACAAAATATAATAAAGAGCACGCAAAGCAAAGAAAAAGACGTAAACCATTGGAGACAAACATATTTAGTTATTAACACAAAGTGTAGGTATGAGTGTATTGACATCAAATTAACCTAGTCAACAAAGCTGTGGTGATGCACCCATGTATCGTAGTGATCAAGCATAATCCTTCGAAAAATGTGATATATCACTTGAAACTTCGCAAAATTCAAGTTAGAGTACTAAATGAATAATCGGTTGCAGTCATTGTATATGGTCAACTAGAAGGTACTAACAGCAGGGGGAGGGGGGCCGGGGGAAATAGGCTGAAAGCCTGAAACTACTTACAACGACACAACTACATTTCAAGATCAATAAAACACTATGTGCAAGTTGTAACTTGTAAGAGACAGCCAAACGCCCAAATTATGAAACAAAGAAAAGATATGAACTAACCTTCAGAAGAAGTACGCTTAGTACCAGAAAAATAAGGGCTGAAAGAAGAAGACGCATCAACACCAGGTGGCCATAAGGACTGTTGTGAAATTGAAGAGAACCTATATCTGTCATGGTGGTTCATCATGTGCATCTATGATTAACCTCGCACTAGTACTTCGACTTGGCGTAGTACGACTAGTAGTAAAACCCTAGAAAATACTCGAAGTACGAGAGAATGATATTATTTTTTTGGTTATATTTTGAGAGAGAGAGCACCCGAGGAAGGATAGGATTCAAAAAGAAATTAATAAAAACCCTAAAATATGAGGAGGTGGCGGACCGCATTTCTTCTGTTCACTCCAAAAACCTCAATCATTATCATTATTTTACCCTCATGTGACTAACACCTGGTTTATTTTTATTGTATGGATTTTTCTTTGTATCACTTGACTAATATCACTTGTATGGATCTATTCAATACGTTTGTTTCAGTTTAGAATACCATTATGAGTTCATATCATATGAACAAATGAACTAGTGCAATAGTGAACTATTATTACAAATTTATTCTACTAAATAGGTTGCATTAACTATTGAGTCATGCTGTGACGAGGTCAACCTCGTGACAGTATCTATAAGGGTTCACTTTGTAGCCCTTAGATATCATAAAAATATATCTCGAGGCACGATTTAAAATTAAAAATAAAAGTATAATTATTGTTTTCCTTTTTATTTTATTATTTTTTTTATATATAACGACATTATTTACTTAATTTAGACAACTATTTCTTTTTTTTTTTCTTTACAAGTTTGGACTACAAATAACTTGTCGGCAACCTAGCAACTAATTGGGCGCCAACACCTTTTTGAATAGTAACTCCTAATCTATGAAAAAGAAATCACCAATTTTAACATTTACATCATGGCTATTTACAAAATGCTTCACTCTCTTCAAGAAATCCACGGTCTCATCGCCTAACTCACCCAACCTCGTGAAAGCTATAGTACCGAAACCGTAACCATGTGTAGTACACTTGTCAAGATACTTGTTCCGCTTTCTTGAAACCGCATTACATACAGCCTGCCCTGGTACGAAGGTATTAACTCCACCTCCTGTAAAAGGTGAAATTCCATTACATCTAAACACACATCGCGACCCGTGTCCCAATTATAAATGAGAATATCTGTGCAGCCTTAAAGCATCACCTTCAAACTGATAAGAAACCCAAATCCACCTCTTTTTGTGTGTGTATGCCGGACGAGAACATATATCAAACAAAACATCACGAACCAAATCATGTCAAAACTTATAACCTATTTCGTGTGCACGGTGAAGAGCATGGTCACCAAACAAATCCATATCTCAACTATAGAAACAACAAAACTCTCAAATGAAAAGAGTGGAATACCAAAACGATAACAAAGAACGGCACAAAATTGTCGAGGACCAATGCATTGTCCAAGACCACCTATAAACACGACTAGCAAATAATCCACGAGCATGTGGGAACTTATTGCACTGCCATAAGACTAAATCCCTAACTGACATGTTATATAGATTTGGCATCTCTTGTTCAACAACATTGTACAAAGTACATTTTATTATTTTGTATCTAATATTTAATTTTATTTGTTTTCTAGTCCTTATAGTAAACCTATAAACAAATCTGATCCTCGTTAGTATAATTCTATTTCGTTATCTTTTCGATTTCGATTGTAGCCTCCTTTACCGGTACATTAAAGAAGAAAGCAATGGCTTCTTCTTGCAAATTCATTCCTTATACAATAACTTCTCATATTATGATCCTCTTCGTACACGAAAGTTCTAATTTTCCACACTTTACAATATTACTCCTAAAATTAAAAATTATTCTTTATTGTTGATCACTCCTACTAAGCGGATTTCTTTATAATTCATCAATAGACCATGGTTCCATATAAATAATCACAGAGAGCTACCGGAGGAAAGGAAAGAATATAAAGACGAAAAGGCTCAGTGACTCAAGTAATTCAAAAATCAATGCAAGTAACGCAGTCAATGGTAGCTACTACTGATACAATCCCAGTGGAAAATAGAATATTACTAGTAAATTTGATGATCTCGCGTGGTCTTCTCTATACTGGACAAAAGTGCAATGCGATTTCAGAGACATGCAATTGGAATTGATGATTTTGAACTCTTAACATTGATTGTTAACGAAGCATGAGACACTTCTAAACTCCTGTTAGCGAAACTCAAAAATTATAGGACCTAAAATCATTGTAGGCAACCTGTAATTGTGCAAAACACATATAAAAAATCCATTTCCGTATGTAGCGCGCGACAGGAGGAGAAATGGAAATAAACAAGACCTGATATGGACACTAGAATACAACAAAAAAGAACTTATAGAACGTAACTTTCGAAGGATCGATGTACCAGAAGTTTTTCCCCTATAATTAATTAATCCCATCAAAGTCGTTACCAGTACTCAATCGATCTTCTTCCATATACAAAGAGATATAAAACCCCTATGGTAGTAGCTAGGTTTAGCAATTTAGAAAAAGTTAAATTATTAAAAACCCAAGGGCGTCAGAATCATTCCTTAATTTACTACAAGGATTAAAGAATAAATAAAATTAAATAACGGATATTAGATTAAGAAAAAATGATAAAGATACTTTTAAATTTTAAATCTTGCATGGAGATATATGCTTATAATATCTAAGGGATAGAAAGTGCACCCTTATAGACACTGTTACGAGGGTGACCTCGTCACAGCAGGACTCTTAACTATTATACACGAGTTCATTCCACAAAATGAACTGCCATGTTCTAAAATAGGTTTTACCTATTTACTACCCACATTTTTCCTATCTACCACCTACCTCACAATTTCTAAAGTAATTCTAGATTTTAATTC
The DNA here is from genome assembly GCA_023531295.1 of Papaver armeniacum. NCBI lineage: Eukaryota > Viridiplantae > Streptophyta > Magnoliopsida > Ranunculales > Papaveraceae > Papaver > Papaver armeniacum. The sequence continues at coordinate 64,730 of JAJJWW010011949.1, read as the reverse complement.
TACTTTTTTCCTTTTTTTTTTTTTTTTTTTTTTTTTTTTTGATGAAAAGATAAAATTTTATAAATCAAGTAATATAGTACAAAAGGTTTACAACATCATTTTTTTCTCAAAAGCATTAGATAAAATACTTGACTTACAAATTTTTTCTCTAATGTGTAAAGATAAATGTTGGAGGCTCTTGATTCTTGCTTCCTTAACTAAAGTATCTTCCGCGGAGTTGTATTTTCTGTTAATATATCTAACCTTGGATTGAGGAAGAGAATCCAGATTCGCTTCAACCTCTTTTATTGTGTTTTCAGCTTCTCAAGATATTTCCTTACACTTCTTGTTAATAAAATCAGCAATACTTTTGCAATCTGTGACAATTGAAACACTAGATAGAATATTATTTTTTAACCAAGATGTAGCTTTAAGCATTGCTTTGCTTCTGCATGAACTGTTATCATTGCTTTATCTGAGCCTGCTTCGATATGCATGAATTCCTCTTGGTCCACTTTGTCATTACTTTTTCCTATTTATACCACCTACAAAAGTAAAATTAAATTTGACTATAACTATTACAATCCTTATTATGTCTTGTTCTTCGTTAATCTCTCTTTCTACTTAAAAGCCATCAAAACAAAAAACTACAAACCCTGAATTAGGATTTTGTTTAATTATAATACACCAAACTCATTACTTTTCTATGATTTATCATTTGAATCGTCTAGTTTAATCGATTAACCCCTAGGCCATTAAAACGAGCAACTGTGAGATTTTACCATGTGATTGTCGCTGCAGCCGATGTGCATGAAAAGCAATAGATGATAAGAAATCTACAAAATGAAGGATGTCTTGCTTACAAAAGAAATCATAGACAATGAGTCCAACTAACTAAACCCTTAGTGATGCCAAACTAGCGCCTAAACAATAACATTCAAATGGCAAACTAAAATGTTTCACTAAACAACAACGAAACAGACAAAACAATTTCTTCACTTGCTTTCTCCTTCTTGTCTCATCCTTAGTCAATTGACCTCCAATAAATATTTTAATTAGGAAGCAGGATTATCCGGCTTTTGAAAATGTTCAAATATTCAATCATATAATATGTAATATGGGACACTCAACAAGTGTTACGCTGTTTCTATTTTCTTTGATTTAGTTCCATGTACTTAACGTCATCCAATATTTGACGACTGGTTCATATGATAACAAAAAAAAACTTGTCGTCCTTAGTATTCCAAAAAATCAATGTAAAACAAGTCGATCCAGTGTTGACTACTAGTTCTTCACACAATAAAAGCGATCAATTCGAATTTAAACACCACAATGACACATGCATAAATTTAAAAATATTAGGTTTAGATTTTATTTCTTTTTTGGCTTTAATTTTTCTTGAAAAAATCCCTTGTTTCTTTAGGGGCATCTTGAACAAGATCAAGAAATCGAAAAGAAAAAAATTATAATTGAAAGTGGTGGCGGATTGGTGGAGACATAGTAGAGGAGGTGTTGGTCACTGGTGGAGATGTAAAAGAAGAATTAGAACTTTGATTTATCTAGGTGTTTGTTAGAGCAATGCTTGGTCTAACTCACAAGCGTTGATATCTCAAGCTTGTTTGTCAAGTTTAGTTGATCAAAACTACATACTTAATTTCTAGTCTACTTATAGCTATGTCTCGGATTAGGATAGAATGTGTAGTTGAGATTTAGACTTCACGGCGTTCACCAATTGAAGAACAAGATCTACTGAGGATCTTGGAGGAACTTCATCAACAAAAGGTATGTGGAGACTAAAACTTATCTATCACTCAGAAGTCTATCTATGCTATCTTCTAATGAGACTAAGTCGTATAGCTATATAGACTTTTACATTATACACATTTGATATTCCGAACCGAGTTTATCTCGCTCATTTATTTCTCGAAATATGTGTTGGAAGCTTTTTTCTTTAACTATGTTCATCATATTCTTGACGAGTTTAGTTGGAAACAATCTATTTGTTTGAAACTAAATATTAAGTCAAAGGATGATCATGTGAAAATTACCTTGAATATCTTATATGATTTGTGTGAGACAACTTGTCATTTGATGTTAGCTTATGGGAAGTTTCGTAAATGGAGCGGGGAGATTGATCGTTCGATCACTTGAAAATTACCATTGCCCCTTATCTATCTCATTCGAAGCTAATGGTATGTGTGATTACCATTGTCTTATTCCAAGGATGTTTCAATGATTGAAATGGGAGTTTAGAACAATTACATGTGTCTGATACGTTGTTGACACGGTATGCATATCTAGTATTACTTGTAGTAAGTTCAATGGAGAGTGAGATCGAGATGAAGAAATTGGTGGTGGTTAATGGTAATGAATGGGTGTGATGCGGCGTGTTTGTGATGAATCGTGTCTACAAGGAATTTGGGGTTCTTGATAGAACTCTTGTTTGCATACCTAGTATGCGAAGGAATTGTGAAGGCGGATTTACTTGAGAAGGTCCGAATTCTTATTTACGTACCTAGTATGTGAATGAAGTGGAAGCTAAGGCGGTCGGGCAATGGTTTTACACGATTGGGTCCTTCAGGAATGAATAGATGCGGTTGTTATGGTTAGTGAGTTGGATGGTGCTAGAAGTGGCGGGGCTGGAACTGTGGCTTGAATCGGGTTTATCTTTGCTTTCTTGAAATAGAGGAGGCGTGTTGGCTTGACTAGGCCAATATGATGTCAAGCTGAGTTGTTGTTCGCGTACCAAGTTTGCGAATACGGTGGTGAAGTTCTAAAATCCCGGTTGACCCGACCGTTGACCCGGTGACCGGGCGGACTTTACCCGATCACGGAGGCCAGACTCGGAGTCGATTCGGCCACAATACGAGGATTCGGCGACCCAGTTTTCGGGCGTATTTTACACACGGGTTTCTCATCCTTGTGGGCTTGAGTGGACTCTCACCTAATGGATTTTGAAGACTAAACCTAATTTTGGAAGGAAAAGACTATAAAAAGGAGGTTTTCTACAACACATAATAGATCTTTCTTAGTTCTTTTGGGAGAGCCACTTTTGTTTCTAATTAAATATTGATGATGATGAACTCCATAGCTATGAGTAGCTAAACTTATTATTAGTTATGGGATAAAAGTTGATTTCTCAACATGCTTTTGATTCAATGAATTAGTTTTGGTCTCGAGTAATTATTGTTTGTGATTCACAATTAATAGTGTTATAAGATTTGAAAACTTGTTAGGTTGAGTCCGGAATCAATCCGATTTGTGTTCATCTCTAGAGCTATATTAGGGTTTTCAATACGAAAAAGTTGTTTATCCCTGATTAAGTAGCATAATTGTGGTTAGTGCTTGTAGTGATACATCCATTAGTCACAAGTGAATCATAACTTTTGTTAAAGCGTCTAATTAGATTTAAACTTAATTGTGCTTTTACACTTTAGGTTTGCTTTCGAATGAAGAATTCACATATGCATCTTTTAATGTGGTTGTGATGAAATCGGGATTACATACTTGCGATCGAGATATCCTGGGACTTTTAATAAATCGATACATGTTTGTGAATGATACTATCCCTTGACCAATATCTTCTCCTATTGATTTCTCAATCTATTTACTTCTTTCAACTACTTTTATTTCTTAAACAACAAACATACCTTGGGTTATTTTAGAAAGCTGAAATTTACATAACAACAAAGCGCCTCTGTGGATACGAACTCTTCCTTACCTTGTGCTTCATTTAAATTTAGTGCGTAAGAAAGTGAAATTATATTTGACGGATTGACACACGATCAAATTTTGGCGCTCTTGTTTTAGTTTCTTTTTATTTTGCCTTTTATCTTTTAGTACTTGAAACATGTATTATTCTCATACTCATGAAGTAAAACATTTATGATTTAAGGAATGCAAACTTTGCAAACCGTGGCTTAATGTTCACGGATTAATTCTTGTATAAGTACTTTGTACGATTACGAATCAATCCGGTTTTGTTTCAATTTGTTCATATATAGTTATATGAGATACTGAACAATTGAACAACTCTATTTGAAACACAATTAGATTCATTTGATTATATTTCATGATTGATTGATCATCATATGCGATCTAGAAGTGTTAGATGAATATGGTTAAGACAAAAGTCTTCATATGGCTAACTTCGGTTAATTGTTATTGAGACAACCCAATATACACGTTTAGGTACGGTTACCCATATCTAAATATAAGTATATTTCATTTATGTGTAACAAGCTAAGACCATATAAATGGTGGATATTGATTGCTTAATTTCTAAGCAGACTTAGCTTGAATCTTAAATCAGGAGTTCATCTAACGGTGAATATTGAATGCTCTGTTGCTAAGCTATATTAGCTTTGATTGTAAGCAACACTGATTTGAAGGGTTATATAAGGGAGAACTCTAGCAACTGGAAAACCTAATCCCGGCAATTTCATGTGTCCTAGTTTCAAACTAGAGTTGATTCTCCTTTAACCTAGGTTTCAAACTAGAGTTCATTTAACAACTTGATGACTTCATTTGGGATTCGTGAAGCCAGATCCAACTATTTTCTATGTAGTTGTGTATTCTGATCTTACTTGTTCCATCGTATTGCGTTTTATCTTCTCTAAGATTTACTCGAGATTTATCTCCGATAGGTAAGATATAAAAAGTAATCACAACAGTTCTTCGTCTCAGACTCTTGTGATTCCCCAATAACTTCTTATGTTAATCAGTTTGGTTATTGTGAGGTGACTAATATTTCTAGGCTGCTCTTCGGGAGTATAAGACCGGATTATTAGTTGGTTCCTGTTCAACTTGATCTTTGTATCAAAAGACGGAACAAAAACCGAATAAAGAATATACATATCTGTGGGAGACAGATTTGTTTATACGTCTTCGACTTTGGGTCGTAGCAACTCTTAGTTGTGGGTGAGATCATCTAAGGAAATCAAGTGCGCAGAATCCGACGTGGTTCTAGAGTCGTAAGGAACACGACTGTACCTTTATCGGTGTCAGACTTGGTTAGGGCTCAACCACATTCCAGTCCGAAGTTAACTTGTAGTAGGCTAGTGTCTGTAGCGGCTTAATACAGTGTGGTGCTCAAAACTGGACTAGGTCCCGTGGGTTTTCTGCACTTGCGGCTTCCTCGTTAACAAAATTTCTGGTGTCTGTGTTATTTCTTTTCTGCATTATATTTGTTTATATAATTGAAATATCACAGGTTGTGCGTAGTTCAATCAGTTGATAAATCCAACCTTGATTGTTGGATAGAACTAGATTGACACTTGGGCATTGGTCTTTGGTACCGTCCAAGTTATTTCCCATATCGATCAGGCTCACAGATTTATATCTGTTCGATTTGTTGATTGTATTGAGAAATAGAGATAAAGCTCTTTTATATATTTCTTTATTGAGTCTCACTTTTAAGTTGGTGCTCTCAGAATTATATTGGAGTTTAGTCCATACAGATTGTTGAACGAATTATTTGGTGTGGTTGTTATACCCCCATTTTTTCAATTGGTATCAAAGCATGCAAACACGCTAAGACCTCATAAGTCTTTGTTTGTTGCAATCTGACTCTATGGACAGAAGTGCTATCTCTATAAACGTACCGCCAGTCTTCGATGGATCGAATTTCTTATGGTGGAAAATTGCTATGTGTGCCTTTCTACAAGCACGAGATTTTCAATCATTGGTTCGTATTGTTAATGGCTATAATCCTCCAGTAGTTATAATAGCCGGTGTAAGCTGTTCCAAAGGATATTGGTGAGTATGATGATCTTGAGATTCTTGTTGGAAAGCAAAATTATGATGGATTAAGTGATATCATCCATGTTATTACCTCAGATCTTCAGCACCATGTGACTACGTGCACTCGGTATAAAGATGCCTGGGATATCTTAGAAACCGTATTTGAAGGGAATACCTCTGATAAGGAAGCTAGGCTTCAAAATCTAAATTTTTATTGGGAAAACCTTCGTATGGATGATGAAGATTCATTTGATGAGTTTAATCACAAAGTGTCTGAAATTATTAATGCATCTTTTGCGTTGGGTAAGACTATTCGTGAAAAATGAGATTGTGGTGAAAATTCTCAGATCGCTGCCAGCTAGATACGATTCTAAACATGTCATCGTTGAGGGAAATAACCTTGAAATACTTTTCAGAAATACTCTTGTTGGAAAGTTAAAGATCTTTGATCATGAGCACATATCCAAAACTGGAAAGGATGTTGCATTCAAAGCACAAAAGAACACTAAACTACCTGATAAAAGTAAAACTGTTGGCAACTATGTGGATGAGCCTATTGAGACTGAATCATCAGATGAAGATTTTGACAACTCAGTCTCTCTGATCATAAGACAGTTTAGAGATCTTTTGTTGAAGAAAAGTAAATGGTTCACCAGAGATAAACCTAGATCATCAGTTAAGCCTCGTGATCGTGTTCCTCCTAAAAACAGGGATACTTTAGACACCGATGATGAGGATTTGCCACAGTACTTCAAGTGTAAAGGTTTTGGTCATTTTGTTAATGAGTGTCCAAATCGTAAAAAATACACTGGGAACAAAGGACTTGCTGCAACTCTTGATGAAACGTCTAATCACTTTGTGATTCGAACGAAGATGAAAAATCAAGTGTAGCCTTGGTGAAAATATTGATTTTGATTATTGTAGCAATACTCACATCGATCTTGATATTCTTTACGGAGAAACTTCTTCGACCACATTGGAGGATGAAATAGATTTTACTCTTACTACCGAAAATTCTATCTCACATGTTTCAGGTACTTCACTTTGTTTAGCAGCATGTTCGGCTGTGGTGCCTGAACCATCCTCCACATTGACATGTTCTTATTGTACTATTGAGGGTCATGAACTCTCTAGTTGTTTCAAGTACAAACATAAAGTAAGATATGTCAACAAACTGCAGTGGAGAAAAAATCGATTAGCAAAAGAGCTCAAACTTGTTCTAAAGTCGAATCCTCCCGAGGTACTCCCTCCGTTTCTAAAAATAGGCTTGTTTGGTGTTCACAAAAATTAAAAAAACTAATCATTGTAGCCACTTTTTCATGTTTTTTCCTAATCTATCCCTTGGTCCCCACTCATTTGATATTAGAGAAATGAGAGAAAGAAGTGGTCCCCTTTTTGTATTAAAAGAGAAAATGGAGAGAGAAAAGTGGTCCCCTCTATGGGTATACTAGTAAAATCATAACATTTGACTTTCTATATATGGAAACAAGCCTATTTTTTTGACATACCCAAATAAGGAAACAAGCCTATTTTTTAGAGACGGAGGAAGTATGTAAATTTAACTTATCTCCTAAGAAGTTGATTTCTAAAGAAAAAGTTAGATCTTTACAGAAGAGAACTTGGTCTAAACGACCTGTAAAAGGGGGTGTTGAAAATTCCGTGCAGGAACCTTGTGGTGAACGTATCGTTGTTCACCCAAACACAGTCTAATTGTGTTGAAAGTGCACATTGTCTCATTGCCCGATTTTCGAAAAGAGACAAGAGTTGTGCACAGTCAGGTTCTAAGGTCAGAAACTATTCTAGGTTGTTTTCCTTTGAATTTTGAATACTGAATTTTTGTTTGTTCTTTTCATATCCTCAATTGGTATTGAAAAGAGTTCATCCTTTTTGGTTAATAAAAGGGGGTTAAAATCGATATTTCTACCTTTATTAGGGCTGTTTGAGTTGATCGTACGTGAACCCTACTTACTATGTATATAGGTTTTGTATCCCTATATTCCTTTTCCTTCTCTGAAACTCTTTTCATCAAAAGGCTACTTGTGGAGCTATTGTTTTTGTGTTCTTTTTCACAAATCCCATATTTTAATTTTATGGAGACTCCAAGCATCAGCTCTTCTGATGGAAGAGATGTTAATATGATTGTTAAGCCATCAGTCATGAAGGAAAAAGACAAATCCCATTCTTCTACAACTTTAAAGAGAAAAAGGAAGAATATGAAGAAATCAAGGGCTAACACCTCAAATCTTCATAAGTTTTTTGTTGTTCTTGAAGAGTTAAAAGAAACAAGGATGGAGATGCAACAAATAAAGGCTATTGTTCTAAGATCTCTTGAAATTCAGAATGCCCTTGTTCGGAAACAATCAAGAAGGTTTGTTGGAATTGACTCCTTTCTTCATGAACCTTATGTTCCAATGTCTGATGGAATTAACTCAAGTGATTCAGTGAAGGGTAATATTTGGCTTTTTGGGAATTCATCTTTATCTGCTCCTTCAGTAGTTTCCTCTTCAAGACAGGCAATCACAGTTCAGGTTGGAGATGTACTTGTCACGGGCATTCATGCTGCTTTTCATACAATAGATAGAAGAATTTTATGGGAGGAGTTATTAATAATTAATGAAAGGAATTTACATTGGTTGGTTTTAGGTGATTTTAATGTGGTATTATCTTGTGAAGAAAAGAAAGGTGGAAGACCTCCTTTTAGAGTAACAATACAGGAGTTCAGAGATTGCTTAGAATCTTGCAATTTAATTCAAGCACCTAGAACATGGATTAAATTTTCTTGGTGCAATAACAGAGTGGGGAAGAAGAGAATTCTGTGTGACTTAGATAAAGCTTTTTACAATTTACAATGGCTGGAAAAATATGATAATTGGAGTTACAAAGTGGGAGTTAGAGGCACTTCAGATCATGGAGCATTATTGGGAAGGTTTGCTCAAAATGATAGGCCAAAGAATATTCCTTTTAAATATCAACCAGTTTGGACTACTCATCCTAATTTTCTAAGAGTTATACAAGATGCATGGGAGGAAGATTGTAATGGAAATCCAGCATTTTGTTTTATGAGTAAATTGAAAAGGTTAAAAAGTATTCTTAAGAAATGGAATTGGGAGGTATTTGGAGATTTAAGAATTAAAGTAAAAGCTACAAAGGAGGCTGTTCTTACTGCTTCTTTGGAGTCCGATCTGATCCTAAGAACATTGATCTGTTAAATAAATTAGTCACTGCAAGATAGTTGCATGAATTGGCTTCTCAGCAATATAATGAGTTAATGAGAAGTAAATCAAGAGATAAATGGTTAAAAGAAGGTGGAGCAAATATTGCTTTCTTTCATGCAAGTTTAAGAATCAGAAAAGCACGGAACAACATAAATGAATTGGAGGATGCAGATGGCAATCTAGTTACAACTCAAGACCAAATTGCTGATACTCTTGTATCATACTATAAGAAGAAGTTTTAAGAAAAGCAAGTTGACTTTGTGGAAGAACTTTTTGAGGTAATACCAAAGTTTTAACTGATGAGGACAGTATGTTTTTGGATGCTATTCCTAGTCAAGAGGAAATTAAAGATGCGTTTTTGGAATGGATGCAAAAAGGTGCTCTGAGCCGGATGGCTTTCCCTGGCGGTTTCTATAGATTTGCATGGACAGTGGTGGGGGATGAGTTAGTGGAGGCCATACAATATTGATGGAGGAACAGATTTATCCCTAATTGGTTTAGCTGAAAATTTCTTCTGCCAAAAGTTCAAGGGGCCAAGAAAGCTGAAAATTTCAGACCTATTGGTTTAGCTAATTTCAATTTTAAAATCATCACCAGAATCATCACTACCAGGATTAGTACTATGATTGGTAGAATGGTATCAGTTCAACAAGGTGCATTTATTAAAGGAAGGAATTGTTGATGGGTGAAAACTACTCCTGCAGAATTTGGTAATTTGGGGTGTGGATGAGGAATGAATCTAAACCTTCAACAAATGCACTGCGCGGTGAATGCTTGTAGATTCGAGAGATCAATCTGTGCAAGTCCGGCCTAAACCAAGAAATGGCCGTTCCCGGACTTGTTTCGGTCACAAAGTGAAGGAGATGGGGTTGATCTTAGGGAGGGAAGCGAAGAAGGTGTTGAGATTGTGAAGGTGTTGGCTTGCTTATGACTTGTAATGAAAGATGAGCAAGCTTACGGTTGATGCAAGCGGGCTCGAGTGTTTGAATACGGTTTTTGTATTAACACTTGGTTTCTCCTCGCTGCCCGAACTTGTGTTGTTCTGTCTCTCTTTTTTGAAATAGGGCGGAGAACCTATTTATACAAGTCATTGAGCCTCATTCACGTTTCTCGTGGGAAGTGGAGGTAGTGGAATGATGGAGTAGTGGAGTTGTGTGTCGGTGATACACGACCAGTCTTGCCCACTTCTCCTGTTCATCTCTAACCGCCCATGACTTCCTAACACGTTCTTGTGATGGCGCGTTGCACGCTGCACGCTGTAAACCGCCAGACCAATACCCCAATATGTATCCCCCAGTTTGTGACATGATTGATGTCTGGAATGTGGATCGTGGATCCACGAAAGATAGCATGTAATGCTGAATTGAATAACTGCGTTATTCAGAAAGTCGATACTTGTGAAGTATCGTGTGTATTGCATGCGTATGCGCATTGTGGTGTGGTAAGGTGATGAGTAATGACGCCTTATCGACCAATTGACTCTGACCGGGTTGTATAACCAAGTCAAAGAAGTTGGACGGATGAGATGAGCCTTGAGACACTCATATGCGACCGTTAATGAATATTAGGGTTTTTGAAGAGGTGCGCAAGCATCACTCTCCAGCTTGGTCGAAACCAAGCATGGGAAGGATTTTGAGAGGACCGACCATACATGCGTGTTGACGCATGATGGTGTAGGTGCCTGTATTCCGTTTCCTCATGAAAGCGCGATCCGGGCCACTCAATTTGACCGTCAAAGAGGAGTGGTCGAGATTGATTTTGCGATAGAAGTTTGATACCGCAAGAAGCCGCGCGCCACACTCTTTTTCTCAAGCGCGTTTTCCAAGACGACCTAACTTGGCCGGTCTTGGCCTACTGGTTTGACGTGAAGATGGTAGGCTGATGTTCACGTCTATACCGACTATCCCATGAAAACGTGATCTAAGCCACTCAATTGGTCCTATGAAGTTGAGCTGGTCGAGATCAATTTGCAATTTGGGAAGTGTAACCACGCATGTTTGGGCGGGCGTCTTGGATTAGCCGGGCATGATATGCCTTGGCCGACCGCATGAGGAGGTAGATGGGCCCACGGTGGTCATGCCGGTATGACCGGACTGCTCGATTTGATTCAGTGACCCTCCATTCGTGCGGAGAAGATGGACGCGCGTGATGGCTTGAACCCTAATTTTGGCTTTCAAAGCCGTGCGACCATGCTCTTTCAGGGCGGACGAATGTGTTGTAACCAATCATGGTTGGTTTTGACCGATTGGTCAAGTGTGTAGGCGGTCACATGGTGATTGTGTCGACATGCTCCGGCCCTTTGAGTCTACATCTACACCCTCCATCTATACCTGCGAAGATGGACGGTTGAGACCGTTTTGCGGCACATGTAATATGCCGCAAACCCTAATTTAGGTTTTCCGTCCATAATGCTTGGTATGGACGGTTTCTTGGCAAGCAAAGGCCAATAGTCGACCATGCGGGGTCGGTCGTGTGTATTCCATACCTGCTTGGGGGTGATGGAATTGATCTGGGGTCATCCAATCATGCTTGTGGAGTTGGATGATCTGCGATCGAATCATATCCTGACCGATATGGTCAAGGCTTGATGCTCAATCGGGCTAGTATAACACACCGAGAGGGGCTCAATCGGGCTAGTATAACACACCGAGAGGGCTCGGGCTAGTATAACACACCGAGAATCAACCTGTACGGGTATTTCGTACATGGTTTCATTATAGTGCTTGGAGGTTCGTGTTACTCTGTAAGAGTAACACTCAGTCGTCATGCCACACTGATAATGAGTACTGGAAATACAAGGCTGATATGAAATTCACAGGAATGGATTGTTGCTACATGCTCCAACCTGGAGGAATTTCATGTATTCACATAATGGGATTGTTGCTACATGCTCCATTCTTGGTGAATTTAGTGAGGGAGTATCCAACACTTTATAAATGGCTTTATCTTTTACAAGATGTCAGCGCATGAGTTTTCTGGTTATTTACAAATTTAACCTTAAACGAAAATCCACCATCAACATTAAGTCCCCTGCCTAGCACATAATGGTTACACTATTGTGTGGTAGGCATGAGATGGTGACATACATATGTGAGAAAGACAGGATAAAGAAGTTTACCCGGAAGAGTGTTGGCCGACCGCTAGTTTCCCACGCCGTCACGCTTGTATGGAATCCCTTGGTGGGGCCGGTTTCTTTCTTTGGGTATTTGAATCGAAAGAGGAAACCAAATAAGAGAGGAATCCTTCTCCTATTGGGACTCTTCTAATTTTTGTCTATAAAAGAGACCAAGACTCCTTCCTTTTCCTCACGGATTTTTTTTTTTTTTTTTTTTTTTGCGCTCAGTCCGCAACCTTGCTGCCGCCGCCGACCATTGTTTCCGCTCGTTGTTACCGCCGCGGAATTGTTGCCGGAAAACCGCCGTCGTCCATTGCCGGAGTTGCTCCCGTCCGGCCGACCAAGGTAGGTTTCGCTCCTTTTTTTTTTTAACGGTCAAACCCTAGTTTTGTTAGGTAAATACCTTTGGTAAGACATGTGCATGCTTAGCTTTTTTCACCATTTGGCTTGAATCCCGTAGACACGATTCCCATGAATAAAGAAAATCGTGTTATGATGCATGCGGATGAATGTGGGCCCGCCGTGTATGCCGGAACGTGGGTCTTATTCACACATGTTTGACTGAAATTTACACCGAACTTGGAACTTGTACCGGACTTGAAACCAATACCCGGATCGACTTGAAAGTTATACCGGAGAACTTGAAATCAATACCGAAACTTGTATGATGTTTGGACCGGCCATTGTGTGAGTCGTGTCTTGCCGTGTGTGACTACACTTCTCATATGCTTTCATACAAGTTCTAACTCCTGTCTTTTATTTCATTGCGGTAGAAAAGAACTTCTGTCGATATGTCTTCTGAAGATAATGCTGGTGCCAAGTCAGGAAGTGTTGATAGCTTCAAAGATATGCCGAACATCAATGATGAGTTGTTCACCTCGCCTTTTCCAAATATTAGGAAGCATCCTTCTCATAAGATAGTCTTGCTTTCCGATTCAGAAAATATGGATGCCGATCCATTTTCTTCTTCCGCACTTGTGATGAGATTTTGTCTCCAAAGAAACGAATATCCGCCTTCTCCTATTGACTTCAAGATTTGCCATGCTCCACTGGGCTCTTATGAAGGATGGATGAGACGCATGTTGAGTAATAAGGGCATTAAGGACAATTTGACCAAAGCACAAATTCTTGATGCGGTCATGGCATCTGCTATCCTCGAAATTAGGAAAGACACCGCGGGTTTGATTACCTTCATTTCTCGGTGGCGTATTTCCACTCACACAGCCATATCTAGATGGGGAGAGATGACTATTACTTTGGAGAGTGTAGCTGCATTAATGAACCTGCCTGTTGCTGGAAGTCTTTCTTACGAACTCTCTGATGCGGAGAAGAGTAATTATGCCGCTATACTTCAAAAGGTGGCGGAATTCGACAATCTGGAGAAGGAGGAGAAAAAAGACACGAAATGCTTCTACACCTGGTGGGTTTCGGAGTGGTCTTCTGGGCACCCGAGTTGAATCAAGAGTTGGAAAACGAGCTCGGCGATCGCGTTCCTGTCTCTATGGCTATCCGGAGATATATTTGATGACGGTTCCGGAAAGAAGACAATTAGAAGTGACCTTGTCAAAATTGCTATAAGGTCAACGCAGGTGAAGTTCTTCCTCTAGGTGCATTGTTCCTTGGATCGCGGTATTCTCATCCGGACGCTTTAGCAATGGATACGCATGTTTCTAACGGGTACAAGAAGGTGGAGTCGCACATTCACTTCGCTTTTCTTCAAGCGCTCTTATGGGAACACTTCGAAGTTATGCTCCTACTCCCTACACCTTCACTCGTTAACTTGTACGGCGGCTCGAGAATACTCCGATGGAATAAGAAGCGTCCTAAAGCCGGTGCGAAACTTGTGGAGGTATTTGACAACATTTCTTCCGTAGATTTTCGTCCATGGGGGCCGGTCCACCATTCCATTGTCCAGCCAAAGACTTTTGCTATCACTTCTGACGGTCCTGATGCTGTGTTGCGTACCGATGCTAAGACCGCAAAGTCTGGAGAACTTATTTACTTACACAGCTGCATTCCGGGATATGTTCCGTCTCTATTCAATGAGGCTCTTCATCAGAACTCCGTATAATATTGACAGGCTGCTCGTCAAATGGGATTCGATCGGGGTGTCCCATTTATCCGCCCACTGGGGGTTCCGAAAGAATTTCTCCCGAATATTCTTAATGCTAATGTGTTTCTAGAACGGGTGAGCCTTCCTTTTTGGCCTATTGGGAGAAACCCGGTGGTAACCGATAAGTATAAGGAGTTTTGGAGTAGACAACTCGCGATCTTCCAAGTTTTCGGAGAGTGTTGTGACAGATCCCCGTGGTGAACCATCTTCTGACGTCTTGACGAAGCTGTTGATGGGTGAAAACTACTCCTGCAGAATTTGGTAATTTGGGGTGTGGATGAGGAATGAATCTAAACCTTCAACAAATGCACTGCGCGGTGAGTGCTTGTAGATTCGAGAGATCAACTGCAAGTCCGGCCTAAACCAAGAAATGGCCGTTCCAGACTTGTTTCGGTCACAAAGTGAAGGAGATGGGGTTGATCTTAGGGAGGGAAGCGAAGAAGGTGTCGAGATTGTGAAGGTGTTGGCTTGCTTATGACTTGTAACATAGAGATGAGCAAGCTTACGGTTGATGCAAGCAGGCTCTGAGTGTTTGAATACGGTTTCTGTATTAACACTTTGTTTCTGTCGTCTGAACTTGTGTTGTTCTGTTGTCTTCCTTTGAAATAGGGCGGAGAACCTATTTATACAAGTCATTGAGCCTCATTCACGTTTCTCGTGGGAAGTGGAGGTAGTGGAATGATGGAGTAGTGGAGTTGTGTGTCTGATACACGACCAGCCTTGCCCACTTCTCATGTTCATCTCTAACCGCCCATGACTTCCTAACACGTTCTTGTGATGGCGCGTTGCACGCCGCACGCTATAAACCGCCAGACCAATACCCCAAAGTATGTATCCCCCAGTTGTGACATGATTGATGTCTGAATGTGGATCGTGGATCCACGAAAGGTAGCATGTAATCTTGGATTGAATAACTGCGTTATTGAGGAAGTTGATACTTGTAAAGTATCGTGTGTATTTTATGTAGGTACCGCATCGTGGTGTGGTAAGGCGATGGGTAATGACGCCTTACTGACCAATTGACTCCTGACCAGGGTTGTGTAACCAAGCTGGTGAAGTTGGACGGATGAGATGAGCTTTGAGACACTCATCTGCGACCGTTAATGAATATTAGGTTTTTTGAAGAGGTGCGCAAGCATCACTCTTCAGCTTGGTCGAAACCAAGTATGGGAAGGATTTTGGAGAGGACCGACCATACATGTGTGTATACGGCATGATGGTGTAGGTGCTTGTATTCCGTTCCCTCACGAAAGCGCGATCTGGGCCACTCAATTTGACCGGCAAAGATGAGTGGTCGAGATCGATTTTGCGATAAGAGTTTGATACCGCAAGAAGCCGCGCGCCATACCCTTTTCTCGCGTTTTTCCAAGACGACCTAGCTTGGTCGGTCTTGGCCGTTGGTTTGGCGTGAAGATGGTAGGTGATGTTCACGCCCATGTCTCACCGTCCCATGAAAACGTGATCTAAGCCACCCAATTCGTCCGGTGAAGTTGAGTGGTCGAGATCGATTTGCAATTTGGGAAGTGTATCCACGCATGTTTGAGCGGGCGTTTTGGATTGGCCAGGCGTGATATGCCTTGGCCGACCGCATGAAGAGGTAGATGGGCCCACGGTGGTCATGCTTTGGTATAACCGGACTGCTTAATCTAATCTGTGACCCTCCATTCGTGCCGGAGAAGATGGACGCGCGTGATGGCTTGAACCCTAATTTTGGCTTTCAAAGCCGCGCGGCCATGCCATTTCAGGCGAACGAATGTGTTGTAACCAACCATGGTTGGTTTTGACCGATTGGTCAAGTGTGTAGGCGGTCACATGGTGATTGTGTCGACATGCTCCGGGCCCTTTGAGTCTGCATCAAAACCCTCCATCTATACCGCGAAGATGGATGGTTGAGACCATTTTGCGGCACATGTATTATGCCGCAAACCCTAATTTAGGGTTTTCCGCCCATAATGCTTGGTATGGACGGTTTCTTGGCAAGCAAAGGCCAATGGTCGACCATGCGGGGTCGGCCGTGTGTATTCCATACCCTTGGGGTGATGGAATTGATCCGGGGTCATCCAATCATGCTTGTGGAGTTGGATGATCGCGATTAGATCATATCCGGACTGATATGTTCAGGTCTTCGGATGCTCAATCGGGCTAGTATAACACACCGAGAGGGGCTCAATCGGGCTAGTATAACACACCGAGAGGGCTCGGGCTAGTATAACACACCGAGAATCACACCGTACGGGTATTTCGTACATGGTTTCATTATAGTGTTTGGAGGTTCGTGTTACTCTGTAAGAGTAACACTCGCCGTCATGCCACATCGATAATGATTCATTATAGTGTTGGAGGTTCGTGTTACTCGTAAGAGTAACACTCGGTCGTCATGCCACACCGATAATGAGTACAGAAATACAAGGCTGATATGAAATTCGGAGGAAGGGATTGTTGCTACATGCTCCAACCTGTTCTTGGTGAATTAAGTGAGGAGTATCCAACACTTTATAAATGGCTTTATCTTTTACAAGATGTCGGCGCATGAGTTTTCTGGTTATTTACAAATTTAACCTTAAACGAAAATCCACCATCAACATTAAGTCCCCGCCTAGCACATAATGGTTACACTATTGTGTGGTAGGCATGAGATGGTGACATACATATGTGAGAAAGACAGATAAAAGAAGTTTACCCTAAGAGTGTTAGCCGACCGCTAGTTTCCACGCCGTCACACTTGTATGGAATCCCTTGGTGGGGCCGTTTCTTTCTTTGGGTATTTGAATCAAAAGAGGAAACCAAATAAGAGAGGAATCCTTCTTCTATTGGGATTCTTCTAATTTTTGTCTATAAAAGAAGCCAAAACCCCTTTTCTTTTTTCTCACGATTTTTTTTTTTTTTTGTTGTCAAAGCAGCTCCCGTCTGTGACTTTGCTGCTGCCGCCGAACGCCGCTGTTGCCGCTGCCGGGATTGTTGCCGGAAACCGCCGCCGTCCGTTGCCGGAGTTGCTCCCGTCCGGCCGTCCAAGGTAGGTTTCGCTCCCCTTTTTTTTTTTTTTTTTTAACGGTCAAACCCTAGTTTTGTTAGGTAAATACCTTTTGTAAAACATGCGCATGCTTAGCTTTTTTCACCATTTGGCTTGAATCCCGTAGACACGATTCCCATGAATAAAGAAAATCGTGTTATGATGCATGCGGATGAATGTGGGCCCGCCGTGTATGCTTAGGAACGTGGGTCTTATTCACACATGTTTGACTGAAATTTACACCGAACTCGAACTTGTACCGACTTGAAACCAATACCGCACCGACTTGAAAGTTATACCGGAGAACTTGAAATCGATACCGAAACTTGTATGATGTTTGGACCGGCCATTGTGTGAGTCGTGTCTTGCCATGTGTGACTACACTTCTCATATGCTTTCATACAAGTTCTAACTCCTGTCTTTTATTTCATTGTGGTAGAAAAGAACTTCTGTCGATATGTCTTCTCAAGATAATGTCAAAGTCGGGAAGTGTTGATAGCTTCAAGGATATGCCGAACATCAATGATGAGTTGTTCACCTCGCCTTTTCCAAAATATTAGGAAACATCCTTCTCATAAGATAGTCTTGCTTTCCGATTCGTAAAATATGGATGCTTTGATCCATTCTCTTCTTCCGCACTTGTGATGAGATTTTGCCTCCCAAAGAAACGAATATCCGCCTTCTCCTATTGACTTCAAGATTTGCCATGCTCCACCGGGTTCTTATGAGGGATGGATGAGACGCATGTTGAGTAATAAGGGCATTAAGGACAATTTGACCAAAGCACAGATCCTCGATGCGGTCATGGCATCTGCTACCCTCGAAATTAGGAAAGACACCGCGGGTTTGATCACCTTCATTTCTCGGTGGCGTATTTCCACTCACACAACCATATCTAGATGGGGAGAGATGACTATTACTTTGGAGAGTGTAGCTGCATTAATGAACCTGCCTGTTCTTTGGAAGTCTTTCTTACGAACTCTCTGATACGGAGAAGAGTAATTATGCCGCTATACTTCAAAAGGTGGCTGAATTCGACAATCTGGAGAAGGAGGAGAAAAAAGATGCGAGATGCTTTTATACTTGGTGGGTGTCGGACTGGTCTCCTGCAGACCCAGAGCCGGATCAAGAGCTGGAAAATGAGCTCAGCGTGATTGCGTTCCTGTCTTTATGGTTATCCAGAGATGTATTCGATGATGGTTCTGAAAGAAGACCATTAGAAGTGACCTTGTTAAGATTGCTATAAGGTCAAGCGAAGGGTGAAGTTCTTCCTCTAGGTGCATTGTTCCTTGGATCGTTGTATTCTCATCCGGACGCTTTAGCAATGGATATGCACGTTTCTAACGGGTACAAGAAGGTGGAGTCGCACGTTCACTTCGCTTTTCTTCAGCGCTCTTATGGGAACACTTCGGAAGTTATGCTCCTACTCCCGCACCTTCACTCGTTAACTTGTACGGCGCTCGAGAATACTCCGATGGAATAAGAAGCGTCCTAAATCCGGTGCGAAACTTGTGGAGGTATTTGACAACATTTCTTCCGTAGATTTTCGTCCATGGGGGCCGGTCCACCATTCCATTGTCCAGCCAAAGACTTTTGCTATCACTTCTGACGGTCCTGATGCTGTGTTGCGTACCGATGCTAAGACCGCAAAGTCTGGAGAACTTATTTACTTACACAGCTGCATTCCGGGATATGTTCCGTCTCTATTCAATGAGGCTCTTACTGTAACTCCGTATAATATTGATGTGGCCGCTCGTCAAATGGGATTCGATCGTGGTGTCCCATTTATCCGCCCACCAGGGGTTCCGAAAGAACTTCTCCCGAGTATTCTTAATGCTAATGTGTTTCTAGAACGGGTGAGCCTTCCTTTTTGGCCTATTGGGAGAAACCCAAGGTGGTAACCGATAAGTATAAGGAGTTTTGGAGTAGACAACTCACGATCTTCCGTAAGTTTTCGGAGAGTGTTGTGATAGATCCCCGTGGTGAACCATCTTCCGACGTCTTGACGAAGCGTTTCCTCCCTTGAAGCCGCTCCCAGCCAAACGGACCGGAGCCGAGGATTGCAGTCCCCAAGTAGGAGAAAGACCTAAGAGGCAAGCATGCGGTCCTAGGTAGTCCTCAATTCCTCCAATATGCGGTATTTAAATCTCTTCCGGCTCTTTTATTTCTCTAGTGTAAATTCTTCTAAAAATGATTCTTGCTTGAAATTAGGGAATTTCGAAAGAGAATGTCTTCACAAGGTTGGCGCATTCAAAATGAGAAGGTCGGCAATGTTGGCCTTCATGCCGAGAAGTCTCGCGATGCGACCTTCATCTTTGAGAAGTCCGCGATCGACCTTCATGCTTCGAGAAGTCCGCGATGACTGACCTTCATGCTGAAAAGTCTGGCGGTACTGACCTTCATGCTGAGAAGTCTGGAGAAACCGCTCCTTTTTCCGACCACGACAGAGATGATGAAAGCTCGGTGGAACAAGGCGCTTCCCTTAGTGATCTTGTTGACGGGGCTGTGATGGAAATTAGCACCCAGAGTGAAAGAGAGGCGGCACCTGCTGTAGTTGGGGGCTCCCTTGAAATTGGTCCCGAACAGGCTCCGGTCAATATGGCCATTGTGGTGACTCCTTCAAAAGCCCCCGCACCCGACGGGGGTTCCCGCGGTTGGTGAATTACCGGTGATGCAGCCCGGGGCTTTGTTCGATCCTTTTTGCTATCCCTTATCCAGCCATGTGTTGGTTGGTGGATTCAGCGTGCTTCTGTTCAATTTGAAGAGTTGTACACGGCAATATGGGAGAAACACGGACATATTGCTACCACCACGAAGCTCAAGAGTCGTCTTGCATTGGTCAACCGCGTCCAAGAAGCTTTAGTTTCTATCCAAGGGATGAGCGCTGCGACTGGTGGAACAGTTTCTGAAGAGGTGATTGAAGATTGGAGGTGCCATCTGGACGTGCTTGCGCAGTACAGATTCAATGCTCCTTGGTTCTTCAAAGGGTTCTCCGAGATTCAGGAGCTCCAGAAACTACATGATGAAGTCCCTTCCGCGGACCGTGTTGCTCGCCAGAAGAAGAGGTTGAGAGGTTGTCTAAAGAACTCGAGCCGAAGCGGCCGCCGTGCTTCAAAGGATGAAAGATGAAAGTCTCTCTTGCCCAGAAGGATGAGTTGTTGCTTAAAGACTTTCCTTGAAGTATTCGTGCTATATACTGGCGTTTTCTCTTATATGCTTTTCTTTTTTGAGTGATAGTGAGGATTTTCTTTGACTTCCGGTTTTGGATTAATAGGTAATTGAATTGGCTTATTTTGAGATAGTTTTGTGAACAACCTTTTTGAAAGAGATTATGTTAAATGAGATTTGCATCTTGGTCATGAATGATTGCACATATTACATGAAATTGCAAATGTTATGTAAAAGGGAGGTACGAATGGAAACAAACATGGCGTTTGATCACGAGACTCTTTCTCCACGTGCGGGATGCTAAGTCCCCAGTGAATTCTAAACTATCTTTCTTGTAAAGTTGTTGAGTAAAACTTACTTGCCTTTTGGAAGCCTCACTTATATCAAACCTATAGTAGTCTCTAAGAAAAATCCTCCGCAAGCTATCTTTCTGAACCAAGCTTCTCCTGAACAATGCGCTTCAAAGCGTTGCATTCACTGGTGGGGTGATGAAGGAACCGGTGGTAATGACAGTACCTCGGGTCCATTACTTCTTGATCAGTAGGCGGACGCCATACCGGGGTAGCTCCACCTCTCTATTTCGCACCCACGCGTCTCCAGCAGCCCAGAATCTTCTTCATTGGGAAGGGGAAATGTAAGTACCTTGAGTCTAGCTTTTCCTGCGTTAGCGGGGCGTTGCAATGTCTCCCCGTGGCTTTGATGTGGAACAGGAGATGAAGTTGGAAGACTTGTGAGTGTCATCATATCTCATGGATCGCTTGCCTAGGTAAAGGGATGTGGAAGGTGTCGTAATGTCACCGCCGAGTGACCGGATTGAACGCTCCCATCCTCTCGTATTCAGCATTTCTTGATTGATTTCTCCTTCCTCAAGCGTTTCTCCGGTTGGTTGGGAGGCCGACGCGGATTGGACAAGTCTTCCGGCTTCGACAAGAGTTTTGAGGTATAAATCCTCTAGCAAGGCTCCATAGGCTGTAGGTTCCCCTTCTTTATCCGCAGACATTGTAGTATTCCGGATAAGTCTCTTTTCCTGTGGAGTTGCGTCGGATCTTCATTTTCGACTGGACCATGCTGTTCATCTTTCCTGAGTCTCTTGCGATTACGCGCTCTTTTTGCCTCTCCACCGGTAAAGGTGTGACTCCTGGCTAATGATTCAACATTTCTTGTGCTTGCCCGAGTAGATGCTCGTCGACCCTTCTTGTAATTGTGCCGCTATATCATTCAAAAGGCGAAATGTCTCGCTCTCGCCTCCCCGGTGATACCGGCTTGATTTTCCAAGACGTCCTCCAACATTCCAGCTATGCTTCCCATGATATCTCGAACCGCCTGTAGTTTCCGGGATACATTGCGAGATGGAAACCGAAAAATTGAGGATTCAATTTTATGCAACCGATAGATCAATCTCCCACCGTGGTCGCCAATTGTTGATGGGTGAAAACTACTCTCGCTGAATTTGGTAATTTGGGGTGTGGATGAGGAATGAATCTAAACCTTCAACAAATGCACTTTGCGCGGTGAGTGCTTGTAGATTCGAGAGATCAATCTGTGCAAGTCCGGCCTAAACCAAGAAATGGCCGTTCCAGACTTGTTTCGGTCACAAAGTGAAGGAGATGGGGTTGATCTTAGGGAGGGAAGCGAAGAAGGTGTTGAGATTGTGAAGGTGTTGGCTTGCTTATGACTTGTAATGCAAAGATGAGCAAGCTTACGGTTGATGCAAGCGTGCTCGAGTGTTTGAATACGGTTTTTGTATTAACACTTGGTTTCTCATGTCCAACTTGTGTTGTTCTGTCTCTCTTTTTGAAATAGGGCGGAGAACCTATTTATACAAGTCATTGAGCCTCATTCACGTTTCTCGTGGGAAGTGGAGGTAGTGGAATGATGGAGTAGTGGAGTTGTGTGTCGGTGATACACGACCAGTCTTGCCCACTTCTCCTGTTCATCTCTAACCGCCCATGACTTCCTAACACGTTCTTGTGATGGCGCGTTGCACGCCGCACGCCGTAAACCGCCGACCAATACCCCGATATGTATCCCCCAACTTGTGACATGATTGATGTCTGAATGTGGATCGTGGATCCCCGAAAGATAGCATGTAATCTTGAATTGAATAACCTGCGTTATTCGGAAAGTCGATACTTGTGAAGTATCATGTGTATTTCATGCAGTGCATCGCATTGTGGTGTGGTAAGGTGATGAGTAATGACGCCTTCACTAACCAATTGACTCCCGACCAGGTTGTATAACCAAGTCAGTGAAGTTGGACGGATGAGATGAGCCTTGAGACACTCATCATGCGGCCGTTAATGAATATTAGGGTTTTTGAAGAGGTGCGCAAGCATCACTCTCAAAGCTTGGTCGAAACCAAGCATGGGAAGGATTTTGAGAGGACCGACCATACATGCGTGTTGACGGCATGATGGTGTATGTGCTGTATTCCGTTTCCTCATGAAAGCGCGATCCGGGCCACTCAATTTGACCACAAAGAGGAGTGGTCGAGATTGATTTTGCAATAGAAGTTTGATACCGCAAGAAGCCGCGCGCCACACTCTTTTTCCTAGGTGCGTTTTCCAAGACGACCTAACTTGTTCGGTCTTGGCCTACCGGTTTGACGTGAAGATGGTAGGCTGATGTTCACGTCTATGTCTCACTATCCCATGAAAACGTGATCTAAGCCACCCAATTCGTCCGTGAAGTTGAGCGGTCGAGATCAATTTGCAATTTGGGAAGTGTAACCACGCATGTTTGGGTGGGCGTCTTGGATTAGCCGGGCATGATATGCCTTGGCCGACCGCATGAGGAGGTAGATGGGCCCACGGTGGTCATGCTTTGGTATGACCGGACTCGCTCGATTTGACCAGGACCCTCCATTCGTGCCGGAGAAGATGGACGCGCGTGATGGCTTGAACCCTAATTTTGGCTTTCAAAGCCGTGCGACCATGCTCTTTCAAAGTGGACGAATGTGTTGTAACCAATCATGGTTGGTTTTGACCGATTGGTCAAGTGTGTAGGCGGTCACATGGTGATTGTGTCGACATGCTCCGGGCCCTTTGAGTCTACATCTACACCCTCCATCTATACCTGCGAAGATGGATGGTTGAGACTGCTTTGCGGACATGTAATATGCCGCAAACCCTAATTTAGGTTTTCCGTCCATAATGCTTGGTATGGACGGTTTCTTGGCAAGCAAAGGCCAATAGTCGACCATACGGGTCGGGCCGTGTGTATTCCATACCTGCTTGGGGGTGATGGAATTGATCTGGGGTCATCCAATCATGCTTGTGGAGTTGGATGATCTGCGATCGAATCATATCCCGACCGATATGGTCAGTCTCTTGGATGCTCAATCGGGCTAGTATAACACACCGAGAGGGGCTCAATCGGGCTAGTATAACACACCGAGAGGGCTCGGGCTAGTATAACACACCGAGAATCAACCCAGCACGGGTATTTCAGTACATGGTTTCATTATAGTGCTTGGAGGTTCGTGTTACTCTGTAAGAGTAACACTCGGTCGTCATGCCACACGATAATGAGTACTGGAAATACAAGGCTGATATGAAATTCACAGAAGGGATTGTTGCTACATGCTCCAACCTGGAGGAATTTCATGTATTCACGCTGAATGGGATTGTTGCTACATGCTCCATTCTTGGTGAATTAAGTGAGGAGTATCCAACACTTTATAAATGGCTTTATCTTTTACAAGATGTCAGCGCATGAGTTTTCTGGTTATTTACAAATTTAACCTTAAACGAAAATCCACCATCAACAGGAATATACATGAAAAATTTGTATTGGCGTCTAAGCTTGTGAATGAACTGAATATTAAAAGAAGGGGTGGAAATGTAGGACTTAAAATTGATATTACACAAGCATATTACTCATTGAGTTGGAATTTTTTTTTTTGAGGTACCGGGAAGATTTGGCTTTTCTGAAGTTGGTATTCAATGGCTTAAGAAGATTTTTGAGTATGCAAGAATTTCTGTTCTTATAAATGGTGAACCATATGGTTTTTTTGGAGTAGGAGGGGACTGAGACAAGGTGACCCTTTGTCACCAATCATGTTTGTTCTAGCAGAGGAAGTGTTAAGCAAAAATATTTCAAAGTTAGTTCAAATGGGTAAAATTCAGCCAATGGTGAATAGAGGGGGATGCCAGCCAACTCATCTGATGTTTGCAGATGACATTTTTATTTTCTGCTATGGCCACAAAAGAACTTTAGAAAACTTAATTGAACTGTTGTATAAATACCATATATCTTCAGGTCAAGAAGTTAATAAGGCCAAAAGTAAATGCTTTGTGGGAGGTGTATCAACTTCAAGACAAAACAGTATTGCAGAGCAAAGGCAGATGGAGGTATCTTATTTCCCAGACAAGTACTTGGGGGTCATTCTTAATCAAGGAAGAGTCAAGTCACACCAAGTATGGGGGATTGTTGAAATGATGCAAAAAAATGTTAGCTGGATGGATGGGTAAGTTACTAGCTTTTTCTGCAAGACTAACTTTGGTGAAATTTGTTTTGTGCAGTATGCCCATTTACAATATGTCAGTTTATAAGTGGCCCAAGGGTGTGATTCAAGTTTGTGAAAGAATTATCAGAAACTTCTTATGGTCGAGGATCCTTCGATGAAGAAATTAGTGATCTGTCAAGTGGGATGAAGTTAATTCTCCAAGTGGAAGAGGGGGGATTAGGATTGAGAAGACTTGAAGTTATAAATAAAGGTTTATTAATGAAGTTACTCTGGAAAATTGAGAATGAAGATGTAGAATGGACTCTGTTTATGAGATCTAAATACAAAGACAAGAATGGTGATTGGATTAAATATCATAAACAGTCTACAATTTGGCCTGGACTTAAATGGGTTATTTCTGAGGTACAAGAAGGGAGCAGATGGATTGTGGGTGATGGTGAAAATATATCAGTTTGGAGAGATAAATGGATAAAAGACTATGCTCTGATTGAGAGACATTCTATGGATTCATATATTATGCAAAATGGCACAATGAGAGTAAAGGACTTAATTCATAATGGTGAATGGTGTGTCCCTGCAGAATTGTTACAATATTTTGATGCTAGTGAGCTGCCAGTTTTAGTGGGTGGAAAGGATAGAAAAATTTGGGCCAAAGACAAAACATGAAACTTTACTGTGTCAAATGCTGCTCAAATGATCAGAAAGAAGTATGTTGTTAAAACTTGGGCTCACCAGGTATGGCAACCTTGTATTCATCCTTACACATCTACAAACTTATGGAAGATATTAAGAGGTGCCTGTGCAACTAAGGAATCAGTAAGAAAGAAACGTTTTTCAATAGTTTCTAAGTGTTATTTGTGTGGCAAAGCTCAGTTTCTAGGTAAGCTAGAAAATGAGGAAGATTTGTATTTTAGATTTTAAGCAATTTGTAAGTCCTTTTTTAGTTACTGAGTTGCCTTAGAATGCCTTGGCAATTGTTGTGTTAGTGGGCTTAGCATAATGGGCTATCAGTTTTTTGTTTTGGTTTTGGTTTTTCATGCCTTGAAAATCTCTTGGCCTTCTGTAAGATATAAATGAAAATTTCCGTAATAAAATTTCATGATTAAGAAAAGAAAAAAAAAAGTCTGTTGACGACAAGGAGTTCGGGGACGACAAAGAATTTTTCAAGAATCTTAATGTCTAGGAAACTTCTTATGAGAATTTATTCTTATGTTTAAGAAGGATAACTAAGGTTTGGAATAGCAATTATTGTGATTACACATAGCTATTTCAACGATTTTCATCTTGCAATGTTTTTAGATTTGTTTATTTAAATTATAAGTTATTTGGAAGATGATTTTTGCAGTATTTAATATTTTTGATTTTATATATTGCAATTGCTTATGAGATGTATGCCTTTACATTCGTGAACTGTGCTAGTATCTCATAATTGCTCAAAAGTTAAGTCTATTATGTCTTTATGCAAATATTGATAAAAGATTGATGAGGCTGTCAACTTATCAATAATAATTCTCTTATGCTACACAAATCTATAAAGAAGTAGTGAGGCAAGTTGAGTTCGTATCCATATGGAGGTGTGAATTTTAAGTTATTGTGTAAGACAATTTGATGTTGTTGAAAGACACAAACTTTTAAGATTGTAAAGATTGTAATTCAATTTATAAGATGGAATTGACTAGAGATTCATTCGCCACTACCAAACAAGATATTATTAATCATACAAGTTCTACTTCCAATTAATTTCGATTGTTAACAACTTTTAGACAAGTTATAAGTTCAACTAATCTTTAGATTCCTTATATCACCGCATAAAATAAGTTCTCTAGCGGATTCTAATCAAGTGAACCACCTAAAATAAGCTCTCTAGGTATATTTCAAACAATTGCATTAATATTTGTGAATCAAGTTGCTCCTAGCCACATGCTCGTAAGTTCGACACGTTAACCTAGGGTTATCTTTTACACACTATTGCATACAAAATCCCTTTGCGACAAATAGTGCACCGCTACTTATGTAAAGATTACTCTAACAATTACGGATTAAAGTTCTCTATACTAGCATTAGAGTTGCATACGAGTTACCTAATTGCGCACTTAGATACCAAGCATACTTCTCATGGTCATAGATCAGTAAAAGACAATCAAAAAAAGATATTTATCGAAAGAATAACTTGCAAGAATTGATTAATAAAACATGTTCGGAGTTTTGAAATCCTCCCCAGTCAATATTAAAATTAGCTACTCATATTGAGGTTCATGGCAAGCATTGAATTTAATAGAATATGGAAAGCAAACACTTGGTTTAGAAAATCTGGAACTTGCGAATCCAGGTGGGCTGGTGATGGAGAACTGGTTGGGAACTTCTGTCAAACGCCTGCTGTGCCGTTTCCTGTGTAAAAAGAGGTAGTCTTCTTTGTATTCTGCGCCTCTCTTTAATATCTTCTCTGCCCTGTAAAATCGTGACCTGATAAACACCCAACAATATTCCACATTCACAAACCCTACAGCTTTTAAATCACAGCCATTCATCTCCCAAAACTCTCGGCAAAGTTATCATTTGTGGGCTGTTTTCACGCTAAAAACTCTCCAAAACTGAAATAAACTGGTACCCAAGTTAACTCTTCCTGCTGTCTTCTAAATATGAGCCCTAGCCTTTGCCAGAAACTCATCATTCACTGCCCACAGAGCCATGGCTAACCAGCTCAGAACTGGGTCCATGTTCCCACTGTAACTCTACCTAAATCACTGATTCAAACCACTTCTCGTTCAAGTCAAATATCACCAGCAACTCTCTTCACAAACTCGCACCAAATACCACCAGTACTAGTTCTCAGTTTCAGTCTATTCCCTGGCAGCAAAACAGCCTCATTCCAGTCCCATCTTCAGGTTCGAACCCATTTGAACCTCTTCCATAGCTCAGTTGCAGCATACTGTGTATTTCTTTTCTTCTTGACATCAAAGTCTTGTCCATTGGTAACAACATACTCTTCTTCCTTGCCAACCTTGGCCTCAGTCTAAACTGCTGCCAGAAAAGCTTTATATTCAATTCGAGCACAACTTGTTTTCCCAGTTGGCTTCTATGTTACATCCTCCACCTGACCTTCACGACCACTAAAAACCATTGCAGACATTGATTCTGGCTACGACTAACCAGCATCAGCATTTCATATCAAAATCAGAGTCAACCATTGTGACCAGCAACTCCAATTCAGTTTTTTCTTGCACTTCACTTCAGCTATAACTCAGGTTCAAAACTGAGCTCATAACCTTCTTCTCCATCTGTATCAGCCTATATTCGAGAACCAACGAGCTTCCACCTGCAACTGATTCATTTCCATTCAACCAGTCCTCCTTCAATCCAGACCTGCAATTGCTCATTTTTTTCTTGGCAATAACACAACCCCATTTCAGTTCATTTTCCTTGTTGTTCTTGCAACTCAATGGCAGGTAACACATCTGCATTCTACTGGAATTCAAGAAAGGAACTAGACCAACAAACATCACATACCAGAGTAATTTTACCTGTTCAGGCTCTCTCGTAAACAACCATCGTTGTAGTTTGCTGGCACTTAACTTTAACAGAAAACTGGTCGTCATTCAAGCAATTTTACAAACACCATACGAGCAGAAACTGATGTCTCTGTGCATTAAGAAATCTTCTTCTCTAGCTCTCCAATTTCTACAGAATCAAGTTCATACACAACCCATTCTCCTATTTCTTTCAAAACTTGTAAACTAGTATCAATCATCACCATTTACTGCGACATTCAACCACAGCAGCGGCTCAATTACAGCAACACAGTGTACGTCTCATTAAGCTCATTCCCTGGCTGCTAACTCGTACCAACAGCTCAATCTTCTTCAAAACAAACAAGCCATCAAAACTCACTTTCCTACAGCAACAGATCCCCTTTTCTTGACTAATGTTTATCCAAAATATAACCCAAACCTTAACCAATACTCCCCATAAACTCGAGCATCAGAAACAGTCCTTCTAGCCGACGAAATTCCTTCTAGATCCATCGAAACCCTTGATACAGAGGCAAAGGAATTCGCACTTTGAAAACGTTGCAGGAAAAAACTATGATGCTACCTAATTCCTAGGTTTTGTTTGAGGATAAAAGAAAGTAGCAGCCCCAGAAACTGAGATGACTGCAATTGATTTTCTTTTGAAACCTAAGTTTCATTTCCTCTGAATTTTGTTGCCAGCACACACGTGCATTCCTGTGGTGGTGAAGTCCATTTCTTCTACCAGTGTAGAAATTAGCTGAGCCATTGGTATTTTTAAGCCCATTACAAACTGGCCAGCGGGTCCAGTACCCAATATAGCCAAGACACAAGTTCCATTTTGGTGTAACCAAATTGAAACTATGATGGGAACGTGTCTTGGGAATTTTCCTGATGTAAACATTTAAGAAAATAAAATTACTGACGCTTTTCCTTCATTTTCGCAACTTCAAGCCATGGTACCTAAAAACAAAGAAAAGAAGCGTAACATACAAAATTTCAAGAAAACTAATAAGAAAAGTGTAAGAAATCGTTTATCAAAATTGGGTGTTTTTGACACCTATCAAACTTCCCCACACTTCATCTTTGCTAGTCCTCGAACAAATTAAACTAATCTAATATACAACAACTTTGTTTCACGAGACTACGGTTACTTTTAGCGGAATGTAACAAGCCTTTGAACCACTAAGCATCCCTAGTGGACGAGTTATAGTCTCGCGAGGGTTTACAAGAGGTTTACCCACAAAACCTATACTCCAACTCATAGCTACTTTTGAAAAATAGAGAATAAACACTAAACAAGCTATTTAGTTGGCATCTAATCCCGACTCAGCTAATATATGCACCTCATTGTCAAGAAAAAATTCCATCTACTTAAAAAGGCTAAATTTTTCAAAAATCTCTAAAAGTTGGAGTTTTGCCTACATCAAAATTTTTTTTTTTATGAAACCCTTACCCCACACTTAAACATGACATTGTCCTCAATGGAAAATGGACTCTAATGTAGGATTCAACACATGGAATTTTTAATATGATGCAAGCATGATAAAATACAAGAAAAACTAGAAACTAAAAAAAAAAAAAAAAAAGGTAAGAAATACGAAACCAGTGGGTTGCCTCCCACTAAACGCTTGGTTTAAAGTCGTTAGCCCGACTTACTACTTGCACGCATCCTTAGCCGGCAACCTCCTCAACAAGCAAAACAAGAATACACATCACTCGGGTACCTCATCTCCTCAAAGATGTTGAAGCGTACGACCTCCTATCAAATTCCATTATCAAAGTGCCTTCGTAGACATCAATCTTAGTTATAGAAGTTCTCATAAATGGTCTACCCAACAACAAAGGTGTAGACGAGGATAGATTTTCATCATTCATATCAAGAACATAGAAGTCCACCTAAATATAAGCTCATTAACCCGCACCAAAACATCCTCAACAACCCCTTTCGGGTAAATATTAGATCTATCAGCAAGTTCTATAACTACACCGGTACTTTTTGAGAGGACCAAGATTTAAGGATTCATAAATTAAAGTGGCATAACATTAATAGATGCACCTAAATCTAGGAAAGCTTTTGTAAACCTTGTCTTACCAATTGTGCAAGGTACAGTGAAACTACAGGGATCTTTTAATTTAGGTGGGAGTTTCTTTAGAAGATAGATACGCTGTAGCGTTTTCCCCACACTCATTACTTCATTACCGGTCAATTTGTACTTGTTAGTGCACAATTCCTTCAAGAACTTTGCATCGCGAGTAACTTGCCTTATCGCTTCAAGGAGTGGTATGTTCACTTGGATGTTCTTGAATATCTCATAAATCTCTTTGTATAACGTCTCCTTCTTTGAATTTGCAAACCTATTAGGAAAAGGTGGAGTCACTTTAGTAGAAACAAGAGGTTTAGAGTGAGAATTCGTTACCAAATCAGCCTTGTTAGGGGCTGTTTCGTCCTCTTCTTGCTCCAAAACAAGTCAATGAGTTTCCGGTGATGTTTTTTGTTGCTTAACTTGCTTCCCACTTCTTAACTCAATAGCCTTGACGTTCTCCTTATGGTTCAATGGCTGCGAAGGAAGCTTTCCGGATCCTTGTGCCTTGAGTAGATTAATATCATTAGCCAATTGACTCGACTTGGTTTTGCACATCTCTCATAGCCATCTCGATTTAACTGGAATTTGTTGAAGCCTTGCATTGTCTTTGAAATCTCTTGCATGGTTTGCATCATAAGAGTAAACTTGTCATCCACACTTGTGCCTTGAGTTTGTTGTTGCGGTCTTTGAATGAATTGATAACCACCTTGTTGATTGAAAGTAGGATTTTCTGCAGCTTGCTTGTTGGCGTAACTGAAATTTGGATGATCTCGCCAACCCTAACATTGTATGTGTTGGAGTACGGAACATATCTTGGCCTTTGCTGATATTGGAACATAACATTTGCGTGCTCCATATTGCCTTCATACGATGGTACAATCGGTCATGCGTAAATTTGTTGCATCATCCTCTCCATATTACACATCCTTTGTTCCATATGAGAACCTTCACCAACTTCATTAACCTTCTTGACAAGAGTTTCGATCGGGTGGAGAATTGCTTGCGAATTAGATGGCATATTCTCAATCAAAGCTCTTACTTGTGCGGGTGTCTTGTCAACTAAAGCTCCACCACTTGCGGCATCAATCATTGTCTTATCATTTAATAAGAGTCCCTCATAGAGTATTGAATGATAAGTTGCTCCGTGATTTGGTGATGCGGACAACTTTGACATAATCTCTTGTAATGCTCCCAATATTCATACAAAGTCTCACATGCCCTTTGAATAATGCCACATATCTCTTTTCGATTTGTGCTACTTTAGATGCGGGAAAGTACTTCTTAAGAAAGAGTTTCTTCATACCGGTCCATGTAGTATTACTACCTTTGGGAGATCAAAACCACTCCTTGGCCATTTCCTTTAGAGAAAATGGGAATGCTCTAAGCATAGCATCATCGGTTTCAACTCCCTTTGGTTTCACACTTACAAGCACCATGTGAAATTCTTGGAGATGACGGTTTGGATCTTCCCCCGCTAAACCATGGAGCTTGGGCAATGAGTTGAGCAAAGTTGGTTTCAACTCAATTTCTTCGTCCAATTGAATTCACAAAGGTTGAGTGTTCAATTGTGGTGATGCAAGATCCTTGAGTGTTGCCATAACTACTTGTTCTTCCTCTTCTTCCGAATCACGAATTCGCTTGATGAACAAGGAGGAAGCGGAGTGTTAACCGCTCGAATAAAGTCCTTTAGTTGAGTGCCGGATCGAAGACTTATACCAATTAGACTTGCCCGCACACTTTTAAGCATTCACCAAAGATATAGTACTGAAAATATGATTCTCAAAAATTGTAATAGTAATCTAAAAGTGAAACTAAAAGCAAAAAGAATAGCTAAAAAGAAAAATAACAACTTAATACTACCACTGCCTCCCCGGCAGCGGCGCCAATTTTGATGAGGTTGTCAACCTATCAATAACAATTATCTTATGCTACACAAATCTATAAAGGAGTAGTGAGGCAAGTTGAGTTCGTATCCACAGGGAGGTGTGAATTTTAAGTTATTATGTAAGACAAATTGATGTTGTTGAAAGACACAAACTTTTAAGATTGTAAAGATTGAAATTCAATTTATAAGATGAAATTGACTAGAGATTCATTCGCCACTACCAAACAAGATATTATTAATCATAAAAGTTCTACTTCCAATTAATTTCGATTGTTAACAACTTTTAGACAAGTTATAAGTTCAACTAATCTTTAGATTCCTTATATCACCGCATAGAATAAGTTCTCTAGCGGATTCTAATCAAGTGAACCACCTAAAATAAGCTCTCTAGGTATAGTTCAAACAATTGCATTAATATTTGTGAATCAAGTTTCCTAGCCACATGCTCGTAAGTTCGACACGTTAACCTAGGTTATCTTTTACACACTATTGCATACAAAATCCCTTTGCGACAAATAGTGCACCGCTACTTATGTAAAGATTACTCTAACAATTACGGATTAAAGATCTCGATACTATCATTAGAGTTGCATACGAGTTACCTAATTGCACACTTAGATACCAAGCATACTTCTCATGGTCGTAAGATCGGTAAAAGACAATCAACAAAAAGATATTTATCGAAAGAATAACTTGCAAGAATTGATTAATAAAACATGTTCCAGAGTTTTGAAATCCTCCCCAATCAATATTAAAATTAGTTACTCATATTGAGGTTCATGGCAAGCATTGAATTTAAGAGAAGATGGAAAGCAAACACTTGGTTTAGAAAATATGGAACTTGCGAATCCATGTGGGCTGGTGATGGAGAAGCTGGTTGGGAACTTTTTGTCAAACGCTTTGTTGTGCCGTTTCTGTGTAAAAAGAGGTAGTCTTCTTTGTATTCTACGCCTCTCTTTTATATCTTCTACGCCCCGTAAAATCGTGACCTGATCAACACCCAACAATATTCCACATTCACAAACCCTACAACTTTTAAATCACATACATTCATATCCCAAAACTCTCGGCAAAGTTATCATATGTGGGCTGTTTTCACGCTAAAAAACTCCCCAAAACTGAAATAAACTGGTACCCAAGTTAACTCTTCCTGCTGTCTTCTAAATATGAGCCCTAGCCTTTGCCGAAACTCATCATTCATCGCCTACAGAGCCATGGCTAACCAGCTCGGAACTGGGTCCATGTTCCCCTTTGAACTCTACCTAAATCAACGATTCAAACCACTTCTCGTTCAAGTCAAATATCACAAAGAACTCTCTTCACGTGACTCACACCAAATACCACCAGTACTTAGTTCTCGGTTTCAGTCTATTCCCTAGCAAAAACAGCCTCATTCCAGTCCCATCTTCGAGTTCGAACCCATTTGAACCTCCTCCATAGCTCAAGAGGAGATACTTGTGTATTTCTTTTCTTCTTGACATCAAAGTCTTGTCCATTGGTAACATCATACTCTTCTTCCTTGCCAACCTTGGCCTCGGTCTAAATCACGCCCGAGAAAACCTTTATATTCAATTCGAGCACAACTTGTTTTCCCAGGTTGGCTTCTATGTTACATCATCCACCTGACCTTCACGACCACTAAAAACCATTGCGACAATGATTCCGCTCGACTAACCAGCGGCCAGATTTCCGATCAAAATCGAGTCAACCATTGTGACCAGCAACTCAATTGCTTTCTTCATGTACTTCATTCACTTATAACTCCGGTTCAAAACGAGCTCATAACCCTCTTCTCCATCTCGTATCGGCTATACTCGAGAACTAACGATCTTCCACTCAGAATCGATTCATTTCCATTCAACCTTTTCACTCCTCCTTCAATCGGACACTGCAATTGCTCATTTTTTCTTGGCAAAGAACACAACCCCATTTGAGTTCACTTTCATTGATGTTCTTGCAACTCAATGGCGGGTAACACATCTCCGTTCTACTGGAATTCAAGAAAGGAACTAGACCAACAAACATCACATACCGGAGTAATTTTACCTGCTCGGGCTCTCGTAAACAACCATCGTTGTAGTTTGGCCGGGCACTTAACTTTAACAGAAAATTGGTCGTCATTCAAGCATTTTTACAAACACCATACGAAAGCGTAAACGATGTCTCTGTGCATTAAGAAATCTTCTTCTCTAGATCTCCAATTTCTCGAGAATCAAGTTCATACCCAACCCATTCTCCTATTTCTTTCAAAACTTGTAAACTAGTGTCAATCATCACCATTTTTGCGACATTCAACCACAGCAAGTGCTCAATTACAAAGAACACGGTGTACGTCACATTAAGCTCATTCCCGGCTTCTAACTCGCACCAACAACTCCATCTTCTTCAAATCAAACAAGCCATCAAAACCCACTTTCCTACAGCAACAGATCCCCTTTTCCATACTGATGCTTATCCAAAATATAGCCCAAACCTTAACCAACACTCTCCATAAACTCGAGCATCAGAAATAGTCCTTCGAGCCGACGAAATTCCTTCCAGATCCATCGAAACGCTTGATGCAGAGTCGAAGGAATTCGCACTTTGAAAACGTTGCAGGAACACATGATGATGCTACCTAATTCCTATGTTTAGTTTGAGGATAAAAGAAAGTAGCATCCCAAACCGAGATGACCGCAATTGATTTTCTTTGAAACCTAAGTTTCATTTCCTCTCGAATTTTGTTGCCCGGCACACACGTGCATTCTGTGGTGGTGAAGTCCATTTCTTCTACCGGTGTAGAAATTAGGTGAGCCATTGGTATTTTTTAAGCCCATTACAAATTGGCCAGCGGGTCCAAAGACCCAATATAGCCACCACACAAGTTCCATTTTGGTGTAACCAAATTGAAACTATGATGGGAACGTGTCTTGGGAATTTTCTGATGTAAAACATTTAAGAAAATAAAATTAGTGACACTTTTCCTTCCTTTTCGCAACTTCAAGCCATGGTACCTGAAAACAAAGAAAAGAAGCGTAACATACAAAATTTCAAGAAAACTAATAAAAAAGTGTAAGAAATCGTTTATATTGGGTGTTTTAGACACCTATCAAAGATAGAATGAACTTTTGAAAAATTCCGTAGTATTGATCTTTCCCTGATCTACTTTTATGTGAAAGTATTGTATGGCTCTGTAAGTTTTCTTATGTTGATCGTTTCCGATTAAATTAATCAATAAGGTCTTCTTGTGGTTAATTTATTCGAGTCTACTGGAGACAAATCCATGTGATTTGTTAATGTCCAAAGAAATCCTTCTTTTCTTGTAAAAGTAAGGTCGCTCATGTTGTTCTCTTGGGAATAACATCAAATGGGGGAGAGTTCTTAAGTGAACTTGTGCTTAATTGACATATCTTTGTGGGGAGTGCGGCTGTGGAATATTGTAGGAATTATCTTGTATCTTTATAAACTCCTCGATGAATATACTAAGTTTTGACTATGTGAAATCATCGAAACAAAGTTGATATATTCTCTTTTAGTCACGAATCATCTCTTTGAGAATTTCATTATGATCCCGTAGTTTTCGTACCTTTGCCAATTTATATTGATAAAAAAGGGGGAGAATTATTTGGTAGTTCACACTACATACATATGGTTTATGGATCATTATGTAAGGGGAGTGGTTTTCAATGTAAGATGGAAGTATTGACTAAGGGGGAGTGATACATATCACCATAGTATTATTTCAAAGTTGTGATGCAATTGGAATTTGATTCTCGTATAATAATACTATGGCACTGTATAACAATGATTGAGATCTGTTTTCTTATTGTTATGGCTACGGACCTTCAAAAACAATGATCTTTGAGTTGAACACGTTCGGGAATCGTTGGAGTACTTGGAGTAGCGAAGAATTCAAGGAATGTTAAAGAGCCAAAGAAATCAAGCATGATGTATGAGAAGCTACAAAGTTTATTTATTTTGTAATACATCTTCGTATTGATAGTTTTTTCACTAAAACTGACAAATGGGGAGATTGTTAGAGCACTGCTCGGTCGAACTCGCAAGCGTTGCTATCTCAAGCTTGCTTGTCAAGTTTAGTTAATCAAATATATATACTTGATTTCTAGTCTACTTATAGATATGTCTCGGATTAGGATATAATGTGTAGTTGAGCTTTAGAATTCATGGCGTTCACCAATTGAAGACGAAGATCTACTGAAGAGCTTGGAGGAACTTCATCAGCAAAAGGTATGTGGAGACTAAAACTTATCTATCACTCAGAAGTCTATTATTTTCTATCTTCTAATGAGACTAAGTCATATAGCTATATAGACTTTTACATTATACACATTTGATATTTCGAGCCGAGTTTATCTCGCTTATCTATTTCTCGAAATATGCGTTGTAAGCTTTTTGCTTTAACTATGTTCATCATATTCTTGACGAGTTTAGTTGGAAACGATCTGTTTTTTGGAAACTAAATATTAAGTCAAAAGATGATCATGTGAAAATTAGCTTGAACATCTTATATGATTTGTGTGAGACAGTCATTTGATGTTAGCTTGGGAAGTTTCGTATTGATCGTTCGATCACTTGAAAATTACTTGAAGCTAATGGTATGTGTGAGATTACCATTGTCTTATTCCAAGGATGTTTCAATGATTGAAATGGGAGTTTAGAACAATTACCCATATCTAGATAATACAACACGGTATGCATATCTAGTATGCGAAATAACACTTAGTCAAACCAATACCCTGATGTACATGCCCCAGTTGTGACATGTTTGATGTTTCGAGTATTTATAGGAAATAACACTTAGTCATGACTGGCATGATTTATATTACTAAGGATGCCAGGTAAAAGCCTACTCGTATAATTTGATTTACCTGGACGAGGCCCTTGAGTAAGTCAAGCCGTATGAATAAGATTTATTGTGAGCCGGCTGATAGGTGTCTAAAACACCTAATTTTATATCTAGTATTTATGCTTTCTTTGCTATTATCCTTGTGAATTGCATCTCTTATGTTTAGTTTTGAGTTATTAGGTGCAATGGAGTCATTATGAGCAAAAGAAGGAGAAAACGTCCACTTGGAGCGAAAAAGACAAAAAGATCAATTCACGGGCGAGCGATATTTGGAGCAGGCAAGGTTGCGCAAGAAGGAGGTGAAGAATGTATTGCCAGTTCCCAATCGACAGTTGAGTTGAACAAAGATTTAAGTTGTCGGTTATTCGGAACCGACAAGCCTAATATTTCCTGGATTACCCTTATCCAAGAATCGGGTGCCGATAGCAACTTCCTTTCCTACACGCTCTACTATTCGAGAGAGAATCAATTTTTCTCTCATTCTTCTCGGTCAGCTGTGTGTCAGAGAGTCACAAAATTCAGATAAGAGTGAGTTATTCAGAGAGATGTCTGCTTATCAATTGGTAGGAGAATCAGTGAAAGAAATCGATGTAGAAATGTTGCAAGGATTTAGATGGTTTTGAGTTCGAGCGATTTGCAGATTGATGTTTGATGGGTTCGAATCAGAAATTCAGAGAAATCGAAGAAATTCATGGGGTTTTAGGCTCGATTTTGTTGTCTGAAGTTGGAGTTTAGGTTGATTCAGGTTGGGTTCGAGTATTGCAGATCGAGAAGCTCTTTCTGGTGGTTGAAATCGTTTGAGCATGGGTCTGTTAATTGAAGCAAATGGGAAGAAAATTGAGAGATGTTACTCTCGATTAATTTTTTGTTGTAGTGAAGAAGAAACCCAAGTCAGGGTTGATTTGAATCTGAATTAGCACAATGAATTGAAGGGTTTTGATGGAAGTGAAAGATGAAGCTGCTGTTGTTGTTGGTTCAAGAGACTTTAGGTGGATGCGAAAGCTACAAATGGATCTAGATGAGAAGCTTGAACTGGAGGGATGGATTTGGAGTTCTTGAGCTGAGAAGAATTGACAGAGTCAAATGGATGAATGGTTTGAGCTGGAGCAAGTGGCTTGAAATGGTTGAGGCTGCAGAAAGGGTTCGATTGTGGCATGGAGGTTTACAGGGAATGGTATTGAGCCAATGGTGGTGGTTGTAGCTCAAGCTGCAAGCTCGGAGTGGTTGAATTCAAGTTGAGCTGTTGGTACACGGATGAGAATGTGCTGGTGGTACTGAGATTGTAGTTCAGGGTTTGTGTGCTTCTATGGATCTGAAGGCATTATTGAGCAAAGAAGGAAGAGTAGTGAGTCAGATCTCGAGATGGAGTAATGGTGGTCATGTGGCAATAGTGAACAGGCAGTGAGAAGTTATTGGTCTTGTTACTGGTGCTTAAATGGTTTGTGTCAAGTTGATTGCAGTCAAGATAAGCTGAAATAGGTAGGCAGTGCGATTCTAATAGGTTATAGATGGAATTGAAAGCACTGGAACCATTGGAAAGTCTTTGACAGGATGGTTGCAGCTGGAGTGCAGTCCGAATGCAATGGTGGTACTGAGAATGCAATGACGAATCTATGATGACTGAAATGCAGGTGCTGAGATATAGAGAACAAGCTGCATCTGAGGTGAATTTGTGGTTTTGAGCTAATGGGTTGGAGGAATTATGGAGCCGTTCAATTGGAACCGGTGTTGGTATGGAAAGATGTCATGGCCAAGGAAGTGATGCAGTTGCAGTTTGAAATGGTTTGAGTAAGGCATGAGCCGAGTGAAGAAATGTGTATGAATGTTGAATGCAATGCAGGGAATGAGAGAGTTATTGATCGACCGATCCTGAGGTGGTGGTAAAGGCCGAATTGGATTGTCGGTTCCAGTGATTGACAAGCTTAAGTAAATTTTTAATGGCATTATGGGCTGTATTGACGGGTCGTGGATGCATAGTGGGAACGGAACGTGAGTTAGTAGGTCAGGCTTGGTCGAGACTTTTAAGTCTTATATCACACAGGGGAGGATATATAACCTGTATTTTGGGTTCTCTTGGGGGATTATCTTATACTAACATCTTTTTGATCTCTTTTTCTACTTTTGTTCTAGGGTTTACAACATGATAGATTTTCTCTTTATTCTTGTGATGAACTCCTTTAACATGAGTACCTAATTCTTATTATTGGTTAAGGAATAAATTGGATTTCCAAGCATGAGTTTTGTTTAATAAATGAGTTTTGTCTCCATGCTTTATCGCTTATGATTCACTAATAATATTGTTACATGATTTGAATGCTTGTTTAGTCGAGTCTAGAATCGATTGAGTTTGTTTTCATCTCTATTCCTAGATTAGGATTTATTATACGCAAAAGTGATAGATTCCTGATTACAAGTAGTATAATTGTGATTATTGCTTGTAGTGATACATCCTAGTAGTCACAAGTGAGTCATAACCTTTGTTAAATCGGATTAGTGCTTTTACACGTTCGATTGCTTTGATTGGCCTGATTTCATAGAACTTAATGCATCTTGGGAATTAAACTTGATTAGTGCTTTTACACGTTAGGTTGTTCTCTTAGATAGAATTCATATTCGCATCTTTTAATGTGTTTGTTGATGACAAGAGGAAATTAGCGGGATATTCTTGCGATCAAGGTATCCTAGGGCTTTTGATACAAGTTGAGATTAAATATCAATTCTACTTATTGTTAAAAAGCATGTTTGTGAATGAAGATGAATCCTTAACTAATATCTCTTCTACTTGATTTGTTTGTTTATTTCTTTATTTGCTTTTATTTTAGTTTACTTTATAAAAATCAGAAAACCCCCCATTGTATTATATAGGAAACCGAAACAACTTGACAACCTTAGTCCTCTTTGTGGGAACGATCCTTTCTTGCCCTTGATATATTTATATTTTGAGTAGTAAGAAAGTGTAATTATTTTTGACGCATAATGACATGATCACCTAGCGCTTAGAAAATAACATGGTGCTTTTAGGTTTGTTAGAGCCTTTGCTTCTACGAACTCGCAGCGTTGCTATCTCAAGCTTGTTTGTCAAGTTTAGTTTTCAAAACAATAAATCTTGATTTCTAGTCTACTTATAGTTATGTCTCGGATTATGATAGAATGTGTAGTTGAGCTTTAGACTTCACGGCGTTCATCGATTGAAGACGATGAACTACTAAAGGGAGCTTGTGGAACTTCATCAACAAAAGGTATATGGAGACTTGAACTCATCTATCACTCAGAAGTCTATTCTATTCTATCTCATATTGAGACAAAGTCTTATAGCTATATAAACTTTACATTATACACATTTGATATTTCGAGCTGAGTTTAACTCGCTTATATCTTTCTCTAAATATGTGTTGGAAAGCTTTTGCTTTAACTATGTTCATCATTATTCTTGACGAAATTCAAAAGATGATCATGTGAAAATCACCTGGTAACATCTTACATGATTTGTGTGAGACCATTATTTGATGTAGACTCGGAATATTTCGTATTGATCATCCGATCACTTGAAAATTGCTTATAAGCTAATAGTTTGTGTGAGACAGATATTGTCGTCTTCTAAGAATGTTTCAATGACTGAAATGGGAGTTTAGAACAATTAACCATTGTCTGGATATAACACAGTATGCATACCCGTATGCAAACTGTTATAAGAATAATTCACAGTCAGGGAACCAAGTATGCATACTCGTATGCGACGTTTTTAATCAAAGTCCATGAACTAAGTTTACGTACCCGTTTGCAAACTTATTCACCTAAGTTCGGTCCAGAACGATAGTATGCGTACACGTTTGCGAACTGTCGGAAAGGTTCAAGTCCGGAACTTAAGTCTGCGTCCCCGTTTGCAAACTTATGAGGTTAAGTTCTAAAATCGGCTAAGTATGTTTTCATACTCATGAAAAAATATATTTATATATTATGGAATGCAATCTTTGCAAACCGTGGCTAAAATATTCATGAACTGATTCTTTTGAATCAATCCGATTTTGCTTCAATTGTGTCTTGTATACTTCTATGAGAATATAAACAATTGAACAAATCTATGAGTAACACAATTAGATTCATTTGAGTATCATTTGATCTAGAATTGTTAAGATGAACATGGTTAACACAAAATTGTTCATGTGGCTAACTTCGGTTAATCAAGTATTGAGCCAACTCAATATACACGTTTAGGGTACGGTTACCCATATCTAAATGAAAGTATATTTCATTTGTGTGTAACATGCTAAGACCATCTAACGGTAGAAAAATATTAGCTTGAATCTTAAATCAGTTTCATCCAACGGTGAATATTGATTGCTTTGTTCCAATGTTATCAAATCCTGATTTGAAGAATATATAAGGGAGAACTCCAAAGAATCGGAAACCTAATCCCACACCTCTTGTGTGATACTAGTTGCGACTAGAGTCGATTCTCCTTTAACCTAGGTTTTTCCTAAAACCATTATAGGTTAACGACCTAAAGACTTCATTGGGATTCGAATCCGCACCCAACTATTTTCTCTCAGTAGTTGCGTATTCCCCGATCTTACTTGTTCTATCGTATTGAGTACTATCTTCTCTAAGATTTGCTCGAGATTTATCTCTCGATAGGTAAGATATAAAAAGTAATCACAAAGCTCTTCGTCTCATTCTTTGTGATTCCACAAAAGCTTGTTCTACTATCGTATAGTCAAGTTATTATGAGGCGATTGATATTTCTAGGCTGTTCTTCGAGAATATAAGACCGGATTATCAATTGGTTCCCTGTTCACCTTGATTTATTAAAAGATGTAACAAAAACTTCGTAGGTATTTCTGTGGGAGACAGATTTATCTATCAGAATAGACTTTTCTGTGGGAGACAGATTTGTTTATAAAGTTTCCAACTTTGGGTTCTAGCAACTCTTAGTTGTGGGTGAGATTAGCTAAGTGAATCAAGTGCGTAGAGTCCTGCCCGGGATTCGGGGATGACGTAAGGAGCGCGGTACCTTAATCGGTGTGAGATTGGTTAGGGCTCAACTACATTCCATTCCGGGTTAACTTGTAGTAGGATAGAGTCCGTAGCGACTTAATAAAGTGTGGCATTCAAATCTGGACTAGATCCCGGGGTTTTACGCATTTACGGTTTCCTCGTTAACAAAATTTACGGTATCTGTGTTATTTCTTTTCCGCATTATATTTGTTTATATAATTGAAATATCACAGGTTGTGCATAGTTCAATCAATTGGTAAATCCAACCTTTGGTTGTTGATTAAAATTGATTGACACTTGAACATTCGTCTTTGGTACCGTTCAAGTTGTTTCTCATAATAATCAGGCTCGCGGATTGTATCTGTTTGATTTGATGATTACATTGAGAAACAGAGATATAACTCTTTGATATATTTTCCTTGATTGAGTCTGACTGTCTAGTTGATTCTCTTGGAATTATATTGGAGTTAGTACATATAGATTTCCTAACGAAATATTGGGTGTGGTTGTTGTACCCCCGCTTTTTCAATTGGTATCAGAGCAGGCAAACACGTTTAAGACCTCATAAGTCTGTGTTTGTAGCAATCTGACTCTATGGACAGAACCGTTATCTCTATAAACGTACCGCCAGTCTTCAATGGATCGAATTACTTATGGTGGAAAATTGCTATGCATGCCTTTCTCCAAGCACGTGATTTTCAATCATGGGTTTATGTTGTTAATGGCTATAGTCCTCAAATGCTTACAGTAGACAGTTTAACTGCTGCAAAGGATATTGGTAGATATGAGCCTGACGAGATTCTCGCTGCAAAGCAAAATCCTGACGGTTTAAATCACTAGTACAAAAGTGGCCTTTAGACACGCCAGATATAAATTTCCATGCCACGCTTTTTGGTTTTGGCGTGTCTATAGGGTAGACTTCTGCCTATAGACACGCCATGTTCTACTGAGCGTGTTAATATAAGTGCTTTGACCACGCCTGGGGCTAGTAGCGTGTCCAAATATCAACCGTTTAGTCACGTTAACTTTTAATTTTTGATTGGGCGTGTTTATAGACCAGTTTATGGCCACGTTAACCAGTTGTGGTGTGTCCAAAAAAATAGTCACGCCAATTGAGGCGTGGTTAAAAAGTTGGTTTTATTAGACACGCTAGTATGCGTGTCCATAGTGGGCGTTTTATAGACACGCCGGTTTTATTGCGTGGCTAAATAGTTCGTTTTATTGGACACGCATACTTGCATGTCCATAGAGTGCGTTTTATAAACACGCCGTTTATATGCGTGGTTAAAAAGTTGGTTTTATTATACACGCTAGTATGCGTGTCCATAGTGGGCGTTTTATAGACACGCTAGTTCTATTAATACTGGGTACACGAAATGGGTCATGAATCATGCGACAAAGACAGGCCCAACTTCATTGAGGGCCTTTTTCTTCCCCAGCCCAACAATCATTAACTGACTATACGAAAAAAAAAAAAAAAAAACTTCTATCCACATTCGAATGCATGTTCTCAAAGGAGGTAGGTAACAAGACGAATCAATACACCAAGCTGCCCATCTTTAGCTGTTTAAGATTCGCGTTTTGAAAGACTAAGTTGTTTTTGCCACTCCATAGGGACCAAATGATAGTTACAATCTATAGATGAATGCAGAGCCATATCATATGATACACATCATGTCTCTATCTGCTTACTATTATCACAAAGAAACTCTTCCTCTTCCTCCTACTGCTCTGCAACTCATTCATCCCTTTACTCCAAACCTATATTTCCATTTCCTCCCCTGATCCTTTACT
Organism: Papaver armeniacum; assembly: GCA_023531295.1. Lineage (NCBI taxonomy): Eukaryota > Viridiplantae > Streptophyta > Magnoliopsida > Ranunculales > Papaveraceae > Papaver > Papaver armeniacum. Next base: position 20,807 of record JAJJWW010011949.1, on the reverse strand, counting down.
ACTCTTTCACCCCTTTAATCCCAAACACTAGTACTAATGTTTGGACTTGGTTTTTGTTGTTTTCTTCTTGTTTGTTCTTTGAATATATTAAAATATTTCGGTGCTTGCTTGTGCAAGTGTTTTAATGGATTCAAACAAAAACAAGAAGACAAAAACAAAAACTAGTATAAGATGTTACGCCAAGTTAACCTTGATGAGTGCTAAATAGTGCATATTTATACACCTTTTTATTGGCATTTTACTCATCTTTTGTGCTCAGAAATCAGATATTATCCCAGATTCTGTGTTTTCTTTGTTTTCAAGAATAAATAATTGTATTAATTAATTTTGTGTTTTTAGGTAATAAATAAAGCTCGGAGAATCGAGGAGCCAAAGAGCGAAGAATTGGAGTCGAGCATCTATGGAGCAGAAAGCCAAAGCCATGCGCGCAATGGGGCATTGCAACCCAACAAGTAGCAACTCATCTACAAGACATGGGCTTGAGCTAGACCCCGACCATGACCCGATCCGAGCCCGTCCACTCCAAGCCGTTGAGATTTCTATCTTCCACATCCAACGGTCGCCTCCTCCACGCGCATCGGTTCGCTTCTCCCGCTCAACACCGGATCACTCCAAGTCTCCCCGAGCCGTTCGGGATCTTCTCCGACTAAATCCAACGCTCGCTTCAAAGATTTCCATCATCCGTCGCTACACTGCTTCATAGCAAAACTACCCATAACCCTATACCCTATTCGATCACTTCATTTCTCTTCTCCATCTTCTCTTTCTTCTCTCGCAAATCCCTTACCCTCACCTTTTCCTCCCTTACCCGATCGAGACCATCATCACCACCTCCATCACCTCCCGACACTAGCCGCACCACCACTCCATCTCTGTCGGCCGTAATAGACTTCTCTATCAGTTCCACACCACCTCTCTGGGTCTAGGTTTTCTCTCTCTTAGCTTCTCCAACCTAGAAGCTAACTTAGAGAAAACTAGAACTAGGTTTTTTCCACAACAACCAAAGCAGAGCCGCACAAGCGGAGAGGGATGATTCAGAGAGTATGGGTGAGAGATTTTCAATTAACCCTTTATCACCCCTGTACATCCCCGCATCTTTACTTTAAAGAAGATTGCATCTATAATCTGTAGTTGAGCATAGCCCTGAGCTCTGTCATTGTAGCATTGTAGCTCTGTTGCTTATTGTACAACATTGAGAACTGAGTTTGATCTGTTGAGCTCACAGGTGCATGCTACAAAGGCCAAAGGAAGGGAAGACAAGGATCAACATAGCCATGCTGCTGCAACCGTCACTTTTGTCACGATTCTTTGAGCCGCGATTTGGAGGTTAGCCAAAATTGCTACCAACCGTGCATAGCCTAAATTGCAGGTGATAGCTTGTTGTGTGCCTTATCTTACATGTTCCACAGCCAAGCTCCAGCCCACAAGCCGTGAGCTTGAGCAAGAACCCACATAACCTAACCCCGAGCCAAGCTAACTCATGCTGTGCAGTTGTACCATTCACAATTCCCGATCGCATGCTTGAGCCCCGCTAATGAACTTGTTGATTTGCTAAAGCATGCCGCCCGGGAGAATTTGTGTGAACCCCGAGCATACCTCGAGCCGTGCTCAAATCCACACCACGTTGAATGACACATGCATAACCCCCGTGGAGTAAGATGTGTGCATAATTCTATTTGCTGAAACACGAGTGAGTTGTATGCATCTCTCCACCGAGTTGGCTGAAAGCTCAAGTGACATCAACTGAGTGAGTTGATGCCACACACCCCCGAACTCTTTGCATGCTTAATCTTGTTTTGAACCTTGTATGAGTCTTCACCGCCATCAATTGAGCTTGTTGAGCTGTGTTCTGTTAAGTTTGTGCATGCTCTATCCTCGTGATACCCCCCGGAAACCAACCTGCTAAGCATTACTCATCCGCATAATCGTGTGCATCAATCATGGCACTTAAGCAAAATCATTGTTATGTCAACCTGTCTTTGTGTATGCATGTGAATTTGTGATTCTTTGAGAAACCAAGTTGTGCATAAACTGCTTTGCACACAACTGTGCACAATCTTTGCCTAGCTAGTGCACACACCGAGTCCACAACCACTGCCTCATGTGCGATCTGCCGACCTTCACTGATTCGGCACGGCTGTTTTAAACATAACCCATAAGCCGCAAGTTTGAGCCAAGTGTGAGCCATTGAGCAATTGAGCCAAGATCTCATGAGGAATTGCGTAACTGAGCATATCCCATCCGCTCCGAGCTCCGGCCCACTGCCGCTGTTGAGCCTAGTGTTGCTGACCTGCGCATCTCGTGCAACTTGTTGTGATAGCCGCAACCCCATGACTGTTCAAACATGTGAAGCTTTACATACCACTGTTCCTCGTTGCTACCTCACCATTAATCTGGTGGTGCATAAGAAGCCTATTCTTTGCCTTGCCTCGGCCAATTTCCCTGAGAGCTTAGCTCTCAAGTGGTACTGTGACCATAAAACCTTGCCGCCAAACCCTGAGCATGATGTAGAGTTCTAACATTACTTAGTTGCTGTGCCATGCTACTATCTGCAATCTGTGCATAGACCATTTGAGCTGCCATTCTCCATAACCTGTGCATGAGCTGAGCTGCTCTACGGCATGTGTGTGCACACTGGCTAAAAGATCTTGTGTATCGAATTGTGTAATTTATTTGCTTTTCTGGGTGTGCAATTACCCAGTTCCACTGCGCTTGAACAGAAGCCCAACTACTGGGCTGAGCCTTTTGAACCAAACTGTGCAACTGGGCTGTGCAAGTTTCACAAAAATTTGGGCTGCTTAACAAAAACCAATCGAGCCCACATAACCCACACTTTCTGGGCTGTTGTCTACAAACTGCGAGCCCACATCTGTTGGGCTGTGCACACAACTGTTACATACAGGCTCTGTTTACGCACCAAACTCAAGCCCACCTAACCTAGCCTTCATAGTTGGGATGTGCAAAACTGAAGCCCACAAACCAAGTTTGTGCAACCACCGGGCTTTCCAAGCAACCACCGAGCCATACCATTTTGATCCGCAAGACCAATACAGAAACACAACCTGTATTCCCACAAAACCAAACAGCCCACCAAAAACCAAACAACAAGCCCACAAAAACCAAACAGAAGCCCACATAAACCAAATGAAACCCAATAAACCAAACTGAGCCCACTACAACTGGGCTTTGAGTTCAATTTGAGTACTAAATCATGTCAGGATTTCGGCCTGCAACAGGGGATACAAATAAATCAATTAGAGAGCTTGCTTACGGGCACGCTTCACGGTATGAACTCCCCACATACCATAGTGATTTTAGGGAATTTTATGAGCCTTCTCGGGACACCCGACCTCACATACCCTAATCATTATGAGCACATGCATCATCCACCACAGGTTGAAAATGAACACTTTTCTCATACCCAGTCATCACTTTTAAATCAATTAGAAGCTCAAGTATCTCGCTTTAGAAAGGCAATTACATGAGCAATCAGTCGAATCTAATTTCCTAGGCAATATGAAATTTATGCATGTACCTTATGTGGTAGCTTAAACCACCTGCTCGAGAACTGCTATATTTTGCATGATTTTAGACAGTCTAAGGAAAACCATGATAATCCAATGTACGAATTGTCTAGAAGTGACTATCTTTGGTAATCATTGGGACCATAATCAACATGCACACATGCATCATTCACCACAGTGGGGAGATGAACAATTTTATACTCCCCCAACTCCTAGTTTGCAATCAATAATGGAAACACTCATGGAGCAAAATGCTAGACTTGAAATGAATGCAATGCATGACCATCCACATAGCAACATGTCTGAATTTCCCTTCTCTAGTGAACCTCATGCACAACCATACAGTGAATATCCATATGAGGAATGCATACCCACTAGTGAAGACTCTCCTTCAATAGAACAACTCACTATGATTCTTCAAAGGAACCTGATTGAGTTACAAAATGATAGGATTGAAAATAGTGTTTCTAGTCTTACTCATGCAACTAACACTGAATATGAACCCAATCTAGAGGTAGATGAGTACACTAAAAATACTACAATTTTGAATGGAGAGATGAATTCTTGCTATGATGATGATGATGATGAATATGAAGAGCATGCGTATTTCGAAAATGTAGTAGAATCTTTTGGTTCAGAGAAGTTAGGCGTCTCTTCCTTGAACCCTATGAATGATGCTTCTTCTAATATTCATACATGTGATGTTGATGTGGAACCTTTGTGCAATTGTCTGTGGAATTGAGCATGCTACACAACTTGTTTGTGACTTAGGAAAAGATGAATCTTCTGGTTGACACTAATGTTCTTTTGGATCATGATATTATTGTTGTGTCCGATTCCCTGCCCATGTCACAATATGTTGCCTACTCGATGATTATGACATGGTGATTGATGAATTGTTATATGCAGGTGAACATGATTTACCCTCTTCTGACTTTAGGAAAGTGTGTCATGGTGCAAATGATTTTATAAATGAAAACAACTTAGATGTACCTAGCCTCTCTCCTAAGTCACAGATTGAAACTCCTCCACCAAACCTAGGTGTAGTTTGTCACAAAATTGCAAAACCAACTTTTCTGAAAATGCCTAATCTAGGCTTAGAGCTTTGTGCTTCCCAAGTCCTCTTGGACTATTTTGCATCAAAGTATAACACCTTTAGGGAACCACAGTTGGAATGTGTATGTCTGCCTGTTATTAGCAAAACTCATTTTGAGTTAGACCTTTTGCATGATGTACCTTTAATTTTGCAAGATTTTGTTCTCAAAAGCACACCTGTTCACAAGTTTAGGTTTGGGGGAAACCCATTCTCATATGCGTCTTACTTGCACTCTCATATTATATTTGTGTAAGACTGTTGATGTTTGTACATATTTTCTATTGGGTTGATCCTCAACTCTTTAGACTGTTAGTGTATGGTGAATTTTCATTGTATATAATCCAGTAGGACTTGTTAAATTTTTCTTTCTTGAATCGGTTGAGTCTTCTTGTGCATATTTTGTGCTAATCCGATATGATCTCCACTGAGAATGTTGGATTCTAGCCTTGACTAATGAAGCTCCAACCTTGCTTTCGCCAACATCCGGTAATCTCTTCCCTTTTCTCTTATCAGCATAGTTCTCTCGGTATGTGACTGTTTAAAATTTTTCTATATGTTGACACATTGAGGACAATGTTTGATTTAGGTTTGGGGGTGCATTTGCATTTAGAGTTTTTAGTCTTTTTAATCTTTTATTTTCAAAATAAAAAAAAAAAAAAAAAAAAAAAAAAAAAAACTCTTTTTGTAAAAACCTCCAACTTTTAGAGATTTTAGAGTCACTAGCATGCTTCTAGCTATGTTTACATAGAGAGTCGACCGAAATAACAGAACTTGGAAGTCTTAGGAGAACACAATCGGGTCTCTTAGTTGATTAGAGCGTTAAAGTTGGATTTAACCATACCTGAGAGGCGAATTAGGTCTTGTTTAGATATTCGGTAGTAGAATTGTGATCACCCATAGTGGAGACTACCCATTTTACATCAAGTGAGGCACCAACCTTCAATTTTTGCAACTTTCTAGAAAAGTCATTAGAGTGTGTGTCACCGTACGTCAATTCCGGGTAGGAATGGTGAGCTACCCAACTTCGCACCAATTTCAAGACTACTTTTGATCTCTTGAGTGCTAGTTTTTGTCAATCATGAGGGTGACGTTTAAAGAAGAAAACTCCTTCTAAATATCGATTTGCAGTTAGCATCACTCTCTCTCAATCAAATGAGACCCATAGAAACACATCATCATCGACAAACGGAGCATCATCAGAACATTGAAAGAAAAGTTGATATAGTCCAAGGTTTATGTGCAACAAAGAAAAGAAAAGAAAATAGGATGAGAATTAATGAAGGTTGTGAAAAATTAAGTTTATCGTTTTATTGTAACTTAAAAAAAAAAAAAAAAAAAAAAAAAAAAAAAAAATCATCAAGTTTTTGTAAAGTTGAAGTTCGTCATCAGGTTGAAGACCGAAGATTGAAGACGTTTCTATGTTTCTATGAGAGAGTGATATTAATTGCCGATCGGGTGAAAAGGTAAGTGAGTACTCCCACCCCTTGCTAATGGTTGATTTCCTTTCTTAGAGATCATCGAAAAAGATTCTTTTTGTCCACACTTTTGTGGAGTTCCCAAATTTTATTTCGGAAGGTTATCCTTCTTACCTACAACGTGTGCGGGATTTCTCTCTTTATTCCTGCTGCACACATGAGAGACTAAAAAAGCGATCTTTTTGAGTGCAATTATCATAAAACCCTAATAGTGAGGCGAAGTCGAGGCTCATGATCACAATCGAATCCGAATTCTTTCATATGGTATGGTTACTTCTCGCTCAGCACTTAAGGATGAGAATGCGTTCTTTGGTAGTTCTAACTTCTGTTACTAGCACGCAGAAACTCGATGTCCTCATAGCTTCTTGGATGCTTGAGACTCTTTTACACTCTGAAGTTGGAGAAGGTTTTGTGGGTACACCTCTTGTAAACCCTCACGAGACTACAACTCGTCCACTAGGGACACCTAGGGGTTTAAAGGCTTAGTGCATATGCTAAATGCATTCGAGAGACCTGCGACAGGGGTATAGTTAGGATTTCTTCATTTCTGTTTCACTTGAGGACAAGTAAAATTCGGGTTTGGGGGTATTTGATGAGTGCTAAATAGTGCATATTTATACACCTTTTTATTGGCATTTTACTCATCTTTTGTGCTCGAAATCGATATTATCCCAGTTACGTATTTTCTTTGTTTTCAGAATAAATAATTGTATTAATTAATTTTGTGTTTTTAGGTAATAAATAAAGCTCGGAGAATCTGAGAGCCAAAGAGCGAAGAATTGGAGTCGAGCATCTATGGAGCGAGAAGCCAAAGCACGCGCAAGGCGTCTGATTGCAACCCAACAAGTAGCAAATCATCTACTAGACATGGGCTTGAGCTAGAACCGACCCGTGACCCGGATTCGAGCCCGTCCACTCCAAGCCGTTGAGATTTCTATCTTCCACATCCTACGGTCGCTGCCTCCACGCGCATCGGTTCACGCTCCCGCTCAACACCGGATCACTCCAAGTCTCTCTCGAGCCGTTCGGATCTCCCCTTAGCTACATCCTACGCTCGCCGAGGCCTTCTCATCATTCCTTTGCTGCACCTGCTCAACACCGCATCCACCTATATACACACCGCCGACCAAAAACCTAATCTCTTTCTTCTCTTTCCCTTTCCTTTCTTCTTCTCTCCCAGACAGAAGCTTGCAGGCTCCACCTCCTCTTCCCCGACCAAGCTCTGCGGCGCCACTTCCCACCATCTCCGCCACACCCACCACAACCACCAAGACAACCATTATCTCCGCCTCCTAATCTCCCTCTATTTCTCTCATAGCTTCTTCCCCTAGAGGCTAAGTGAGAAATAGAAAGAGAAGAGGGTTAGGGTTTCTCGAGCGAGAGGAGCAAGCATCAGCTCAGAGCCGAATTGACAAGAGAAACAACTGTATCAGAGAGCATGGGTGAGAGAGTTTGCAATTAATTTCTGTTTTGAAAATAAATTAGGGTTTAGAATTTTGCATGTATAAAAGGGTCTGAGAATTGTGTGTTAGAACTTTATGCAGGCTAGCAGAGCACCAATTAGGATTATTTGTGTTAATTGTTCTTTTCTTATGTTCTAATTTACTTGCTAGGGTGTATTGAAACCGATAATGTGTTAAGTTATTCACTTTCTTTTATTGTTCTTGTATGCTTCATTGTTTGATTGAATTAGTTATTTGAGCAGATGACCACTGTGATAGAGTGTCTTGTAAGAAGACACTCTATACTAGGGGGAGTGTGTGAAATTAGCCAATACATCACCCATGGTATTCTTCCCTGGAATGAATCAAGACTATAATTAGACTAGGAACCGCCTTAGCATAAGGTCGTGTGGTGGATTCATCACCCCGGTATTATAATCTTTCTCGCCTTAGCTTAGAGTCACAAAACACTCAGCCGTATCGGCTACAAAACCAATATTTGTGTCACAATATCATCTTGAATTCAGTTTAGTAAGCCATTGATCAACTCTCGGCACCACAAGTCTCTGTGGTTCGACCCGTATTTGCCACGTCTCCGATAGACGCCGTGCACTTGCGGTTATTACATGTAGGCACATAAATATAAACACATTTCCGAGGCCTACCAAACCTCGAATGGCTATATAGAAATAACCCATCTGATAGACGTGCCTTCTATGTATCTGCATAAAACCAAACTGTTTAAGGTGACCTAACAATGCACCTTCTTAATGTATAGTTCGAATTGGAGTAAAAGCCAATGAATTAATCGACTAGATTTAGGATTTGGAAATAGGGTTTAACGAGGAGTAATGACGGTAAGGTCGAAGAGATGTAATTAAGCCAAGACTGGTTGGGTTAGATAAAATTGATTATGGGAGATAATTTTCAAAGCGTCATAATGGTTATGAGTATCGTGTATGGGGTATTGAACCGGCGTGCATGGTCTAGAGACACGACTCTTAAATGGGGTGCAACTGCGATAACACAGGGCCCAGCTCTGTTGAGGGACTTTTTCTTCCCCAGCCCAACATTCATTAACTGACTTTCAAAAAATAAATAAAAAGCTTCGCCCACATTTGAATGCATGGCCTCGAAGGAGGTACAAAACGAATCAATCCAACAAGTTTTCCCATTTCACTAGTGCACTTGGCATCAAAAAATCAGTTCTAGTTTTAGCTTCAAGAACAGTGGCTAAAATTAGACTTTGAAGATACTCTTTGATGGTCATTAGACTTTGAAAATATGATTTAGTAGAGTAATGATGGTATCTAAAGGGTTGCGCATGGCATTGAAGTGGCGTGAATAACCAAGCGACAAGACTCTTTACCAAACGCCATAAACGACCATTTATGGCTAAACTACCACCATTATTTAAAGATAATACATGGTGATAAACAGATTATTAAACCAAAAATAGAAATCAGAGAAAAAGTGGTTAAGGAATAGTGAAATGACTGATATTGCAAGCAGTTCCGCCGGTAGAGGTAATCCAGAATCACAACCCGATTCCCCTGCAATGCGACATGCAAAGAGTGCGATTGAGGCTTTAACAAGCTTAGAGATGGAAAGTTTGATCGCTTTTCTGAATCTGGAGAAGACCAAGAAGAAAGAACAAGAAGAGAGAAAGAATTTCAAAGATTAAGGGTTGAAAATGATGAGGAATTTCAGTTGTGGATAAGAAAGTTAGATACCATAGATGCACGTCGACACAAGGAGTATCTTCAACGACGAGGAGAGTGGAAGTGTTCATGGGGGAAAACTCGCAGTGAACTGAAAGTGATAGTGAAGATGAAGAAAAGAACAGTGAAGGAGTAGAAGATGAGGAGAGCAGTTGGTAGGCTTAGAAAAGGTGCCTACAAACGTAAACTGCAAGTGCACGGTGTCGACTAGCAACACGGGGGCAAGTACAGGTCGATCCACGAGAGATTTGGAGAGTGTCTTGGTGATGCTTATGGCCTTCTAAACTGATTTCATTGAGAAGTGACACAATAGTGGTTTTTGTTTTGGGTGTCGATACGACAAGATATTGTTGTAATTGTAATTCTAAGGCGGCAAGTATGCAAGAGAAATTGTAGACAAATGGCTAAGAGTACTAGGGTGGTTGAATCCACCTTCTAATCCTATGCTAAGGCAATTAACTCAAATTATGTTCTTGTACCTTCCCTTGAAGGTCTCAGGTGGATGCTTATTAACTAACTTTCACTAACTTACCCTAGTATGAGTTGTCTTCTTACGGACAACTCATCACAGGTTCATTTGTTCAAATAGTTAACTACTAATCCTAACACAATGTAACACAACAAGAACAATAACTGAGATGATGATTAACTTAACATGAAATTAGGGGTTTCATCTACACCCTAGCAAAGTAAATTAGAACATCATACAAGTAATTAAAAACAATTGAATTTTAAACTAACAAAAATAAACCTAAAATTTTCCAGCCCCCTCTCGGATGAGGAACAATTCAAATTTATACCTCTCTATCTTCTCTAACACTCCAATTTGACATTAAATGCATACCCAATCGTGTTCCCTCTTCCAATTCGGCTCTCCAGAATCAGTATTAATTCCTTATTGGTGAAACCCTAGCTCCATCTATCTCAAACCTAGCTTCTAGGGTTATGGAGAAGATATGAAGGAGATAGCTTGAGATAGAGAGGCGGAGAAGGCGGTACATTGGTGCGGGTGTGGTGCTTTGGTGTTGTCGGGAGAAGGAAATGGTGGTGGTGGTGTTGGCTCTGCATCCTGGTCGGGGGAAGGAGATGGGAGCTCTGGTTTTGTAGGGAGAAGAAAGAAAGAAAGAAAGAAGAAAAAGAGGGATGTTTGGTCGATTAGGTGAAGGGGTGAGGTGGCTATGGTGTTAGGCGGATGCGGCGAACACCGTCGTGCGCTGGTTGAAGTGACCGTTGGATACAAACGATGGATCGAATCTCACGGCTCGGGATGGATTGGGCTTGGATTCGGGTTATGGGTCGGATCTTGGATAGATCAAGCCCATATCTTTGTAACCGGTTGCTACTTATCGGGTTGCAACCGATGCGCACGCGGCCGTAGCTTTCGCTCCATAGTCGCTCATCTCCAATTTTCTGCTCTTTTGGCTCTCAATTTCTCCAAGCTTTATTTACTACCTAAAAACACAAAATTAATTAGTACAAGTATTTATTCTTGAGAACAGAAGAAAATACGAGAATTTGGGATAATATATGATTTTAAAGCACAAAAGATGAGTTAAATGCCAATAAAAGGTATAGAAATATGCAATATTTGGCACTCATCAAATACCCCCAAACCTGAATTTTACTTGTCCTCAAGTGAAACAGAAATTAAGAAATCCTATCTATACCACCGTCGCTGGTCTCTCGAATGCATTTAGCGTATGCACTAAGCCTTTAAACCCCTAGGTGTCCCTAGTGGACGAGTTGTAGTCTCGTGAGGGTTTGCAGGTGTACCCACAAAACCTTCTCCAACTTCGGAGAGCGTAAAAGAGTCTCAAGCATCCAAGGAGCTATGAGGACATAGAGTTTCTACATGCTAGTAACACGAAGTTAGAACTACTAAAGAACGCATTCTCATCCTTAAGAGTTGAGCGAGAAATAACCACACCATATGAAAGAATTCGGGTTCGAGTGATCACAAGCCTCGACTTCTGCCTCACCAATAGGTTTTATGATAATTGCACTCAAAAAGACCGCTTTTTAGTCTCTCATGTGTGCAGGCGGGAATAAAGAGAGAAATCACGCACACGTTGAAGGTGAGAAGGATAACCTTCCGAAATAATTTACGGAGACTCCACAATTGTGGACAAAAAGAATCTTTTCTCACATGATCTCTAAGAAAGGAAATCAACCATTAGCAAGGATGGGAGTACTCACTTACCTTCACATCCAATCGGCAATTAACATCACTCTCACAAAGATCCATAGAAATGTCTTCAATCTTCGGTCTTCAACTGTTGATGATGAACTTCTGAACTTCACAAAACTTGACAATTTGTAACTTTTCTCTTCAATTTCTTTTTTTTTTTTTTTTTTTAAAGTAAAAATATGAAATGAAAATAACAAATGAAACTACTAACTACATGGATGAAGGACTTTATCACTCAATTTTTCATAACTTGTATTGTCTTGATTTCATAAAGTTCACTAATTCTCATCTTATTTCCTTTTCTTTGCTCTTATAAAACAAGTCTTCACTAGTGTATATAATTCTGCTTTTTGTACTGTATCTTCACTTGAATAAGACTTTTTCTTTTTGTTGCATGTAAACCTTGGACTATTTCAACTTTTCTTCAAATATTCTGACGTTGCTCTGCTCGCTGACGATGATGTGTTTCTATGGATCTGTTGTGTTGTTGAGAGGAAGAGAGTGATGCTAACTCTGCTTGTTGATGGTGGATTTTCATTTAAGGTTAGAATTGTAAAAACCGAGAAAATAGTTATGCGCCGACATCTTGTAAAAGATAAAGCCATTAATAAGTGTTGGATACTCCCTCACTTAATTCACCAAGAATGGAGCATGTGGCAACAATCTCATTCTCGTGAATACATGAAATTCCTCCAGTCGGAGCATGTGGCAACAATCCCATCCCGTGAATTTCTAATCAGCCTTGTATTTCAAAGTACTCATTATCGGTGTGGCATGATGATCGAGTGTTACTCTTACAGAGTAACACGAACCTCCAAGCACTATAATGAAACCATGTCTGAAATACCCGTCTGACAGTGCCGACTCTATGTGTGTTATACTAGCCCGATTGAGCCCCTCTCGTGTGTTATACTAGCCCGATTGAGCATTGATTGACCGTATCGATCGGATATGATCGCAGTCATCCAACTCCATAAGCATGATTGGATGACCGGATCAATTCTATCACCCCCAAGCGAGGTATGGAATATCCATGCCGAACCAATGCGGAACCCGCACGGTCGGCCCATTGGCCTAGCTTGCCAAAAAAACGTTCATACCAAGCATTATGGACTTTAAAACCCTAAATCGGGGTTTGCGGCATATTACATGTGTCGCAAAACAGTCTCAACCATCCATCTTCGCAGTATAGATGGAGGGTGTAGATGTAGATTCAAAGGGCCCAGTATGTCAACACGATCACCGGGGCCGCCTTTACACGCTTGACCAATCGGTCAAGACCAACCATGTTTGGTCGTGACAAAATCGTCGCCCAAACAAGAGAAGACGCACGCTTTGAAACCCAAAATTAGGGTTTTGAGCATCACGAGCGTCCATCTTCTCCGGCATGAATGGAGGGTCCGAGATTAGATTAGCAGTCCGGTCATACCCAAAGATGACCACCGTGGACCCATCTATTCCCTAACCCAATCGGCCAAGGCATATCATGCCAGCTAATCCAAAACGCACGCTCAAACTAGCGTGGTCACACCTCCCAAACCGCAAACTGATCTCGACCACTCAACTTCGCCGGACGATTTGGATGGCTCAGATCACGTTTTCATGGGATATTCAGGTATAGGCATGAACATCAGCCTACCACCTTCACACCATGCCAATCGGCCAAGACCGACCAAGATTGGTCGTCTTGGAACGTGCGCTGAAGATGGCATGACGTGCGGCCCTTGCGGCACTAGTTTTTTGTCGCAAATCGATCTCGACCACTCGATTTCACCGGATGAATTGAGTAACCCGATCATACTTTCATGAGGTAATGGGGTATAGGCGCCTACACCATCATGCCATCTACACGCATGTATGGTCGGTTAGGCCAAAAGTTGTATCCCATGCTTGGTTTCGACCAAGGTCAAGAGTGATGCTGCGCACCTCTTCAAAACCCTAACTTCATCAACGTCGCAGATGAGTGTCTCAAAGATCATCTCATCCGTCCAACTTCACCACTTGGTTATACAGCCCTGTTCGGGAGTTAATTGGTTAGTAAGGTGTCATTATCCATCACTTTACCACACCATGATGCAGTAACTGCATAAAATACACACGATACTTCACAAGTATCGACTTCCTGAATAACGCAGTTATTCAATTCATCATTACATGCTATCTTTCGTGGATCCACGATCCACACATTCCAGACATCAATCATGTCACAAACTAGGGGATACATACTGGGGTATTGGTCTGGCGGTTTACGGCGTGCGGCGTGCAACGCGCATCATCACAAGAACGTGTTAGGAAGTCATGGACGGTTAGAGATGAACAGAGAAGTGGGCAAGGCTGGTCGTGTATCACCAACGCACAACTCCACTACTCCATCACTCCACTTCCTCCACTTCCCACGAGAGACGTGAATAAGACTCAATGACTTGTATAAATAGGTTCTCCGCCCTATTTCCAAACAAAAAAAAACAGAGAAAAACAACAAGAAAACACCCCGAGCCTGCTTACACCAATCGTGAGCTTGTTCACTTTCCCGTTGCAAGTCATAAGCAAGTCTACACCTTCACAATCTCAACACCTTCTTCGCTTCCTCCCTAAGATCAACCCCATCTCCTTCACTTTGTGACCGAAACAAGTCTGGAACGGCCATTTCTTGGTTTAGGCCGGACTTGCAATGCATTGATCTCTCGAATCTACAAGCACTCACCGCGCAAAGGCATTTGTTTAAGGTTTAAATTCATTCCTCATCCACACCCCAAATTACCAAATTCTGCAGAGTAGTTTTCACCCATAAACAATTGGCGACCACAAGTGGGAGGTTAATCTCTCGGTTGTAAGGTCAATTTCTTCAAATTCGATTCGATTTCATCAATTTCAAAAGGGTAGATCTTAGAATCAATTCAATCAACAATTCATTTTAAGATGGTGGAACTCGTGTCCGGATCAACAATCAATTCGGATGGAGCTAGTGTGGATAATACTCCCATTGATGTACACAAAGTGGAGCTACCGTAGCTAACACATCTCGAGGAGCCGTTACGTCTATCACCAACACTAGCGGAGCAGAGACATCCCAAAGTAGGTGTAACGCCTCCCATCACCGAGCTAGAGCAGCCACAAATCCCGGCATCTCCTCAAGTGTAACGCCTCCGGTGGTCACCCAGAGCAACAACGTTCACTCCCCTCATCGGGACGAGGAGCCGGAGGCACAAGAGGAGGACCACCGTCTATTACCATTGCAGACTTGATGGAGAAACAAGAAGTTCTTGCTAAGACTCAAACAGATATGGCCGCAACTCATAAGGAGGTACTCACTTTCTTCAAGACCTTGACTGAACGATTGCCGCAAGATTCACGTCAATCTTTGGAGCCAACAAGAAATGCCTTCAATTCACCCGAGGCGGGCGTTCCCACTCGGACCCACATGAGTGAAGAAACTCGTGTGCTCCCGAATGTTCAAGAGAAAGGGACCAGCCACCTAACTTCATCACACGTGAGGATCTAGAACGACTCCTTCAAAGCCGAGGCAAAGGAAATCGACGGATGCACACCAACACCAACCTCCATACCCTCAAGATATGCAACGAATCCCTCTTCCAAGAGGATACACCTCTCCCAGTTCTCCCTCTACGACCCAGCATCGGGTAACGCTCGTGAACATGTTTCTCGATTCTTGAATCCTTGGGGAACATGAATACAATCATATTCTACGCCTCAAAGAATTCTCGAAGTCACTTACGGGAGGGCGTATACCGGTACAACAACATCGCGCCTAACAACATATCCAATTGGAACGAAATGGCCGGTGCTTTCTACGAAAGTATTTCTTCGTGTCTGAACAGATCACCTTTTCAGACCTGAGGAGAATTCTTCAGCGGAACAACGAACATCCCAACAATTTCGTTAAAAGGTTCATAACCCAAGCGCTAGATTGTCACGACCCGAACATCACCGCACGATAATTGGTGGAATTGTGCATCAATGGGATGATACCCATATACCGCGCTGTTAGAGAATCTTTCTTTCAAACGTTCTCCGAACTCCACGAAGCCGCTAAACGTTCAAGAACAACCCACCGGCACTACTAGAAAGAACCGTGAAGTTCGAAGTGAAGATTTGCGTGAAAGTCGAGGAAGCGGCGCCTCACGAATAAACAATACAACACCGGTCCTTCGTGAGTGTAGTAGGCGGAGGAGAAAAAGGAAAGCTTCGATAACGGAACAACAAACCAAGCGAGCATCCCCGACACAAGACTTTGTCTCGAAAAGGAACATACAAAACTCCCCGCACAAAACACTAAAGACACGGGTTTTCCTTTTCCCATGAATGAAGTGATAGAGCTATTGGAAGCATGGATCCAAGACGACGCCGTAAAGCTTCCCCCTATCGACGTCCTCCAACCGAGGAAGAAATGGCGGATCCAGATATTGTTGCTACCACAGGTTCGTCCATCATCCAACCAAAGATTGTAACAGTTGAAACAAATATTCAGGGAAAAGGTAGAGACAGGGAACTCCATCTTGGAAACGAAGGTGTTCATAGAGACCCTCTACCTATCAGGAACTGCATGATTTCTGGGGATTCTGTTCGCAAGACCGTACAATCTATGATGGAGCACATATGTAAAATCTTGTATTTCTCCAAAGGAAAGCGTCAAGAAATATTTACGGCCCTCAACCACGTTGTGTCAGGCAGGCGTTTGTATCCAAAAGAGCAAGATCCAGAAACCCTGGTCTTTCCCAAGGACGTGAGCAACGAAACTGGGACTCCTAACCGTCACTCGTTTGAGAGACGTTGAGTTCGATAGCACGTTGATTGATACGGCTTCCGAATTTAACATCATTACTTGTCAAGGCCTTGAGAGCGGCGAGATTCCGAAGCGGGAAGCTACTCGTCACCCGACCGTGGTTAAAGATCCAAATAGAGAGCTCGAGAGATGCATATGGATACATCGATCTTGAAGTCAAATTGGGTGATGCCTCGACGCAAGCAAAGTTCTACATAGTCAAAGATCATCCCAACTACGACATGATCCCGGGACGCCCTTGGATGCACGAAAACAAAGCAATACTAGAAAGTTGTCCTCTACCGGTTTCGATACACCGAAAAATCTCCAACACGCCTTCGGACTCGAT
The DNA here is from genome assembly GCA_023531295.1 of Papaver armeniacum. Lineage (NCBI taxonomy): Eukaryota > Viridiplantae > Streptophyta > Magnoliopsida > Ranunculales > Papaveraceae > Papaver > Papaver armeniacum. Next base: position 4,229 of record JAJJWW010011949.1, on the reverse strand, counting down.
GGTCATCTCGGTACCGCACCAAAGAACTTGCCAACGTGACACGACTTCCCGGGAGAGAGCTCACAAGATACATCAAAAGGTCCCGATCTCAAGTAAGTCTCATCGCGCAACTCTCTTTGCAACCTACCGCCCTCATTCTCGACAAGTCCCGGGGACCGGCTCCAACCAACAAACCAACCCCGCTAGGAGATGTGAATGGGAAGCCGGCCTGTTCAAACGTTTTATCAAGAGCGTAGAGGCTGTCTTGGTCAAAGACGACAAGGCCAAGGTCCAAGTATCTCGCACACCCAAACCCATTTGGAATTGGAGACCCGGTGACGAAGGCGACTACATTCAAGGTTGGGAGCATGACGGTGAAAATGATCACTCCACCTTACTCACCCATCGAAAGAGAAGAGGAACCGTACCTGGTAGCAAATGTTATCCTAGGCGGCTACTGCAGGCTCATCAACGCTGATAAACTAGAAGGCATAACAATTCACTCAAAATGGCTCAAACCCTACCGAACTTAAGATGCTTTGTGCTACCACTTTCCAAATAATCCTCCACCCTTTAAAACGCTGTGCTATTTTTTCCAGCGTGTTTCCTTTTACAATTTCATGTCATATTTGTAATTCCCTCAGAAAATGATTGCAATACTTGCATTCATAGTTAGGGTTTCAATTTTCAACTTTCAATATTAGTTGAAGCACTATTTCCATCTGAGAACCTCTTTACTCCTAAAAACACAAAGTCCTGAGTCACCCTAAATCAACCCACTGGAGCAAGAAAGGAAACCCTAAGCAAACATCTCACGGGAAGAAGGAAATATAACATGTGCACAAAAGGAAAATGATTTGAGCCATCCGCCTAAAGAAGGCCAGGAAGATCTTGCATCAGAACACAGTCCGTAAGTATTCCATTATGGCATTACTTTTTTATCACAAAGAATTACGTGTGAAGGCACACCCTTGCGCCCGAGAAGATTCAGATTGCAGTCTTGGCAAAGGGTTATAAAAAAAAAAAAAAAAAAAACTTTATTCAAACAATCAAATAGAAGAAAACCTTGAACCCGCCGCCACCGAGTACAAGGAAGATGTTCGAGTGTACAAAATATACTTGGAAAGAAGAAAAAAGAAAAGAGGTTTTAGTCGCCAAGAGGGTCGGCCTCGCCGCACCACCGTTGGGTTCTTCTCCATCACCCGTTGATGCTCCCCTCTCCGGATCTCCCTCGCCTTCGCATCGTGCATCTCGCAAAGATCGCGCTCCATCCCAACATCATCACGGAGTATCAAAAGGCACATCAATAGTAGGGGCCACGCAGATTGCTTTCAAGTGTTCGTGTTCGTCTGACGAATCAAGAATTATCACGCCGTCCCGGATCGGGTAATCACACTTGCCTTCATTCGGAGGTCGTTTATGCTCAACTCTCCGCCTCTTCAACCGCGCTGCAAATCTCTCGCCTTTGCGCTTACTAGTGTCTGCAGCGTTTCCTCGCGCCTCCACCGCTCCTCCATGTCAATCGCAGCTGAAAGTGCACAGATACGTCCTCTGGTAATACGAAGGTGTGAGATAGACATCCCCTATATAGCACGGCCGACTTCGCGAAGTGGAAGATCGATCTTAGCCATTACTTCTTCGTGTGCATGGTTTTCGGGCTTATCGACTTGAAACTTCTTTCTCGGGGAAGCAACGAGAATGATCGTCCGCTACTTCCATAATAAACTGCAAAGGAGAGGAGGTTATGAGTGCACACTCAAAAAAAAAAATTAAAAAAAAAAAAATAAAAAAAAATCAATCGATCAGTTAATCGAAGATCGAGCAATACCGAGATGTGGAATAAACGACCGCAGAGATGATTCTTTATAATCCCGCAAGTCGACGAGAATCCCGGGAGGAAAAGAAGTCTTTACTTGCCACCTATGAAGGCTTCTAATTCAGGATAACAATCAACGAGTCTTATCGATATACCGAGGGAAGCCGTGTATGATGAAAGAAGTACACATGAAAAAGGGGCCGAGCTCGAGATATATACAAGAGGAACCAAAGCGACTCACCGAGATCAAGTCATGTTTCCTTCACATCCTTAATCGTAACCAACCGTTCAGTGGCAACGCCCGACAATGTGAAAACATCCTAGAAATATGTATTCGCTTTAGCTTGGTCATTTCAAGATATAAATATGTCACCATCTCATGCCTACCCCACAATAGTATAACCATTATGTGTTAGGCAGGACTTAATGTTGATGGTGGATTTTCATTTAAGGTTAGAATTGTAAAAACCGAGAAAATAGTTATGCGGCGACATCTTGTAAAAGATAAAGCCATTAATAAGTGTTGGATACTCCTCACTTAATTCACCAAGAATGGAGCATGTGGCAACAATCCCATTCTGTGAATACATGAAATTCCTCCAGGTTGGAGCATGTGGCAACAATCCCATCTTGTGAATTTCTAATCAGCCTTGTATTTCCAATACTCATTATCAGTGTGGCATGACGACTGAGTGTTACTCTTACAGAGTAACACGAACCTCCAAGCACTATAATGAAACCATGTACGAAATACCCGTACAGTGCCGACTCTCGGTGTGTTATACTAGCCCGATTGAGCCCCCTCTCGGTGTGTTATACTAGCCCGATTGAGCATCCAGTTGGACCGTATCGTCCCGATATGATCGCAGTCATCCAACTCCATAAGCATGATTGGATGACCCGGATCAATTCCATCACCCCAAGCGGTATGGAATATCCACCGCCGAACCAATGCGGAACCCGCACGGTTGGTCATTGGCCTAGCTTGCCAAAAAACGTTCATACCAAGCATTATGGACGGAAAACCTAAATTAGGGTTTGCGGCATATTACATGTGTCGCAAAAAGTCTCAACCATCCATCTTCGCATGGTATAGATGGAGGGTGTAGATGTAGATTCAAAGGGCCCAGAGCATGTCAACACGATCACCGCGGCCCGCCTACACGCTTGACCAATCGGTCAAGACCAACCATGTTTGGTCGTGACAAAATCGTCGCTCAAATAAGAGAAGACGCACGACTTTGAAACCCAAAATTAGGGTTTTGAGCATCACGAGCGTCCATCTTCTCCGGCATGAATGGAGGGTCCAGGATTAGATTAAGCAGGTCCGGTCATACCAGCATGACCACCGTGGACCCATCTATTCCCTAACCCGATCGGCCAAGGCATATCATGCCTGGCTAATACAAAACGCACGCTCAAACTAGCGTGGTCACACCTCCCAAACCGCAACCGATCTCGACCACTCAACTTGTGGGACGATTTGGATGGCTCGAGATCACGTTTTCATGGGATATTCGTATATAGGCGTGAACATCCGCCTACCACCTTCACACCGGGCCAATCGGCCAAGACCGAACCAAGATTGGTCGTCTTGGAACGTGCGCTGAAGAGGGCGTGACGTGCGACCCTTGCGGCACTAGTTTTTTGTCGCAAATCGATCTCGACCACCACTCGATTTCACCTGGGATGAATTGAGTAACCCGCATCATACTTTCATGAGGTAATGGGGTATAGGCGCCTACACCATCATGCCATCTACACGCATGTATGGTCGGTTAGGCCAAAGTTGTATCCCATGCTTGGTTTCGACCAAGTCAAGAGTGATGCCTGCGCACCTCTTCAAAACCCTAACTTCATCAACTGGCCGCAGATGAGTGTCTCAAAGATCATCTCATCCGTCCAACTTCACCAGACTTGGTTATACACTCGTCAGAGTTAATTGGTTAGTAAGGTGTCATTACCCATCACTTTACCACACCATGATGCAAAGATTCGCATAAAATACACACGATACTTCACAAGTATCGACTTCCCGAATAACGCATTATTCAATTCACATTACATGCTATCTTTCGTGGATCCACGATCCACACATTCCGACATCAATCATGTCACAAACCGGGGATACATACTGGGTATTGGTCTGGCGGTTTACACAGCGTGCGGCGTGCAACGCGCCATCACAAGAACGTGTTAGGAAGTCATGGACGGTTAGAGATGAACAGGAGAAGTGGGCAAGGCTGGTCGTGTATCACCAACGCACAACTTCATTACTCCATCACTCCACTTCCTCCACTTCCCACGAGAGACGTGAATAAGACCCAATGACTTGTATAAATAGGTTCTCCGCCCTATTTCCAAACAACAGAGAAAAACAACAAGAAAACACCCAGAGCCTCGCTTACACCAATCGTGAGCTTGTTCACTTTCC
>JAJJWW010011948.1:0-184661 GCA_023531295.1 Papaver armeniacum | reverse complement strand
ATAGTCATAATCATATCATGCTCGACATGACCGGATCAAGCTTGACCAAGTATAGGTATACCTTTCAAAAGAAGTGTCCATACCCCGTGGCTGCACCAGCATGCCTCTACAAAATTCAATGGTAATATTTAAGAAGGTTTCACCCGTAAAGTATTCAATCTTCTACAAACATTTTTTTCCACTGAATTAAGACGACAATTGGCAGTAACATATATCGCGACTCTTTTAAATAATAAATTCTTTAGAATCATTGATCAAGAAGGCCGAGGAAGCTTTCCTCGCTAATTAAACCTATGCAACTCTAGTTAAGAAACAACACATGGATTTCTCGAATATAAACGAAGCAAATTCACACATTGCAAAGGTACACACCGATCGCCACCCCCAAAATTCTACTATCTAACTATCATTTGTACTTTTCCAAGGGATGATTCCTTAAAATGTTCAACAACAAAAAAAACACCATGGAAAATCATCAGAGACAAAATAGAAAGGCTTCTCATTATATGTAAAAACATTGCAAAAAAGAAGAGGATCTTATTAGCTTTTCTGAAGCTCTTTATGGAAACACCAAAAGGCTTCTCATGAATCAAAATTCCCTTCAATTCTTCACCAAGTGGAGCACAAACAATGAGCAAACTCGAGATACCATATTATTCCAATTTAAGTCCTTCCATTCTCATCTCTCCAAAGACACCCAAAACTTCTACTTTCATTCCAATTTTGACAAATCCCAAATATAATTGCATTTCAAGAACCCTTATGAATCAAACACTTTACAAAGATCACCCACAAACCAAAACTTCAAATATTACATTTCAATCAAAGAAGCGTCTATAAATGAAAATATAAAGCGAACCCAATGGCGTACATTATTTTCGTCAACTATATCCCCACCACTTTTAAAGCAACAATAGAAGTATAAAAATCGTGATCGAACTCTAGACAATGATGTTATCAACAATGGATAATAACAATTAGTAGATACACGAAACAACCATTATCTAAACCGGTCTAATTGTACAAGAACTCTTATATGAGAAGAAGAACATGGAAACAAATTTTGGCAAGATGAGTACTTTTGTTGCAATAAATGAATTCTTGATTGAAATCAATTTCACGGTTGGTATTAGTTTTCCTAATAACATTAGCTTCTATTAGGTTTTTCGATGTAGAATTTGAAAATGAGTGAAAAGATTGGATTTAAGGAATTAGTATTTGAGTTAAATCAACATTTGAAATCACCCCAAATCTTCAAGGAAGAAGAGAAAGATGAGTTTAAGCAAAAACATAAATATAAGAACAATGAGATAAAATCTCATACCTAATTCATCAAATGTTCCAACTCAAACTCAACTCAAGAGGTCCAATTTTGCTTGAATAAATAAGAAAAACAAGATTAAAAACAATTAAAAAGAAATGAAGCGAAAACAAGTAGATTACTAGTTTTCATTGATAATAAAACAGGATTTCACATTCATCAAGTTAATTTCCGTGTAGGTACAAGGGAACACACACCTAAGCCAATACGATTTCACATCTTCATCTTCATCTTCTTCTTCATCTTCTTCTTCATATCAAGGACAAGGGGCACATACACCTCAACCAATGACACCTTGAATGTCTCAAGTCAACATTAATTCCTCCTCCCCGGCCCTCGCTTCCCGATCTCTTATCATCGCTCCACAACAACACCCACAAACTACTGCAATCACAATAACTATTACAATAACAATAGCAACAAGAAAACACCTATAATAATCAATAATCTCATGGAAGTAAAACTAAAAGGTGGTGATGGAGGTGGTGATGGTGGAGGAGTAAGAGGTGGTGCTGGTGGAGGAGTAAGAGGTGGTGCTGTGGAGCGATGAAAGAGTCATTGGTGGTGGTGGAGTAACGGTGAGAAGTAAGGATTGGGAGAAGGGTTTGGGAAGGTAAAGTATGTTGCTCCACCGTATTGAACCTAAGATCAGAAAACAAGAAACAATAACCCTTTGGAAGCCATTTTCACTCGAACTCAAGATTCTCGAATACTCTGTGGTCGTCTTATGGTTTTGGGAGGCTCTAGGAGGATTCCAAAATTGGGCTTTTTATGTGGCCCCAGTACGCTAGGAATAATCATTTTAAAATAAAAAAAATATTTGCACACACAACTTTTAAAGTATGACTTTCCATTAAACAACATTATACTTTTACCCTTTTGTTAATATTTACATATATCTAATATATAAAAAAAGTAGTCTAGGGACCACTGTACCAACCTATCAAAAATAATATATAAAAAAAAATTATATTTTTGTTTCTTGATTTTAGAGAAAATTATTAGCATTTCAAATCGATATTTGTTTCTTATATGAATTATTTGAAATTAAGGAGGGTAGGGCCTCTCCTCAAGAGTCCAGTGTGTAAAGACCTTTTATTTCTTTAAAATAGTTATAAAATGTCCAATTTCATAATGATATTATATGCGAAAAAAATATTCATACGAAAATAAAATAAATCATATTGCACTAGAAATAGTTTATGTAAAAGATATTAATAAACAAAAACAAAAGTTCTATAATGACACATTGTATTTTTCACACATGAGACACATTTTGACAATAAGATTAGTAGAATTGCGAATAGTAAATGTATTCATATACTTACATGAAATTTTGTATGCCAAAAAACTCTTCATATGCAAATAATCAAAATTTTGTCAAAAACTAAAGTCAATAAGTTAATTTTGTTCGCAAACCTAAATAGGACCTTTTTGCATTTGAGTTTGCGAACCTGGTAAAGAAATTTTCTCTTAACGCTTAATTAACACAATTTGTATTTGCGAACCTATAAAGGTGAGTTCGTGAACCTAGTAAAAGAAAAGTTCTCCTGCGACTTTTTGAGCATTTGAGTTCACAAACATATCCTTTTAAGTTTATGAATCTAAAGGCTTGAATGTTTCCTACCTTTATTTGTGATTGAGTTCTCGAACCTATAAAGATTCTCGAATTTTGTTTTCTCTCTTATGAGTTCACAAAATCATCAATGAGTTCATTTACTTAAAGGATAAACATGTCAACCTAATAAACTATTGGCTTTTGACTCATCAATCTTCTTTAATTTTCAAGGAAAACTTTTTACACGCTTTAAGGATTGTTTTTTCTTAACTAATTCCTTTTTATGGAAAGTTTTAAGTTCTTTCTAAGAATTTGTCTACCTTGAGATTCAAGATTTTAGATCTTCTTTTAGACTGCCACTACGGGAAAACCATCGATCAATTACACCAAAAAACAGTTTGTCATACGATATACGACGACGGATATTGATGGGTTAAACCTGGGGTGTAGGAAGTCTTCAATTCTTTGCAACTCGTGAATACTAGTCGTAAACAAGGTTGTCGTTCCATTGTATACTACGTTTTTTCAGTTGTGAAAGTGAATCCAAATTATCAAGCAATGTCTCACACAACTCTTCAAGTAGTTGTCATCATTAGTTTCACAACCGAGTTATATGTCTTAGAAATTTATAACGCAACTCCACTAATAAATTGTGTATAGACTCTTCTACCAACACTTATTTTAGTTTTATGACATACTCAACTCTTGTTTCACAACCAAAGGTATGTGTAGCAGTAAAACTCGCATCACAACCTTTGCTAGTGTAGTATAACGTATTTTCACAATTACAATACTAGTTGTAATTATTTCTTTCAAAACAAAAGCCTTTGCAGCAGAAATAAGTATCACAACCTTTGTTAGTGTAGTATAACTTCTTTGTACAATTATTATATTATTTGTAATTATTTATTTCACAACAAAAGCCTCGTGTAGCGTAAACATGTATCACAACAATGTTTTGTGTAGTACAATTTTAATTTCACTACTCCATTACTATGTAGCGTATATGTGTCACAACCACCTTTTATGTAGTATAACTTCATTGTCACAACCCCTAGTTTGGTTATAATAAATTTTTTCACAATCCTTGTTTGTGTAGTATAACTTTATTTACACAACTCCTAGTTTGGTTATAATCAATTGTTTCACAACCAATAGACTGTGTAGCGTAAAAATGTATCACAATCCTTATTTGTGTAGTATAACTCCAATGTCACAACTCCTATTTTGATTGTAATTAATTGTTTGACAACCTATGCTCGTGGCAAGAATAAATTTTTTTCCAAGATAGGTATATCCAATCACAACCTCTTTTAGGTGTTGTGATTCATTTACATTTTATAAAAAAAATATATATAAATTGGCTTTCAATTCACTAAAATGTACCACCACCATTCATTCAAATATGAAGCACTTAAACCTGCAAGATCATTCACACCCTTGAATGATTCCTGAAACATTGTTTCCACATAAAAAAACACACACACATTATTTCACCGATAAGAGAAACAACAAAAGAACCAAATTGTTTTTTCAACAAGCACTCCCCAAAAAGAATAACAAGTCGATGGCGGGCAATGCTAGTGGAAATCAAAGAAGTTCGATCGACAAAGCAAGTCATTTAACTCGTATCTATGACTTGCTTTGTCAAGAAAGAAAGGGTCGTTGTTTGAGCGTCTTTTGAACTATGACGTGTCTCTAGGGGTCGTTGAAAATCTTAAATCAATGACCGATTTTAACGGTCAATACTTTATGACCGACTTCAATCACCATAGATATAAATCTTAATATAAAAAAATAGATTCGGGATCATTCCGGCCTCGATCAATCTAACTAAATCTGAAATCAAACACAAATTAAAATCAAATGAGAATCAAATGAAACTCAAATTAGAATTCAAATGAGAATCAATTGAAACTCAAATTAGAATTCAAATGAGAATCAAATGAAAACCAAATTCAAATCAAATAAAAATGAGAATCTAATTAAACTTGCACACACAAATAATCATTCAATTTAACATTCATTGATTCATTGGTTACAAATTACACAAAGGATTAAAATCAGAAGTTCCGACTTACAATCTGTAGTTCTGTGGATTCGATTACAAAACGATGAACTAAAAACTAAACAACAAAATTATAAACTCCGATGATGATAAAGAACTTATTCCTACTTCATAATGGTGTACCCGCACAACAAAAGCCATCACCGATTAATGTGGGGAGGTCACAATACTCAAGAAAATGCTTATAAATCCTCTGTTTAGACCAATATAAGTTACAAATGCTCTATTCACATTTTTATTCAGCTTACACTTGGGCTAAAAACCAACTAACACCTCTAAACAAAGTACATTGATAATACTTGCTTACAGCTGGTGCAAACTAACCAACATACTAGGCCATAGATAGAGACGTCATGATCAACAAAAATGTGAGCTGCCCTGATAATTTCAGAATGGAATGCCCAGGACTGGTGGTTGCAAGACAGCAAGAGGATAAAGAGTCATGTTGCCCACACCAGTAGTACGCATCTCTTTGCAGACTGCACAAAGATAAATGATAGAACTTTTAGTGTTAACTAATTTAACGCAAGTTCCACTGAAATGTGAAAAATGAAGGAAAAACAAAACAATCAAAGGTAATCTTCTTGAAGTTAGAAAAGGGAAACCACCTATAAAATACAAGGGTATACATGCATGGGAAAATTATCAATGATTTCTTCACAAGTCTAAAAATTACAAGGCCTAAACTGGAAACTGACTCCACTCTAGCACGACATCATATTTCGTAAGAGGCAAATGTAAGACCTAAAGTGCGTCATATAAGGGGGTATCTATTGACATGGCTCAGTGAAAAGGTTACACTGCTCCTGGAACCTGAGTCATGGAGATTTGGGGCCCATGAAAGCCTATCCGGGAGAGATACCTTGGATTTACAACTATATATATAAGGTTATACCCTGGTTGGACGCCCGAGGGTCTCTTCCAAGGAGTCAGGGTATGCTCAAGGCTCCGGGGTACACGGTTGATCCAAGAGTGCCTGGGGCATTTGAAGTGTCTCGGCCATTCTTGGCAAGTCTTGGCATATGTTGCACTCGGCCCGAAGAAAACTCCACTTAGGGTGCAGCCTTGTAACCATAAACCCTATAGGTATAAGGGATAAGAGGCTGCGAAAACAACTCAAGTTGTTGTTAAGACCGGATGGGAGGAGCTAGTCTTGTATGGCCGATGTACGCCTCCTTGAAGGGGAAACCAGGGAGATGATAAGGGCGGCACCCTCCGTTAGGGAGCTGATAAGTGTCACAAGACGGCAATGTCATGGGGCTTTATATTTGCAAGAACATTTAGGCCTATCATATTGTCGCAAATGAAATATCCTGTAGAGGTAAAAATACTAAAGAAATGATAAGACAAGATCAATGGGTCATTACATGAAAGTGTAAGGACGTCCCGCGATCTTGTCGCAAGACGCCAATGCCATGGGATTTTACGTTCGCAAGAATATTTAAACTCGTCGTATTGATGCAAAATGAGGGGGCAAAATAAGACCTTTAACTAGGAAGGCAAAATAAGACCACACAAAAACAATGATAAGGCAAGATCAATGGGTCAATACATGAAAATGTAAAGACATCTTGCGATCTTGTCGCAATAAAGAATTTCAAAGATAAATGAAGATAATGGAATAGCAATCATTAAATACCAAAAATTATATTTGTTGAAAGAAAGAAGAAAACGCAAATGAGTACATACGTCAAAAAAGATGATTGAAGTACATAAAGGAGCAAAAGTACGAGAACAAAGATTACAAGAGAAAATCATTTCTCAAATAGTAGCTTTTTCACTAGAAGGAGATGTTGGGTTTTCTTCAAATACTTCATCTATGTTTTCGCTAGCTAATATATTTCCAAACAGATTCTTCTTCATTGACAATTTTATTCGCGGCATAATCATTGACAGTTTTATTAGGAGAGACGATTTCTTCATTTCCGAGTTCTTCGCCACTAATATAATCAAGATCGCTATCGGAGAATCAGAACTTCATCATCACTTACTTCCGAGGTTCAACAGATACAGATCAAGAGATTTAGATAGTAAAACATTATTCACCACAACTTCGGCTCTAAGATGAAATTGACGAAGAAGTGCTTTCACTGATTTTTACTCTCTATATCTTTACAAATACGCATATAGTCGAATTTTCTTTATGCCCTATCGCGAGAACGGGCAAGGGAAGCGAGTATTCCATTCTCCTTGCGGATTATTGAATAATCGATTTCAAAGCAAGAATGGAGGAGTGAAGTTTTTCTCGACTCGCAAAACAAAAAATAAAAGAATTATATAAACAAAAATATGAAGGCTTGATAAAGAAAGAATAGATGAGGCAATAACTTCTATGACTACCTTCCTTCGCGAGGTAAGATGTTGGATTAGAGCCGAACAACTATTCCCCAAATGATCCATGGCATTGTCAAAATTATCTCAAATTAAACCTTTCGTACGTGATCGCCAACTTTTTTCATTGGAAATCAAGAAAGCATTTTCTTTTGTAAGGGAAGAGTTGGACTTTTCTAGTTTGGAACATTGATCCTTGAATTGGTTTGCTTTTACACTTAAGGTTATTCTACCCTAATCAGTTTATCCTTCTCAAAGAACTTCTTCAAGTTGGTTTCTCAAAGAGCAAAGAGATTGTTCTTGCTCTTTACATAATTTTTGACAAAAATCATACTGCTAAAGTAAATCGCCACCTTGTTTAATAGAGTATGCTTCTCTTGAGAAAGAGTTCCATTATCATCCGATAAAGTTTCCAACTCCAAATTAGCTTTGGTCAAAGAATAAGAGAGGCGAGATAAGTCATTACTTAATGAGTCTTGTTTCGAGCTAAATCAACATTTTCTTTTGAAAGATTATTTATATGATCAACAATATGTATGAAGATTATCTAATTGGTTATATTGCTCCATCCAAGCATCTCTATCAACTCGAACTTCTTCAAAGAAGAGATTCCAACCGATATATCTCCATTTTTCGTTTCTCGGTTTAAAGCTTGAAGGGCGAACAAGGACTTGAGTCTTAAAAAAAAAAAAAAAAAAAAAAATGCAACAAAGACAGAGGCAAGAGTATACCTTTCAGCTTCTTCATTCTTCTTGCGAAGGTTATCGCGATCCAAAGAAACATTTTGAAGTTTTTGATTCTCAAGATGGAGAGTACTACATTTTGCAGTCATAGCTTGAGATCATTTTTCAAAGTGTTAATTTCTTGTTCCAAGGATGTTTGCGAAACTCTATCTAGACCAAGGTGTTTGCTCAAAATCTCGCAAATATCGACTTGATAGGATCGATGTAAGTCTTCTTAGCATCGTTCACAATATCTGATAGGACTTTGAAGGCCACATTAATTCCTTCTAAATTTTCCTTAGTAAGAGGGATTTGCTCAGAATAAGAAGTAATAGTGGAAGAAGAAGGAAGAGATGAATCATCTTTTGTTAAAGGAATGTCACGAGAAGAAGGAAGAGATGAATCATCTTTTGTTAAAGGAATGTCACGAGAAGAAGGAATCTCGTGAAGGTTAATGACTGGAGGGATGGTAGAAACATTAACAATGGAAGAAGAAATAGGCTCATTCGCGATGGGACCACATGAGGAGTTGATCTATGAGAAATTCAGGCGTAGAAATGTTATCTTTGGAAGAAACAGTAGGAATTTCTTGCGAAGATGTCGCAGTAGGAGTTGTAAGTTTGAATGTAGGAAAAGTGACAGAAGGAGCAACGGGTTTAGAATGGCGAGGCTTCTTGGGGGACTTATCAGCATTTTGGTCATCCTGCGAACCACAAGCTAAATAAGAAACAGAGGCAACAATATTGTTATTAAGAAAATAAATGTTTCTTAAATACCTTGTTACTCGCAGCTTTCTTTTTTGGGATCAAATGGGTTTCGATCATGCGAGCTTAGGGAGACATTGGGATTCACAATGGTGAACTTGGTGCTAGATTTATTCTTGCTAAAACAAAAATGGCAGAGGAATCGTTAAAAGAAGAACAGTATCAAGATAAAACAGCTTCAATAAGAGAAATTAATCACAAAATGATCAAATTCAGCAAAATTAACGAACCTTGATGCCATAGAAACAGTAGCAGAAGATTAGTAGCAGGAAAACGATGAAGAAGAAGATGAAGAAAAACACGTAAAAAGTTGCAGATTTATGAAGAAGACGAAGTAAAAGGAAAGAAATGTTTCACAAGGAATCACCTTTAAATAGACGAAAAAGAGTAACCTGATAACATTAAATGTGCCGGTAAAAAGTGAAATTTTAGATACGTGTAAACAGTCATTCCTAAATTCACGGAATCTTGTCGGCAGAAAATTGATGAAAAATCAACGATTGCGATATCTCAAAATATTGGTTCTCATGACATTCTCTCCTTCGCAGAGAAGACATGAGAAAAGGCAAGATGTAGGATCAGAATATCGCAACATCAACACTTCGCGAGATCGGAATATCGTAACATCAACACTTCGCGAGGGAGTCGCAGGGAAGTAAAATTAATGACGCAATGAATGACGACAGCCAGAACACGAGGAAGATATGAAAATATGGCGAAATTTAGGATCGTCGCGAGAATTAATACTTGTACGCCTGCGATACGTCGCGATCCATTCCCGAAAATAAAGGATAGCTTAGTCATCACCATCGTATATTACCCTATATAAAGGGTTGAGTAAGTCCGATGAAGAGAGAGTTCTTTTTGAATTGTTAAGCAAGTCTTTAGGAGAGAGAAAGTTTTAGAGTGATTTTAATCCTTTAACTCATTTCTATTTCATATTGTAAAGATTCAAACATTTAATCAAGAGAAATCATAATCATTCATCTAAACATGACTTAATTGTGTAAATTCTAGTGAGGGTGTAGTGTAGGATTTCCTGCAACTACAATATTGTTTGCAATTTTTTAAATTTCCAGATTGAGAACCTGGATAGTTTGAGGCCTACCTCAATTATTTATAACCTCCCAAATCATATGGGGTATTTAATTTGGGGGAAAAAATACCAAATTATCCCCTAATTAGCCTTAATTCTTATTTATTCATATAAATAATAAAGAGTTATTTAGATTTTAGTACCCAACTTTGTGACCAAAGTTGTGGGTTGGGTCCCGTAAAGTTCAAGTATTAGAGTTTGGTACCAAGGACCACAATTGACCGTGTTGACTCTTACAACATAAGGTTAAATGTGGAAATGACCAACTTAACATTAGGTTTTGAATTATATACTAACCCATCCATCGTACTATCCTTAACCAAAGGTTTTTTTCTTTTAGAGTTTTTCACAAATACAAAAAGGTCATTTGTTGAAGTATTTTTTTTTCACTTTGTTGTTGGATATGCAAGAATGCGTTGGAAAAATGTTTGTTGTCATATTTAGATTTGTAGACAAACAACAAAGAAAGGTGTGTGTACCCAATAATTTCCATTGAAGTTCACTGAACATGGGTCCACTTAATGAAAACCATGGTATCCTAAATATGCAGAAACTCATATTACCTATCACGAAATCAACTCTTGACGAGTTATTAGATAAGGCAAAGGAAAATAAGGATTCAAATTCTTCTCGCCACTTGCCCCTATCTATGAATATTGGGTTTTAATCTACACAAATGTATGCTATCTACTCTACCTAAACCCTACCTCAATATCTCGAGTAACTTGAGCTTCAGAAGATTTTACAGGTACCCTCCACATTTTGTTCATATGGAGGAGTGTATATGTCGAAAAATATACAAGGGTTGGTCGAGTAATATGACTTGTTTGACTGTGAGAAAGATACGCTGATGATGAACAATCCTTTCCTAAACTAGCATGATGGTCGTTCAAAGACTACTTCATTCACAGATGGAGTAGGGTTGGTCTAGGGAGGGAACACGAAAGAGATGAGATAAGAGTTTCTCAAATGCAGAAAGTTGCAGATGAAAAGACTCTAAGAGATAAAAAGAGAGAGTTGCAGATAACTTGTTGTTGTTCTAGATTTTCTGTTGTTGTTGTTTAGAATGACCAATCTTATTTTTATTTATAGCTCTGAAAAACCGTAATCTCTAGTCGGTGGGATAATGATAAGTAGAGGGGATCATCACTTACTCTTAAACCCCATGAATAACTAAGGATAAATAACTTATCTAGTTTATCCTAAGATGACTCCTCATATATACCCGATGTATATGGTGAAATTTGGATTAGGGGAAAAAGCGTCATTTCAAGACCATAGACAAAATTTAACTTTCACGGGAAAGATTAAGCCCTGGTACTCAAGGAAATCATAGCCACGATTTCTAGTATACGTCCCCACGAGACACTGTTGGTCATGATGCCGTGTCTCCTAGCACACATCCCCACGAGATACCGCTAGTCACGTAGGTTCTGTAGAGCGTAAAACATCCCCGACTGACTTATGAACCAGAACAACCACAATTCTAGCATGTCTTCGCGAGACGCAGCTGATTGTGATGCCATGATTCCTAGTATACATCCTCGATGAGATACTGTTGGTCATGTAGGCTCTGTAGATGCGTAAAAACGTCCCCGACGGACCTATGACCCAGAGCGGACATATGCATGTCTCCTGTAAGCATGACTTATCCTATTTGATATTAAGGACTGATTCCTAGTACATCATCATGAAATAAACTCATGTCTACTCTGGGCTCTGACTCGACTTACTGAGGTTTCCGAATAATTCCTCGGACATCCCCGCGAGATACACTGGTTATTCTGCCTCTGGTCCCTTTCGACAGATTCCTAGAACTTCCTTCTAAGATACATTGGTCATGTCAGCCCCATAAATACGTACACAATTGATTCCTAGCACATCTATGCAAGATACGCTGAACAAAGACAAGTGAGCCAAAGTTTCGCGGTGACATTAATTGGGGGTACAAAGCCTTTTCTCTCTCTTCAGGACGAGTCCCAGCTGACCACAGAGATATTCTGATCCGTTAAGAAAATCTTCGTAGAGATTTTGATCCGTCCTTAAAATCTCGGAGAAATTCACATCTCTCTCGTAAAAAATCTCTGAGAGATTCAAATCTCTCTCGCAAAATCTCTGAGAGACTCAAATCTCTCTTCAAAATTCAATTCTCATCAGAAAATCTCTGAGTGATTCACATCCTTTCTCAAAATATCTAGAGATTCAAATCTCTCTCAGAAAATCTCTCGAGAGATTCACATCTCTCCTCAAAATCTCTGGAGGGATTGACATCTTTTCGCAAACTCTTGAGAGATTCAAATCTCTCGGGAAATCTCAGACAAGGCTGAATATTCCCCATGATAGGCATGAGACTCATATTGGAATCGAGTCTCCTTTTCATACTCTCCATAGGAATTCTGAGGCATCTCATGCCTTTTCACGTGACTCATCCTAGTCATTCTTACAGATCAGAGAATATGTATCTATCTTGGCCAACTCCTACTAAAGAGAATATTTTTCTCTCAACATATCATCACAAAGGCTGACTCACACACACAAATGGGGGGATATCAATTAGGGTTTTGGTCTGGCGGTCTACGGCACGTGTTAGAAATACCCGACTTATTTCTCACCGCAGAATAGAGTAAAGGCGGTGGAATAATGATATAAACTCAACCTAGTTTATCTCCATTCCTGGATAGACGGGAGAATAAATCAACACGACACGGAAAGCAATCCTTATCTTCACCGACCCGAGATTAGAGAATTCAGCTATTAATAGGTCCTCTATTTATCTAAGCTAGGATCATATTTTTTATAACCTCTCAGAGTAATTATTCTTCAAACCCTAGAATTCTATGATCTCTCTCTCTTAATCTACTTCCTCCCTAAGACCAGCCTTATATCTCTTCCATGTGACTCAAGTAGCCTTTGATGACCACCGTGCGTTGTTCGCGGATAAGAGTTTTCCGTAGTCGAATATGAACGATGCTTGATGATAATATCACGAGTTTCAAGTTATATATGTGTTTGGTGCTTTAACATGTCCTCTTGCTTGCAGCACAACAACTTATTTTCTTTCTTTTTTTTCCGCTATGGTAGCTATTGCACTGACTGCTATAAATGTTGGCACATCTCTTGGATAATGTATCTCATTTTTTAGACAAGAGTTCGTGGTTGCACTGGCGCAAAAATTGGTGAGATTTTTTGCTTACGATGAGTGCAAGACTTAAGTCTTCACTTGTGATTTGAGGCCATAGATTCCAGCACGACGAAATACTTTCTGCTCGTACTATAGTTGTTGTATAACTTCACAGCTCGGAAAAACTCGCGTATTTCTTCTTTGGAGTATAGACCATTGTTCTTAGATTTGTATGATGTTGTATAAATATACTCCAATCGATGTTCCAATAATGATGATGATGTCGAATCGTGATCTACATCTTTATATGGTTGTAAAATATCACAACTACTCATGCATTGAGAGCTTGATAAGTGATGTTCTTCGAATGATACTTCACTATATCTCATACCTAACTAAAGGAGCATAAGGTAAAATATGAAACTCATTCCTTTGAGATTTTCATTTTATATAACTATTGTTTTCTTTCTTTTCTTTTTTCCGCATTCTGTATTTTTATTTATTTTTACACTGTCCGCCCTTACAATTATTTTATTATTTTTTTTCTTCTCCTCGCTCTTTCATCTATGTCAAACAAAGACTCTTCATGCAAATATTTTTTATTTTATTTTTCCTCTTTTGCTCCAACTCCAAGTATGCTTCTTCGTGCAAATGATTTGTTACCTCTCTTTTTTTCGCCTCCTCGTTTCAGCTCCAAGAAAGCTTCTTCATGCATATAATAATTTTGACTCCATCAAAGATAGTTCACAATCTCCTTTCGCTGCCGCTCCAAAGAAAGTTTCTTTTTGCAAGTATACATATTTTTATTTATATTTAATTTTCGCTCTCGCTCCAACAAAGTTTCTTCATGCATTTTTTTCTCCCCGCTTTAATCGCTTCTCTAACAAAGCTTCCTTGTGTAAATTTTTTCTAGTTGCGCAATAAAAGCTTCTTCGTAAAATAACTTTTGTTCGTTTCAACTTTCGATAAAGCTTATATATATATATATATATATATATATATGTGATTTTATATTCGTTATTATTTTTCTCTTTAGCTCTAGCTCCGTATCGACCAAAAAACTTTATTAAAACATATTTCTTTTCCTCGTATAATGAACTCTCATTGCGTGGAGAATGGGGTTCCAATGCCATGAAACAAGATCCTTGATATTCTTGAGCCTCGCGCTAACCTAGGTTTAGGTTTAGCTTGCTTGCAAATTTGCACAAATATTGACTAAGACCGTGCAAGGAATATTTTTTGAAATATTTCCTCTAATCAAAGCCAAGTTGGTTTGGTTCTCACTGTCCTGAGATGGGGTTCCATTGCCCATGGAACAAGGTCCTTGTTATTCTTGAACCTCGCGCTAAATCGGTTTAGCTTGCTCGCAAATTTGCGCAAGTATTGACTAAGACCATGAAAGGAATATTTTTGAAATATTTCCTCTAATCTAAGCCAAGTTATGATCAGTGCTAGCTATGCGAGAGTTATTGTTTAACCGCTTCCGCTAGTATGCCCAAGTTTGTGTCTCGATATTAGTTATGCGAGTGTTATTGCTAAACGACTCTAGCTAGTATCAAAGTGTGTGGATCATGCATTTGTTTATGAATTGTGCATTTGTATGTGAATTGTGCATTTGTTGTATCACTAGGAAATGGGAATAATGTAAGCAAATTAAAAATCGTTTAGGCTTAACTTATGAGGCGGGAATGGGTCAAACATCGGAAATATGCATCCCGAAGTCAATTGTCAACTATTTATCAAATTTGCCGAGTTCCAAGTTTTGGGCTTCATTTTGATTCAGCTCGCTTAATATAACTTCCGTCATGTGGTACAATGCTTCCCGTACGCCCCAAGTTGTTCGACTACTGTGAGTAAAATTTACAATGGTGTGTAAGTAAAATTGTTTTAAACTCGTGCAAGTTTGAACTTGGAATGATCCAAAAGAGCAGATCGTTGGTTGGATTGCGAGATGGATCACTAGTTGGATCAACGAGGAATACTGGGTCCATGAGTTGCATCGTTGGGGAAGTCATCGTGTTGATTGACCAAGGGCGCGTCTAGGAAAGCTCGGTTACGGGGCGACCAAGTAACGCGAAAATTAGCCTAGTGATACGTTAGTGATGCTTTTCGTTAATTTCGTACAAGTATACAACTTGAGCGATGAATATTTGCGATGCTAGGTTTAGAGAGCATGAATATGTTAATTGTATTGCAACTGACGTCGATAGTTGATGTTCATGTCGCTAGGCGTGTCATTATTGACAACCGCCATCCTCACGCGTGTGTGATGCATGCGTTTCTTGATTTTTTATTTTTTTTTTTTATGCGTAACAACAAGATTGCATCCTTGGCGGAGTAAATAGAAGATTATTCCCATGCAAGCCATCCGAGGTGATTGGCTCCTATTTGCAGGCGATATAGAGGAACAAGATTTGTTGTTTTGTGTTGCTTTTGCTTTCTCTAATTTGTGCTTGTTTGAGCGTTGATTTTTGACGTAATACTCCTTTCGCTTCCGTTCGTCGAAGTACTTATTTCGCTTCTGCTCGCCGAGGTATTCCTCCCGCTCGTGTCTGTTGTTTTGCCTTTGGGTAGGTCCTGGTTGTCATTCTGATTCCTCGACGATGTGATGGCTATCGTAATCATTCGGTCGTCGATCTTCCCTTGCGATATTATCTGCTTCAATGTCTTGCCTTTCATACGAACTTTGTCTCTTATCGTGACCACTCCGCACATGTTGTTTCCTCCAACCCTCATGTGAAAGTCGTGCATGCCGACGTGGAATGATACTTTCAGAGTATGAGGTACTACCCATTTGCGCCTTTATCCACTAAGGTCTCTAGTAGTCTGCTTTGACTATTTCCCTTCTCTAATCAAGTTGCAATATTTCGAGCACACTCCAGTTTTCGGGTGTTACTCTGGTCCTCTCTACTTGCATAATACGCAAGGCCAAATGAAAGCCTCTATTATCAAGGGAGTTTAGACACGATTTTAACATGTTCTTTTGATGCTGATCTAAATATATTTCGTTCAGATTAACACTTTCACTTAAAAGAGGGGTTGCAATACATACCCCGCAATTTTTATTACTTATCCCGTGGTATAAGTTCTTGCATAAGGACGTCCCGATATCTTCGTTGTTGGTGAAGTTTCAACTTCTTCTCGGAGTTGGTAATCAACATTTTTTCGAATTCTTCGTACTCTTGCATCTGCACAAATGTTTCATCACTCCGACTTGCTTGTGATGTAGCTTTGGATCTTGATTTGTTTTTGATGATTCCTTCTCTGCCCCATGGTGTGCGCCAAAAGATGTTGTAGCAAAAATGTTTCTGCAACAATCCTCGAGATTCGTATATGAAGATGAGATTTCAAATAAGTTAGATGACTCAACAGTATTCTTCGTGATACACTACTAGTAGATGAAGAAATTCAACTAATTATTGAACCAACTCCTTATCTTCAATAATTGTTGGTAGGTGAAAGTTGGAGGTACTGCAAAAGACACTCGATGTCTCAATGTGTAAGAGAGAGAAGGATTAGAAATATGTACCTTTCCAAATTGAATTCCACTTCTATTTATAGATTATGGAGGAATTGTATCCAGTTAAGTTTATATCTAGATGCATCTTGACTGTGTATCTAGACCAAATGTTTTCCAGGTTCATCCTGGTCAAGACCAATTTCTCTTTTTTAGGATCTACAAGTTTCCACCTTTTTCTAGAGATTTATAACTTCTAGGGTTTGAATGTATACCTGGTCTTTAACCGATTCCTCTTTTTTCTAGGGATCGGTAACTTTCAGGCTATACCTGGTCTTCTTAATAACTGATTCCTCCTTTTTTTGATGATCAGTAGCTTCCAGGTTCTACCTAGTATTCTGATGTAGAAGGATAATTGCTGACAAAGACCCTTCCATATTTTTTTCCCAAAAGCCCTATGCTTATCTTGAATAAAATTATTGGGCTGAAGAGCTTGGGCCCATATACCAAACTGTATGGTACAAGAAGATGGCTACAAAAATTGTGAAAACACAAGATGGCTATCAAAGTTTGCTTATTAAAAACACCCTACCAAGATGCCACTTTTCTCCGAAAACGCATTTTCGACTTTTCTAAACACTCCAAAATAATGCACGGTTTCTTTCTCGAGCAAACATGCCGCCCAATAAAACCCTTGGGACCCATAAAATACCTGAAGTGAGGTCTAGGACTATAGGTCTGCTGCACCAAGTAGTCATAGGTGAACCAAAACTAGGCCTTGGGATGTTGTTATTCGAAAGAGTTAAGTTGTCTTCAATTTTTCATCGGCAAACGTGTCTTGAAAACTTCTCCCAGCTTAACTGGGATCTAGGCCTGGGATTATGGATGGGTACACATGTGTAATATAGATTGATGTAAGAACAAATATGCCACTCCCACCACATTTCAGTGATCGGGCAAACGATCTTGCAATCTAGAAAACTTCAATTACTGCTTCAGAGGGAAATAGTGGGATCTTCGGGAGCAACACTTCATCGCTTTCCCACCTAAACCGGTTTCTACTTCCTTCTCCATGAGCGGCTAAACCTTGCAGCTTACCGGAGTTACGCAGGCCTTAGGGCCGCTAATCCATAGTTAGTTATCGGGATTTCTCTTGGATCGGATATGGGTACGTTTCTTTGTGTGTGAATTGAAGTTGAATCTAATCCAATCTTCTGTCGGTGCTTGCTAGGTTGGTTTCATCTCTCTTTCGATCAGGCCTTCTTCCCTACGCATCTGTTGATTTTTGTTTTGAACCCCCTTCGGTATCAATTATTTCTCTCCCTATTTAATTGCTTTATCCCCTCTTCTGATTCTCATCTTTAGTTCTAAAAAAAAAAAAAAAAAAAAAAAAAAAAAAATCAAAATCAAAAATCAAAAATTTCTTTTTGATAGTCAGTTGATTCGGTTGTTTACCATATCCGTATTTCATATATGGTAAGGTTTTGTTCGTTGGCTATCTGATTAGTATTCTTCAAATCCAATATCAAATCTTAACCTTTTGTCATGATTTCAAATTTTAAATCCATTAAAATCTGTCTCCCTTCTCTTTGTTGTACTGAACATGTTTGTGGTAAAGTCAGTTGGTTAAATTCTCTGGTATCACCTTGTTTCTCTCGGTGATGGTTTTATGTTGACTTTTCTTACAACATCTAATCAATTTTCATCTTTATTCATCAACTTCAGTGCTTTTTGCATCCGTTTAGTTTCATCTTTATTAATCATATTCAGTGCTTTTGCATCCATTTAGTTTAACCTTTGTTCTGAATTTCACCAAGGGGGTGGTGGGTGTTGAGATGCTATGGAATTTGTGATGTTGTTAGGGCCTGTAGTCTATTGAACCAATTCCTATGAGTGTTGTTCATATTTTGTATCTTTGCAAGCATTGGGATCAATCTCTCTTCGATTAGTCGTTCTTTTCTTGGAATTTTTTACCCATGTCCGATCCCTTGTTTTCCGGTTAACTACTATGTTTTGGTGGATTCTATAGGTTTTGCGCAGCTCTGGTAAGCTATTCCATTTTTTTCTGTTAGCAATTAGCTTCATTGTTTCCTTTTCTTAAATTTCATAGTTTTTTTAGCTTGTTGTTTCTCACTTTCAGCTGAAATCTCAGCTGAATCTCCCTTTTTTTTTCTGCCTGTCTTTGGTTTCTTTTTGATCCTGGTGTTTTTGCTTCTAATTTTGCAAACAACGGCCTCCTAGTTATCCTTTGCGCTATTAGTATACCCTGCTTTTTTTCTCTCCTGCCCTTTCAATCCTTTTCTAGCTTTCTGTTTCATTTACTGCAAAATTTTGTCTGGCTTGTTCTCCATCTACTGGATTATAACCTCCACTCCTTTGAGTCTTAGCCGCATCTTTCTGCTATTCTAGCTGATGCCGTTTGTTCTATTAGTGGGCTCCTCTGTAATAATTTTCATTTTTTCTTCTTATCTGTGTAATTCTTTCTGTCAAGCCTCTTTCCTATTATTAGTCTGTTGTGCTAATTTGTTGTGTATTTTATTCAGAGATTCTCTATTGTTTGATAATTTCTTTATTGATTTTCTAGTTGATTTGCTTACTCCTTTCCGGTCTCTCTCTAGTGACATTATGAAACTCCTCTCTTGGAATGTCCAAGGTATTGGTACTCCTATTACCCAGGACCATTTTAACCACCTGAATCTTTTTTACAAGCCAGACATAGTCTTCCTTGCCGAGACAAAAGCTCCATTGTCTCGTATGGAAACGTTTTTTAAAAAATCCCAATTTGCTGACTGGTTTATTGTTCCTTCGGTGGGAATTGCAAAAGGGTTAGCGGTTGCGTGGCATAACAACATAGAATTGAATCTTTTATCTTCAAACCTCAATGTCTGCCAATTTGAATCAAAAATCGGACTAGTTGAGGTGCTAATCACTTGTGTTTATGGTGCAGTGGAGCCAGAAGCTAAATTTGAACAATGGTCATATATTGCTAACATTGCTCAAAGAGTCAACAAACCTTGGCTCCTAATAGGAGATTTAAATGTTATCCTAGACCCCGGATGAGAAACAAGGTGGAAATAAAACTAGCTCAAGCAGCAAATCTTTCATAATCCGAACAATTGACTCTTTGGGACTTCAAGATGTGGGTTATGAAGGGGCACCATTCACATGGTCAAATAATAGAGAGGGCGATGCTAACATATGTGAAAGAATAGACAGAGCTTTGACTTCATTTCAAAGGTCGCAAAATTTTCCCAACACAAAGGTGAGTCATCTTCCTAGAGTTGGTTCCGATCATACACCTCTCCTTTTGATTCAAACCCTGATAAACAAAAAAATCCAAAACCGTTTAGGTGCATTAGATCTTGGCTCTCCCATCCAACACTATCATCAATGGTTGCCAACTCTTGGAATTTCCACTCCAACTCTACGCAGGAGACAAACATCTATTCGAAGCTCCAACTACTATCCTCGGATTTATCCCAGTGGAACTCAGATGTGTTTGGAAACATTCACAAGAACATAAAATCCCTTAATAATAGGATTGAAAGTCTACACAGTAACCGGAAATTTTCCGAAAATTTAGATAAAATAAAAATCTCCAAGTCAACTAGGAAAATGGTACAAAATCAAAAATGATTATTACCATCAACTTTCTAGGGATAAATTCTTCAAAGAATACGATCAGAACACAGAATATTTCCATGCCTCCGCCTCAAATAGAAAAAGAATCAATGCGATAAATTCCCTTAGAGAACCTTCTGGGCTTTGGCTTTCGGATGGGGATCAAATCAACTATTTGTTTGCTTAAACATTTCCAACAAATAGATCATCTCAAAACAACATCTTTGATTTTGACCTTTCTACCATCATTAATCCCTGCATCAATTTCGAAGAAAATGCCTCAT
Source organism: Papaver armeniacum (assembly GCA_023531295.1). NCBI lineage: Eukaryota > Viridiplantae > Streptophyta > Magnoliopsida > Ranunculales > Papaveraceae > Papaver > Papaver armeniacum. The sequence goes on along the minus strand of JAJJWW010011948.1, from coordinate 164,318 downwards.
TGACAGTTATTCCCACTAGAGAGGAAATATGGCTAACCATTTCCAATATGAATCAATGGGGAGCTCCAGGCCCGGATGGGTTTCAAATGGATTTTTAAAGCCAACTGGGACATTCTGGGAAATGATATAATCGATATTGTCCAAGAGTTTTTTCGATCGGCCACCCTCGACAAAGATCTTAATCATTCTTTCATAACCCTCATCCCAAAAATTTCCACTCCCAATCTCCGGGAGATTTCAGACCTATTAGCCTGAGTAATACCATTTATAAAATCATCTCAAAAATATTAGCTAATAGACTAAAACCCATCCTCGGTAAAATAATATCCCCTAATCAATCGGCCTTTCTCCCTGGTCGACAAATCACAGATAACATCATAATTGCTCACGAACTTATACATTCGATGAAAACATCCAAGAAAAAAAGGGTTTCCTGGCGTTAAAGCTTGACCTATCAAAAGCTTTTGATAGAGTTGAATGGAGCTTTATTGAGAAAGTTCTCTTAGCTTTTGGATTTTCGGAATTCTGGACAAAACTCATTATGCAATGCATCTCAACAACCTCATTTTCAATTCTCCTAAATGGTTCCCCGGGACCATCTTTCAACACTTCTAGAGGTTTACGACAAGGTGACCCTTTATCACCGTATCTTTTCCTAATTTGCATAGAAATTCTTTCTAGACTCCTAGAAAAGGCGATTGAAGACAAGAAAATATCTGGGTTTCAAATAAAAAAATGCCCCAAATATCTCCCACCTCTTTTAAGTGACGACTGCTTTCTTTTTACAAAAGCGGATCTGGGGGAAGCGAAAAGCCTATTGGAGATACTACAATTATTTGGGAACATCACGGGTCAAATGGTTAATCTTCAAAAATCCAGTGTCTACTTCAGCCCAAAAATACATCCAAGACATGGAAAAATCATAGCAAAAATTTTAAAGGTCCCGTTGATGACTAAAAATGATAGATATCTGGGAACACCGCTCTTTTTCGACAAAAACCGAAAAGCCAACTTTGAGCCTCTATTACAACGTTATTACTCTACGTTACAAGGTTGGAAATCGAAATTGTTATCTCAAGCAGGGAGGACTGTTTTGATAAAATCTGTACTTCAATCCTACCCAACTTATCAAATGCAAGTTCTAGCTCTGCCAAAAGCAACTCTTGATCATCTCGACCGCATTCAAAGAAACTTCTGGTGGAAAAAAGACGGGCAAAAGAGACAAGGAGGATTTATAAGGGCGTGGAAAAGCATATGCAAACCCATTTCCCAAGGTGGTTTAGGAATTAAAAATCCACATCAATTCAACTTAGCCCTTCTTACTAAACTTGCCAGTAGGCTGGTAACAGAACAAGACCAATTATGGGTCAGACTTTTAAAAGCAAAATATTTCCCAAATTCTCACCCCCTAGAAAAATCCAGAACATCGAATCTATCCTGGATTTGGACCAGCATACTAAAAGGATTAGAGTTAATAAAAGGTAATTTTATTTGGCAAGTCAAAAATGGAGCTTCGGTGAAAATATGGGAAGACAGATGGATCCCTAACGCAGATATAATCCAAAAAATCCCCAATATTCAAGAACAGGCACCAACAAGAGTTCAAGAGCTAATAACGGATCAAAATAGATGGGATCAAGAAAAGCTAAACCAATTTTTCTACCCGGAGGACAAGGAAAAAATCCAAGCTTTAAATCCTAGAACCAGGAGCAAGACATTATTAGATGGAGACACCATCAATCGTGGAAATTCTCGGCCAAAAATATCTACACTTTTCTAGCCAATCGGATCTTGACAATAATGACAACCTAGATTTCCCATGGACCAAGATCCGAGAATTCAAGCCATCCCAAGAATTAGACTTCTCATCCGGAAAATAGCACAAAAAGTTCTACCAACGCTCGGCAAGATTAGGTGCTCACAATATGGAAATAGACCAGAGTTGTCAACTTTGCAACAATCAAGCGCAAGAAACGGAAGCTCACCTTTTTTGTGAGTTCCCATTTGCAAGAGCCGTCTGGTTTGGCCTATCTCTACAAAATATAATCACTAGAAACTCCCACACAACTATTGATTGGATTAAATGGTGGATTACGGAAGCTAATCTGAACCAGATTCAGGTAAAAATATCTACCACAATTTGGTTCATTTGGAAATACAGATGTTCAAGTAGTTTTGAGAAAATCCACCCAAACCCAGTCGCTTTAATAGGACAAATCAATAGCTTCTTAAATTCCTCCCCTTCAAATACCCTTCAAAGCAATAAGGTAACCAAGAAAGAATATCAATCAACAATTATTGGTCCAACCTAAATTCGGATTGGATAATCTTCATTGATGCTTCTTATAAGAAAGAGGATTCTTCATGGGATATGCTTTTATCCTATATTCTCACGATGAGGAGACTTTCATGCATCTTTCTGCTGGTTCGGAGTGGGCAACATCAGCTTTCCACGCAGAAGCAAAGGCCTTGCTAAAGGCTGTTACGTGGTTAAAAGAAAATATTTTATCAAGCGTGTTCATCGTAACAGACTGCAAAGCTCTGGCAGATAACTTAAACAAGGTGACGACAGAGTCATCGTGGTCGGCAGACAATACCTTGCAGGAAATAAGGATAATATTGGGCGACCTACCTCAAGCTAAAGTAAAGTATACAAAGAGAAAAAACAACAAGGCAGCGGACTACATAGCTAAGGAGGCAAGGATTAAAAGACTACAGAGACATGCTCTGAAAACCTATTTCAAAGAGTTCCAAAATCTAGCATTGATTCTAATACCTTTGATAACAATGATCTTGTAAATCTTTTGTACTACATTTGCTAGTTTAATATATGACATTTTCCATCAAAAAAAAAAAAAAAAAAATTACTGCTTCAAGCCTTCGACACAAAGAAATGTCTTAGATCTTTCATTGGGAAATTCATCAGATGAGGTATAGGACTTTTGAGAGGACTACAGGTATGTAGGAGTACGAGCCTACGAGGTCTACTTCAAGTCAACGAACATAAATGAGCTCTAGTGTTTTTTTTTATGGGCTTTTTAACAAAGTGTTCATGTTTTTGAAATGTATTTCATAAAGTGGCCGTTTTTTCAAATGTTTATATAAAGTGGCCGATATTGACATTTTCCATCCCGTTTTTTTCAAAAAACGGTTAACAATCGTTACATGGTACGTGTCGGTTATCCACCCATTAAAAAGACATTTTTATCCCTCCAGAAACTAATGAGTTGAAACATGTTGAAGACTGAGTCACTACCGTTGAATTTAGGCTTGGTTTGGTAATGCTTTTATTTTTTCAAAAGCACTTTTAAAAGCTATTTATGTCAATAATTTTTGAAATTAGTGTTTGGTAAAAAAAAGTCAAAGTGCTTTTTATTGAAAGCACTTCCCAGATTCCTCAATTTTTAAAAGTCTAGGAGGAGCTTTTAAAAGCTACAAAAGCATAAGTCAGGCCCCACCTAAATTTAATGATTGATTTATCTTTTTTATCCCTACTTTATTTTATAAATGACAAAAGTTACCCCTTAAATTTATATACAATCAATTTTTTTACTATTTCTTATATTGCATTCTTTAATTTTTTTAATTTTTCAAACTACTTTATATACCATTTCATTTAATTTGTTAACCGTATAAATAAAAAAATATTAAATAATTACTTAATTTTAGTTTCATTTTTTGTTTGAAATATATATATATATATATATAGATATAAGTATTTAAGTAAAATAATTTTGTAACAATCATAATAATAGTGGTAATTAGTATGAATATTAATATTATATAGTAAAATAATTAATTATTTTTAAACCCCATAAAATTGAATAAACCTACCCTTAGAGATATGTCTGTTTTTGTCATTTGCTACAACAACTATGGTTGAATCTGAAATTTTACCAAACACACTTTGATTGCTTTTTTAATCTGCTTCAACTTTAATTAATATTTTACCAAACGCTCTAATCGCTTTTTTCTCACAAAGACAAAGACAAAGAACGCACACAGAAAAAGTGCTTTTACAAAAGTCATAAAACAATACCAAACTAAGCCTTAACCAATGAATTTAACCAACTGTCATCATCTGCTTCCCAAATTTAGTCACATGTTCTTATCCAAATCAAAACCAATGAATTTAACAACATGAATTGTGATTAACCAGATAATACAAATCACTTTGAAAATCAAAGATGTAAATAAATTAGTAACTAAAAAACCCTTACCTCTTTTTCTCATGGTGTTATAAATCTTCATCGTGTATTCATCTTCATCCATTGTTACGAAACCTTAAGTGAACACGAATTAGAATATTCATCTTCATCCTCTATTAAATTGAAAACCCTCAATTTTTCAGAACCCTAATTAAGGGAATCCCCAATATAACATTCAAAACCCTAATTCATGAAATTAAGTTCAAGAGAACATATATAAAATGAATTAACACAAACCCATCGTCTCAAATTGAATTAATTTAATTGAGAAATCATCAAATCATCAAAAATTCAATTATCTACACAACAAGATAGTGGAACAGTTTGATAAACACTCAAATCACAAATTGAGATAAAGAGTTTCAACGTGGTGTATTAGTTTTGTAGATGATTTTCTACACGAACAATCAAAATAAACACTTGCAAATTAACAACATCACCACACGAACAATCAAAATCAACCTGTCTTCTTCATCTTCCTTCGTGATTTTCTCGCAATAACAATCAACCTGCTTTCTTTCATCTTCCTTATTCTTCGACCTATCTCAAATCAAACCAAACTATATAGTGAAATCACTATCACTAAACACGAAATACCAGGGAAATATGAAAGGAAATCGAGAAGGTGAAGTGAAAAGATGAGCTACTGTTTTCGGATTCTCTTTCTTCTCTCAAAAGTTAGGGTTAGTTTCTAAGGATAGGCTAGTAATTTGAACATGATAAATTGACCAAATCAAAGTGGTTGACCAATGTGGTGGGTCCGGATGCGAAAACTAACGGAAAGGCCAGTTTATAAAAGGATTTAAAATCTTGGCCGGTTTATTAAATATATGGTAGGAAGCTGGACACTTTATTAATTTGCCCTTTTTTTTATTTTAAATGTCAAATCTGAACTTTATGGATAACCGGGTAACGGGATGTTCACCTCCTTGTCCTGGATAGCTCTGACAGTGATGCCTCCATTGTTTCTTTCTTTCTCCTCGAACTCTCAAAGTCGGTCAAACAAAGTTTCACGTGGGAAAATAAATAAAGTGATTCTGCTTCGGTGTAGCGTAGAGTACCTTAGCAAAGTGTACGCGGCTTTTAGTTCGCTAGATTTTCTGTGGGATCGCACTGTAATGCTCCCATAAGATTGAACGCTAGGAATATGACAGATATGAACAACGATTAGGAAACTAGAACAGACTTTAAAAACCGAAATTCCGTTTCCGATGATAATACAATGTGCACTGTTATCTCCAAGTTGCAATTAGCTAACCCGATGAAGGGCTTAGGAAGTCACAAGTAGTATGTAATACAACTTTCCTGCATCATCTTCATCTTCCAGCATCATCTTCATCGTAAGAGCAATTACCTATACCAAATGTAATACTCCCACACTTCAATGACTAACAGAACTTAATATTAGTAGTGCAAGTATTGGTGGAAACATTCTAAAATTTCCTCGACCTCTCTAAATTTCCTATGTGGCCTTGAAAATATCATATAAATTTCCTGTTGTTCAATTGCATTGATGGCCTTGACAATAGGCGCTACAGCCAGCACATAAGCCGTAAAATATCTTGCCCCTCTTGAATCATATGGGCTGAAAAAGCTGGGAAACATACAGGATTACCCATTAACAATCCTTAAGGAGAGTACCACACTTCTATTGGAAGTTGGGTAGCAAGTACTAGTACTGATGCTCGACTGTTATTTGAAGCAATTCCAAGGTTGTGGAGAGTATATTCTTAAAGCACATCCTACAATTTTACCTCTTTTGATATACTGTCTAAAATTTGTTGAAACAACAAAATTACTCATGTAACAACGTAATCCTGAAAACCGTCAGGCAGTAAAATTACTAAAAAAATCCAGTCTAAACATCCTTCTAAAACTAGCTAACTACTTCAATCATTTCACTTAAACATCCAAGAAATTTAAACCCTCAAATTAACTTCATCGATAACGATTAGCAGAAACTTTAGCTGATATCCCTTTTCTAGTGAAAAGATTTAGGTCAGACATATTTTATCCAATACACATTATTTGTTCATAATCATCAACAATGTGTTTTTAGCTCTTATTCTTGGTTCTTCTCTGGTGATATTTTCTTCATTAGTAGGTAAGACTGGTTCAGCCCTCGGTACCACTCCTTGCTTTTGAATGTAATTCCACTTATCTTGGAATAAGTAGAGAAAAGTTATGAAACAAACTTCAATGGTAAAAAGTTTAGACCATAGGCTTATACTTCTTGAAGTCTTCTCATGATAAGCTTGTAATCCTGTATATACATTGATGACTCCTAGCACTGTTATTCCTGTTCCAAGTCCCCAATGTACGAAAAACCACTTGCTCCTTCCTCTAATTCCTCTGTTGTCAAACAAAAGAAAACAAGAACTTTGTCATTAGTACAAACATATATTACGAAACATGCATGCGTCTCTAAATGTATGCCAATTTAATCTACCAATTTTAGTTTCAACCAACTAATCTTCAAAGTAGTGGTACATGGTGATGTTGTACATTTTGGATTTTGCTTCTTTTTGGTAGGAATGTAAAACACTGTAAGAAAAACATATTACCAAAAAAGAATATATGCTAGGAGATTGATTCATTAACACAATGTAAAATCTTGATAAAAACGTTTCCATCATTCAAGATTTACGTACTTGTGAGGTCTGCGAAAGCCAATAAAGGCTTGAACCCATATAAATGCGTACAGAGCAACCCCGATTCTCCTATGTTGGTTGTTGAAGACGTTTTCGAAGTTTTTTATAGACATAACTGCTGCAACAGTCACAAGTAGAACTGAAAGTATCTGTTAAATTGAAGAAGGGTACTCATTTTAGTAAACGGAAAAGTGAAGAATATGAGGATTAACTGGTGGTGGCAACATTAATTAAGTCACTAAAAAGTATGATCAAACCCGATATTGTCACCTAAAGGTTCGTGTAAGCAGTCAAATTGAATTGACAATGTCCACTTTGGAGAAACTTGAACCAAAATGAACTATGGTATGATAATTATTCTACATGGGCATGTCTACAGTCTACTCATGAGTCATGAAGGGGTGTGAAAATGTTGATAGTATCTTATGATAAACAAAAGTTTAGGCCTCCTTTCTAATAAAGTAACTAAAAATAATGAAAGATCAAAAGGGCCATCCATTAGTTTTATGACTACAAATTGCTAATTTTATTTTTTGTCATCATTAAAAGTGAATTACCTAATTCTCGATAATATTCTAAATCTGAATGATATTTCTTAACCAGCATAAAAGTGAAATTATTTTTATGAACTACATTATATATCTTCTTCTTTTACACTAAAATTTGTGGATATATCTATAAAGTGAACAAGTGATGGTGAGAAAATATGAACAGAAAATAGAGAAAGAATTTTTCAGGTTCATATATGTTACCTGTAAAGTGACATGAAGATAGAAGAGAAGTTTGAGTCTTCTCCCGCAAATTTCTGTATTAGACATTCTAATAATGAGTAACCCAACAGGCATTAAGAAACCCATTGACACCCACAGTAGAACTCCATGGACTGTTATTTCAAATGAAAGTTTAGGACTCATCTGCAAACATATGTAACAATCAAATTAGGAAACGAAAAGACAGTTAATTCGGTTGATATACAGTATATACATTTGCTGAATTCTGCAAAAACTACAGTTAAACATGCTCAAACTTGCATGCATGGTCTAATATATACAGAAACGATAACATACCTTTTCAACACTTTGTTTATCGCTATTGAGAATTCTATCTTTAACAAGTTCCAAGGGATTATATGATGAGTGCACAAACGGAAGAAGTAAAAGAAGAATAAGAATATTTGCAGAAATGGTGAACGAAACCAGCTTCCGTGGAACTTGCATTGTCTTTAATTTTCTTTATCTTGCTCTTGAATTTCTAGTTAATGAAGGAACAAGCTGAATTGTTGATTTTCTTCAAAAAGTAAGATAAACCGGTACCCAATAGAAACTGAAAGGATCTGCTAATTTGAAATTATATACAAAATCGATCATCAATGGAATTTCTCACATATCATGATTATCCATGTGGGTAGTCAGTCTATTGAATGTCAAAAAGAAAACTGTGGGTATGGACTTAAGAAATATAAACAAATATACAAGAGAGACAAAGGAATGTGGACTTGCAGAGGAGAAAGAAAGAAAGAAGTCAGAATATTATTGAAAGAAGAAATCAGAGACAAAGAATGTCAAAGTGGAAATGCAGAAGCAAAGGCAGTTTTTCAAGCTTCCCCACTAATTATAGTGACTGCTCCACCACTATAAACTGTTTCTTTTTGGTTTTCAGAATATAATCAAATGTACGTTTATATGTTTTCAGAACCTACATTCTTAGTGGACAGTGACACACGTAAGCGTCAGCATACTATTTTGTTTAATTAATTTGGAGGAAATGATTACCATCCGCATGACTACCTGATTAAGTCGATTGAGCTAGATAAAAATTACTTAATGACACTAAACTTGGTTAACAAATAGCAAAACGGAAAGGAGCAAAGAGTCTTGTGATATTGTTGTCAACCACACTTACATTGGATATGGTTGAAAGAGTTAACAAATATTAGGTGGACCGCGGATGGTTAATAATCCTTAATGGGCTATCAGGTCTTGTAGCATAACTACTCTTCTTATTGTGGGCACCCTTGAAGAAATTAGTGGAGCAAGTAATGATGGTATTCCAAACTAAATCTGTAGATAAAATAGTAAATCTTTGAAAGAAAAACAAAAGCAAAAAGTTTTGAATTAATCAGGGATCAAGATTTCTTTGATAACAAATTAGCCATAATCAATCCCAAGATATCACAACTTAGCAGCTGGTTCAAAATCTTGTTTCGACAAAATATCAATCATTAAAAGAGGCTGGTAACTAAATAAAAAAAAAGATAAACCATGATTTTGATATCTACCAATATATTAGCGAAAATGACACAATTCTACCACCAGATTAAGGCAAAAAGAAAAGGCACCACAAGAATCTAACTTTGTTTTTCTCTTTGTCGTGATCATCATTTGACAAAACGGTATGACCCATCCTTTAAAACTTTATCCAAACTAATCTAGGCAATTAATTAATTTAGACTTCGATATTTAACCTAACAAAAGAGAATAAATTGATAGAAAGAGTACCAAGATTGTCAATAAGAAAACACTGTAAGTTTATTTGCAACTTTTTTTTTTTGGATTCCTGGTGGTTGGAGAGCTTTATTTGCAACTTTTTTTTGGGTTCTGGCAGTACTGGTGGTTGGAGAGCTGGTCCCATACTCCCATATCTAACTCAACATTGCACTTAGATTTCCCAGGACTCATGATTATAAGTCCCTTTACAGATGGTGTACAAAGACTAAAAGATAAAAGAGAATGAGAGATGTATTATCGGTTTATTCTTCTACCCGGCCAAAACCCCAGTTGACAAACAGGTTATATTCTTCAACTTTTGTTGTGGGTTCGGTTTCTTATTTATTACTGGTGGTGCGCCCAAGCTCGGATTGGTTGTTCTAAATCTAATTAAATGACAATTCCAATATATATAAGTTTAATAACCACCTCAAAGAGAAACATACAGAAGATAAGTTGCATAACCACGCTAAAGAGAAATTTGATTAACCCCATTCTACATGAAACTACCTATTACTCATCTTAAAAAGCAACTGATCAAAAAGTATACGCGTTCAAACGAACCATATTTCTAGAAATGTGATCACTAAGCGCAGAAAAAAAGAGGTAATATCTAGAAAAGAAAATACTGTGTAGTACAACAGTAAAATAGTCCATACCTGCTCTTTTTAAATCCTTTAACTCCATAAACATTTGGCAGCAAAATCAGCCTTGCCAATTGATTCATATATCTCAGCTGCCTCTACAAGAGCAACGCGAGCTAATTCAGTATTAGATCCAAGCATGTGAATGCCAGAAGCTTTAGCAACTTTCTCCTAGAACGAATCACCAGCTCCTTCGAAGCACATTGTTGCCATCTCAAAATTACCTTCATCCAGTAACTGCATGAAAACTAAGCATGTAAAAATGGTATCTTCAGAGCATAATAGGTAATAAGTTACTGACATGAATGCAAGGAAGATGGGGAAAACGTTGTCATTCACCATGCAACTGATTATATGAAAAAATAGGACATACTCGTGTGGTTCCCATCTATAAACAAATCAATATCTAATTATTTTTTCAACTAAACACCCAACAGATGTACATTTGGCGGTATAGTGCATGCCGTGTCGCACATGTAACTATATAAAACAAAGATGTTTCAGTACTGGTTAACACATTCTTTGTAGCAAAAATGTTAGGAAGGATAAAGTTTGAAAATCTAGCTAAATTAAACTTCGCCGCACAGTCATGAATGTGTATAAGAGGTTAAAGTTCAAAATTCAACCTTGATACAGCGCAAACTCCATTCCTCTCTGCTGCTTGTAACCTGCATTGCCTTTACAAGTGATTCATCAAGTTCTCTCACTTGAACGAGAGATAACTTCTTCCAGTAATCGAACATAGGCTTCGAAAAATCATCTACATTCTTAGAGATCCACTGTCTCTGCCTAGTACGAGTGACAGCAACATACAATTGCTACAGTTCAGAGCAGAGAATTTGGTGTTTCGCCTTGCTAAACTTTGGGAATTTCGCATCATTGTAGTCGAGAAGATTTCGTTCCTTCATATATCCATAAACAACTTTCCATTGACTCTTTAAAGGTGGCATTCCAAAGAAGTTGTAGAGCAAAACATCCTACATAAATAACAAATGCAATGCCAGGCTGAATCATACACTGTGGTATATACTCGTGAAACAGAATAAATAATACTAAGATAAATTCTAATGGAGCTTATCTTAGAATACAGGAAGGAATAGCCTAAGCCACTATCGTATACCTGAAATTCTAAGCCCTTGCATTCCGATATAGTCAGAACAAGAACTTGTTTTCCTATATGTTCAGCAATGTCCTTCCTCACAGAATCATCACGCACCAAAATGAATCGTTCTGCACTTAATCCACTCATACTCCTACCAGCATTTCACCACTTTTGCAAAAAATAGTAACAATTGCATCATCATTTGCAGATTCAAGCCAAAAATTGGTGCTTCTCCATAAATAAGACTATCCGATTTCATCATTTTTATTCATACCTACTTGTTCAGCATGCAAACTTGGTTGCCCTAAAGCCCACGGCTTCAACAGCATAGCTTCTTTACCCTATAGATCGACATTGGAAGTGGCGAGGTATTTGTGCAAATAGGTATAATCCATGTAATCACCTAAACTATTTCTGGACTTAAATTGTCAACGTGGTGTGGGAAGAATATTGCAGATGTTCAATTACACTATGTGTGACAAGTAGAGATTTATCCAAGTCTTTTGCATCCCATGCCATCACTTTTTGAATCCAATATAAACTCGTTGTAGAATATAATGATGGTTTTGGTTTTTCCTGTCCCAGGTGGATCCACAAGCTTCACAGAAGACCTGTGGTTACATTGCACTGCAGATATAGTACCCAACACCGCTGCTCGAACAAATAATAATTGTGAATCAGCTTTTCCGGCCCAAATCCTGTCAACTTGTGCAGAATAAAGACCACAATTTTCCTTTACCTGCATTACCATAAATCCAGCGTTAAATAATCTTAGTACTATCTTGTTTCCCATATCTTATATATGTAGTATAAAAGAAAGAGAAACCATAACTAAGGCAAAAAACAACGCCTAAATTTGAAAAGCAATGCCTGAGGTTAAAAGTGAAGCCAAATCGCACAATTGCATCATTTATTGTTAGAATTACAAAAACTGTTTAAAGGGTTGAGAATGTACACCAAGTAATGCAGCTTAAAATTTTTAAATCACACAAGGGGTAGATATATCTTACCATGGAATTGGCACACAGAACTTCCATGATAATATTCAAGTTTCGAAATATATGCAACGCCGTCCATGCTCTAGTGTCCATTGCAAGTTTACCAGAAACACCACGAAAAGTGATTTCCTCCCACCCTCTTTTGTCTCTATCTTTATGGGCTTTGAGGTCTTAACCTGAAAGCACGTAAGTCTCTCTTTGTGCCCTACAAAATCAGACTCTTCCATACATCTTCTACAATTGAAGCGAAAGACCAACTGCTTCCAAACCGCTGCAAGTCCGAAGCAACTTCAAGTACACCATCACCCAAAATAAACAGATCCGAAGGTTTTGGACTGTGTGGTTCTTTGCCATATACCCCGTACCGGTTTCTCCAACACTCGACCTTGATGAAATACAAGAATGACCCTCCATGCAGTTTCGACTCCTCTGCTGAGATTACTTCAGCATGTCGTACACCTGACATAAACTCCATTTGTGAACATCTCTTCATACAAGTTTCTTCCAGCAACGACATAGTCTAAGAGCCAAGATAATGTTGTACGGATTCAAAGCGCTTTGGTATTGTTTCTACCTTAAAAAAAGCATAAACAATTTCTAATTTTAAACAGGACGTAGAAACTTCAACTAATCAAGATAAAAAAAAATCCACGTATGAATACCACGCCTTAGCTAAACCCAGCAATCAGAAGATACTAATTAACACAAAATATCATTAAAATGCATAAATATGAGATAGATCATAAAATTGGAAGTGATAACAGCCAATAGTGGACCAATCTAATCAATTCAGGTAAAAGAAACTGAGAATTCGGCCAACCTTAAAGGCTTGATGATTTATATGCTCACAAGTACTTAGTCCGTAGCAGATCCATATAATTGCCACCGAGGTTTACAGTTCATACCGTAAAACTTCCATAACATTTGGTCCTGCGTAGACCACCACCACCACCACTGTCCCCATGGCGGAAATGGGCCTTCGTAGAGGTGGTCTATGCAGCCCCAACTGTAAAACTTCCATAATATCTCGGGAAAATAGCCATATTGATCACTAAATTGGGGATAAAATGTTCTAATTAGGCATACTTTCCCAGGACATTCATAATATCATAGTGATTATTAGGTTTCTTATTTCTTAAGTAAGACCACTTACACAGCCTATCCTGCACAGCATAGCGAACATAAACTAATAGTGGTCACTAAAATTGGAGCTAATATGCTCAATTTAAGCACTTAAATCAAACATAATCGATTTAATATAGGGCAAATTTCGTATTCTTGAAAGCTATTTGATAAAATGAGTGAGTGAGAAAGAGAGAAAGAGAGAGATTACCTTGTGTTTGTTGAGATCATCACTGAGTATATCTTGAATACTCAAGGAAAACACATGTTCTATCAAATCTTTTACAGAGGAAGAAAAAGGTTGATCAGTTTCTTTAGTATAGTACCAGAAGTTGATACCATTCTCAGTTCCACTCACTTCTTCTACTGCTACTACTATTTACAATCTCAAACCATGATTTCAACGAGAGAGAGAGAAAGAGAGGGAAAAGGGGAAATAAACCCCTAGAAAAATTATGTGGAGAACAAGTGAAATGAAATTTTCGGGAAACGTGTAACAAGGAAAAGTTTAGAGTCTTTAGACTTCTGAGAACTTCTAGGCGCCTATGGAGCTGCTTTCTTAATGGCCGGGAAAACTAGAGGTGGGTCAAAGAATGTTTTCTATTTTTTCTTTGGCTTGTGTTAACTTGTATCCCAGGATACACGTTAACAACCATTAAATATATTATTTTTTCATAGAATTTATAACATTTGCATAGGGATAATTTAAATATGCCCGTCATAATAAATATTGTTACATTTCCTCATTTACCCTCATTAAAGATGCTCCATCTCCACTTATCCATTGTAATCTCCGTCTTCATCTCCTTTAAATTGTCTATCAAAATCAGATATGCTCTTGCCAAATAATTTCTTATTCATTGCTAACAAATTTCAACTCCAAATTGGCTAACTTTGATTTGATATATTGTATTAACACTCATTAGATCCTTAAATCAGATCATTTGATTTTCATTGAATTGAGATAAAATGAAAATTATCTTCGTAATGGATTTTCATTGATTTGATATATGGTAATCTCCGTCTCCATCTCAGCAAAAACTCATCCTTCCTATTTTAGTAACATCAAAATCTCAAAAATTTGTTGCGGTTTTGACTTTGAAAATTGGTCAGCAAGTATTTCCAGAATCACAGTGGAAAAAAGAAGGTCCGTTGTAGGAGATAAAAAATGATAACAACTAAAGACATCTTTATACAAATTCTAGGCCGCTCATAAATCGTAATGGATAGGTCGATCTTAGATTGTAATGGATAGCGATGAATTTTGATGTGAAATTTTACAAACGGAAGTAGTAGTGGGTCCCACTAGCCATTATCGGATCATATTATAAATTTGTATCTGAGGTTAATATAGGAAATTATCGTGTCTTTAATGGGAAGAGTTAATTTACCAAGATATGTTATTATTCCAATAAAATTCATCAAATTTTATATAAAAATAACATTATTCATCAAATTTTCTGTAAATTAGATATTCATTCAAGGAGCTAACTTGGGGAATTAGCAACCTTAACATCAAAAATGAGTAGAGCTATTGAATGTTGGGATTATCTACTTCTAAAGCTCGAACAATACAGGGGGGATATTAACCTAATTAAGAACAATTCTAAAAGTTTTAGCTTCCTTAGCCAGAACATCAATCACATTGTTTATTGACTTGGAACAAAAACAAAACCCAAAAAGTTTGAACAAAAGTTGATTTCCTGTTTTACTTCTTCCATAATAGTTTGGTTCTGCCAAGTTATCTGGGAAGGTAAGTCATTTAAGTAATCAAAAAGGTTCTTACAATCTCCTTCAACACTGAAATTTGAAAATCTGCATTCTCTTGTCCATTTAGCTGCCAGTAGAAGTCCTAGTGCTTCTGCTTCTTCCGGAGATGATGCTGAGATTGGTCCTGCTCTTCCTTGTTCAAATTTACCTGTATCAGATCTGAGAATTAAGGAAAAACCTGCTGGTACCAGTTATGAAACCCAAGCTGCATCTAAGTTAATTTTACTTGGAGTCTCATGGGGGCCTTCCAAGTTGTTGTTATAATTCCTGGAAGATTGTCCATGTTGTTATATTTCTCTTTATGCCAAAAGTTCAAGTGTCTACTTCTAATGCTAGTTGAGAGTAAGATCGTTGCTTCTTTTCAAAAGTTTTGTTACATCTTTCTTTCCATATAAACCAGATTTTTGTCATTATAATTTCTATAGGCAGGACTGGGTTGGTCTTTTCTATCCAATCCTTACAGATATCTAAGAATGTGGTTGAGATACTAAAGTTTAAGAATGTGGTTGAGATACTAAAGTTTAACTCAACTGGATATGGATCAGTAGCCCAGACAGATTTTGCATATGTGTTTTATAGATTCTTTTTCCTCACAGCCAAAAGTACACTTAGGTGAGACATCTTTCATAAATCTGGATAACTTAAAAGCTTCATTCTGAAGGCATTTCCATGTAAAAATAAATTATTTTTTGAGACAAATCTAAATCCCAAAGCCTTTCCAAAAAGAGTCAGGCAGACTTAATTGTTCTTTCGTTTAATTTTGAGTACATGGATTTAACTGTGATGTTGTTACAAGCCATCTAAGTTTATTTAGTTTTGCCTCTAAATTCCTTCCTAGAGTTATTTTAATCCCGTAAATTTGCCCTGCTACAGGATTTGGGAATCTAGAATGAATTAAAGATTCATTCCACTTTTTAGTGATTGATCAATAAGGTCCACCACAAGTGTTAAGTGATAATTAATTACATTCATAAACTGACTCTGGTTTCCAACTAAATTAGGTACCCAGTTATCCTCTGATATATTGATGCTCTGTCCATTTCCAACTTCCGAAATACTATTTTGTTCAACTAACTTTATTCCTTTATAAATACATTTCCAAATTCAATAGCTCGTGGAAGGAATTTTAACTCCAAATGCCGAGGTTTTCCTAAAATATTTAGGTTTGAGTTGAGAAACCCAAAGAGCATTAGGTTTTGCTAGTAACTTGGAAAGTTGAGATTATAGAATCTAGATGTGGTTTAATTTTATTAGATATAATCTTGTAGACTGTATTGCATAATCCAATAGGCCTAAATTGTCTAGGGTCCTTTGGGTGTCTAATTTTGGGTATAAGGAAAATGAAAGTTCTATTTTTATCAGGGTGTAGTTCACTTGTTCTAAAGAATTGTTGAATAGAATAAAATACATGTTCCCCTACAGTATACCAGTTTTGTTAAAAAAAAAACTAGGAGGGAACCCATCTGGTCCTGGCGATTTATTTGGTTTTAGATTCTTTAGCACTTTTAGGATTTCCTCTGGAGAAGGTACAAGGTTGAGAGATACATTTCCTCTTGGGATATACTTGGTTGAATATGTTAGGAGAGGATTGGGTCAGGAGGTTGAGGGTCAAGATTCTCAAAGAAGAGACTAATATAATAATCTGATAAGACTGTTTTCATTTCAGTTTGTTAAAGGTTATTTCATTATTATTTTCCAGACATTCTATGGTGTTCCATTTCCTCTTTTTTAAAGTTTTAGTATGAAAATATTTTGTGTTTCTCTCACCTAGTTGTACAATGTTATCCCTTGATTGCTGCTTTGCTATTGCTTCTTGGGTATCATAAAGATTTTCTAATTGAACTAATTTTTCATGGATTTTCTCTTCTTTTTTATATACATGATTGGATATATTAAGTTTATCTATTTGTGACAGAATCCTATTTATGTGTTTTGAGGGAAGCCCAAAGATATTCTTTTTTCCAGTAGTTTAAATTGTTACCTAAATATTGTAAGTTAGAAACTAGGGAAACAACATAATTATCTCTAATTACATGGTTCCATGAATCTTTTATAGTTTGGCACAAAATGCTTCCTTTTGCCATGTATCATAAAATTTGAAAGTGACCTCAAATTTTACATAATTGTTGTCTAGAGTTAAAGCAATAGGGCTATGGTCAGACCCTTCGGTCACTAGATGCGTAACTTCAACTTTTGGAAATTGCAAGTTCCAATCAGCATTTGAAACTGCCCTATCTAACCTTTCTTGAATATTAGCCTCATATTTCCTATGATTATTCCATGTAAATTCATATCCTATAAAGCCCGGATCATAAAAGCATGCACCATGTAATATGTTTTGATAGTATGCACAATCATATTTCTTAAAAGGAAGACCACCTTATTTCTCATTTTGATCAAAAATCATCTTCATATCTCCTAAAAGAATCCAAGGTAATGAATTCATATCTACATGTTCTAAACTTTTTGTGATGAAGTCCCAAGTTATATTTCTAATTGCAGGATATGGACTACCATACAAACAAGTTAATAGCCATTTCTTTGTTTCTGAGTTTTTTTGTACTAAGTTAGGCCTACATTTTTGGTAAATTACATGTCCTGTGGGGGCAAATACGTTTGATAAAATTGAAATTATACTTAATGGGAGCAAAATAATAAAACAAAATACATCAAATACATGAGATAAATATATACAATAATGTAAATTACTATTTTTAGTTTAATTAAAGTAATTTATAACTTGATCTTCACTTAAAAAATGATACAAAATCAACTAAAATGTAAAAAGATGGAACCGCCTTCGGCCGTTGGTATGGTGGAACTTTTATTATACTAATTTACCTCCATTTGAGAAAAAGTCTGGCTCCGTCACTGATTACTAGTTTAACCAATATTACGTTGGTTAAAATGTTTAGGAGACACGGAGTCCAAACACATCACCAAGGCAAGAATCGCCAATGTGCAGTCTTTAAAAACTTTACATGTAAGATGTATGCCATTGGTTAAATTTATTTGTCCACAATGTCTTTTTTTTTTTATAGAAAAAGAGAAACATGCGCCTAGATAGGCTGCCATCTCATGGAAACAGGTTGGATACTGTCTGAGTTAGAAGGTTCATCAGACGTATCCCTCAAAATATAATTCATGTTATTACAGTAATCCAACTGAAAATTGATGTTTGTAGAATTCTGTAACGTAAGCAAAATGGTTTTAATATTCATTTCCCTCCAGGTAGAGTCTGAGAAGTGATTGGACTGTCTAGTTATTCTTGCAAGATTTCTAACAGCAAAGTTTTGTTGAGCATTAACTGCACTGAGCTTCCCTAAGATGAAATCAATTGGCGCATTGTTGTTGTTGCCTCCTTGTATTATACTTGTGCCTCCTTTGAACCTGTTTTGAACTTCCAGTTGGTAACTTGATTTGATAGCTTGTAATGTTTCTTCCTCTTCAGCAGCAAAGTTAACATTCGTTTGCCTTATAGTCTTTCCCCAAGTTAGGGCAAGTTGAGCTCCTCTTCTTGATCTTTCTGCTCTGCTGAGTCCAAGGGTATGGTCTTTGAAGTTTCTCGTTCCCATGCATTGGCCTGTGAAGGACATGGCAACAAAAGAGTAATTAGTATAAGTATGAGCATCACTAGTAGCATGGCATGGGTCTACAGATTCAATATGCATGCTAATAGTGATTCCAAATTTGTCAGAGGTATGTCTGTGTTGGCTGTAATTCTCTGGAGGAGAATTAGCGTTATCAGACTGGTAAAATAGGTTGTTCTTGCTGGGTTATGTTTCTAGCTATAACATTAGCATCTGGCTTTCCAGATGAACCAACAGAGATAGTGGCATAAGTTTCGTTCCAGCTGGCAGAGAGATTATCAGTCTGGAACTAGCTATTGAACCAATTATGAAAAGAGGTGAAAGCCGAGAAGGTATTTTGATGCTCCCCCAGGAGATTCTTCCAGACTTCAGAGGCAGCTGGACAGGATAGAAGAGCATGAGTAATATCTTCAGCTCCATTATTGCAGTAGGAGCATATAGGGCTTATGTAGCTTAAGATGCTGGCAGTTTTAGCATTAGTGGGAAGAATTCCATGGGCACATTTCCAGATGAATAAGTGAATGGCTGGATTTGTGTCCAGAGCCCAAATTTGGCTCCATGGAGCAATCTGACTGTCATTGCCATACTTGTCTTGGATTAGTTTGTCATATAATGATTTCACAGAAAACTTGTTATTGGGAGTGAGAGACCACTGGATTTCATCATGATCAGAAGGGGAAGCCTGAGTTTGAAGAATTAGGTGTTGAATGTTGGGTGTGAACCATTGGTTTAGGATATTACTATCCCATTCTCCAGAAGTGGTAAGAAGTTGGTTAACAGTGCTGAGGTTATCAGGGCAGAGGGTAGGTTTGCGTATTCTGGCAGAGTTGCCAGCTATCTAACTGTCTTCCTAGATGTGAATTTTTCTTCCATTGCCAATCTTCCAAATGTAGTTTTGCTGAATTAAGGTTATGCCTTCCAGGATTCCTTTCCATATCCAAGAGTCATTGTACTTTGGCTTGGTATCCATTCTTATAACTTCTGTATTGGAAAAGTGCGACGCTTTCATGGTGCTACTCCTGAGGGATTCTGGTTCCTTGATTAATCTCCAGGCAATTTCGGAGAGCATAGCCAAGTTGAATATTTTCATATTCTTGAAGCCCAGTCCCCCAAGTTCATTAGGTTTATTGACAGCATCCCAGGCAAAGTAGTAGATACCTTTAGATTTGTCCTGATCTTTGTTACAGAAAAAGTCCATTTTAATAGCATTGATTTCATTGCAAGTGGTTTTTGGAATCTTAAAGCAGTTCATCTGGTATATGCTAGAAGTAGAAGTAACTGATTAGATCATAGTCATCTTCCCAGAAGTGGAGAGGTTAGTCTTCCATCCAGCACCTGAATTTAAGCTTATCAACACAAGGCTTGAAAGCTTGAACTTTACTCTTAGTTGTGAATAAAGGGGATCCCAAGTATTTGTCTGAAGAATTGATTCTTTGGACCTTCATATAAGTGCTTATGCTGTCAGCTAAGTCAGGAGCAGTGTTTCTGCTGAAGAATATGCCAGACTTAGAGAAGTTTATCAATTGCCCTGAAGATTGCCCAAAGTCATAAAAGATCTGTATGAGATTGCTACATTCCTGCAGGTTGGATTTGCAGAATATCATGCAGTCATCAGCAAAAAGAAGGTGGTTTATGGCTGGGGCATCCTTGCGGATCTTGATCCCTTGAATTTTTTTGTTGGGATTCGACATGAGTTAAGTATTCGGAAAGAGCTTCCATGCGGAAGAAGAAAAGAGATATGGGGATAGGGGATCCCCTTGTCTCAAACCCCTAGAAGGCTTAAAGAATTTTCCTGGAGACCCATTGACTAGGACAGCCATGCTTGTAGTAGATATGCATTGATGTATTAAGTTGCACCATTGAGGGCTGAAACCCATTTGAGACAAAACTTGGAGAAGGAAATTCCAATCCACTCTGTCAAAGGCTTTGTCCATATCAATTTTGATGCCCATAGTTACATTGCTTCCTTTATTCCCTCTTCTGGTATTCATGTGGTATTCATGTGGTGAATTATTTCATGGGATATATCAATATTGTCAGAGATTTGTCTGCCATGTATGAATGCGGGTTTAAAGGGGGATATGATTTTAGGGAGGAGGGGTTTGAGTCTTTGGGCTAAAAGTTTATATATGATTTTGTAGGTGGTATTGCATAGGGAGATAGGCCTGAAGTGAGCTGGTGTGGTAGGTTTCTCAATTTTTGGGATAAGAGATATGAAGGTGGAGTTCATCTCTTTTAGGATGTGCCCTGAGGTGAAAAAATGTTGGACCATGTGAGTGATGTCTTCTCCCACAATGCCCCAATTAGTTTGGAAGAAGTTTGGAGGAAATCCATTGGGTCCTGGAGCTTTTTCCCCAGCCATGCTAAAGAGGATATTTTTGATTTCAGAGCATCAGGTATTCTAATAAGATTCTGGTTTTCTTGAGTGGTTATGGTTGTAGGTATGAGATTTATAATGAGGGGGTTGATGTTTATAGTTTCAGCAGTTGCCATGGTGTCAAAGTGGTTTGTAAAAATAGTGTGGATTTCAGAACTATCTTGAGACCAGGATCCATCATCTCTTTGTATAAAATCAATTTTGTTCCTTTTATATCTCTTTTTAGCGGTGAGTGGAAGTAACCAGTATTTCTATCTCCAAGTTTGGTATGTTGGTCCTTGCTTTTGGTCTTCCAGAAGGATTCTTGAACATATTGCCAATGCTCAACCTGCAATCTTGCTTCTTTAAGGTCTTGCCCTCTATTTGAGTTGAACTGATTATTGGTTAACCAATCAAGGTGCTGGATTCTTTCTTCAAGATTTGTTTTGATGTTTCCATAAACTTCTTTATTCCATTTCTTTAATTTTACTTTGATATCTCTGAGTTTCCTAGCAATTATTATAGCTAGGGATCCTTTGTGGTTAACATTCCAGCATTCAACTATTATGCTCTTGCAGTCATCATGGTTGAGCCAAGGTCCAAAGAATTTGAAAGGGATGTGTCCTTGTTTCCAAGAGGGGTTGGTATTGAGTAAAATGGGATTGTGATCAGAACCAATGGTAAGGATGTTAGAGATGGTAGTATTGGGTTGGGTTTCTAACCAGGCTTCATTATCTAGACCTCTGTCCAATCTCTGCTCAGTAAGTTGGGGACCAGTTCTTTTGTTGGACCAAGTGAAAGGACATTCAGTGTAACTTAAATCAGTGAGATCAGCCTCCTCAATCTTGTTTAGAAACAATTCAGCTTCATCTTGATCAATAGGGTGTTGACTAAACTTCTCATGCTCATGAAGAACAAAATTACAATCTCCCATGATTAACCAAGGCAAGGGGTTAGTAGCACAAGTATTTTCAATCATCCTCCAGGAATGAAGTTTATCATTAGTAGAGTAAGGGCTACCATAGTAGACGATGAAATGACCAAGGTCTCCTTGCAAAGGTTTTATGATTGCACTAATGTGGTAGTCCGAAAAGTACTTTATTGTGACATCTAGATTGGTTTTCCAGGCAAGAACTAATCCACTAGCCGATTTGGTTTTCCTTTTGGTTCTACATACCAAAAGTTAGTGACACCTATGTTACCTAAAATTCTCTTACGATTTTTAGATTGCTGTTTGGTTTCAGATAGGAAGATAATATCAGGTTTATGTTTATTTAGCATGTTATCTAGGTGTTTTATGGTGGTATTTTGTCCTAGGCCTTGACAGTTCCAAGCAATGATTGAATAAAATTGCCAAAAATATGAAATGATAGGATAGGTAAATATGAGGATTATGTATCCTAGAGTTATATGTAAGTGGCTAGTGATACTGAGTAAGGTGACCCAACTATAAGATTCCAAGTTAAGAATGATAAATATGGTAACTTTATAAGTCAGCTTGTGAGGGATTACTGTGTGATGCTAAGGGGATTTGCTCATATCAGATTGCTAGTAGTAGTCTCTGTTATGTGCTCCTCCTCCAAGTGAGTGGTCTGATTGTTGCTCCTCTTAAAAGATTGGTGCCCCTCCCACTGCATAGTATGGTTCTCAGTATTGCTGGATTGGGTGTAAAGTTTTCTCTTAGGGTCAACCAATTGGGGGTGTTGCTCAGCATCTACTGCTTTCAGTTTGAATTCAGATCTTTTCCTTTCCCATAAGAGTTTTTTCTGTTTGTTGTGGTCTTCCATCATTTGCTTTTGAATACCAGCTAGAGAGGGTATGTTCTGTGGGGTATTGAATGAGGAGAGGCCCTCATTTGAGTGGTGAGGGTTATTTCCAAATTTTGGAAATATTGTTGAGGGATCAATGGTCACCTCCAGTTCAGAGGAAGTGGAGTTGTTCTTTGAAATCTTTGTCTTCTTCTTGCTTTTGATGTTGTTTTTCTTTTTCATTTTTGGATCTTTGCTGCAGTTTTGATGTTGTTTTTCTTTTTCATTTTTGGATCTTTGCTTCTGTAATTTTCTATCATTTTCTTATGCCTCTTCTGGAAAGCAATAGCTTTAGGGTTGGTGGTGGGATAGGTAGTAGGGCTTGGTTGATCTAAGCCAGCTTTGAAGATTATATGTCCATGGGTTCCATCCATCTCCTCAGAAGAGTTTTTAAGAAGGGTCTGTCGTTGTGCTATTCTCATTTTGATGGCAAATTCTTCTGCACCAGCTTTGTCAGTATAATGGTGTATAAGGGGTGGTGGTTGGGATTCCTTCCAACTACTAGTTGGGGTGAGAGTGTTATTTGAAGGTGAGGGGGTATTGGGTGATGGTGGGTATTTGGATTTGGAGGTAGAAGTATACTGATGTGTTGGGGTTTCTTGAGCATTTCTTTCCTCCTCAACGCAAAGGGGACCAGGGTGATCAAGAGTTCTGCAGACTTTACAGAATGCTATACCATTAAGGTCATAGGCTAATTCAAGCCAGTGAGAGGTAGTTTCATCCTCATAGGCATCAACTCCATACTTTAGAGCTTTGGTAACATCTAGAGTGATCAAGATTTCAAGATTCTTTTCATCCTCATCTCTTCCATAAGATTTCTTAGAACCTTGATAAATTCCAACTGGTTCAATGATATTCCTAATATCAGGAATAATATGAGTTGGGATTCTCTTCACTAGCACCCAAGCAAAAACTTTGTAGAAATCTGCTTCATCAATGAAATCTGGGCCTGATGGTGGGACTTCAGCGAGAACTATGAGCTTGTCAAAAATCTGGGCCTGAGGAATTTTTGTCCACAATGTCATTTCAGATAAAATGTTGGTTGGTTTCACATAAATAACGATGATTCGCAAAAGATTCATTATTGTACAATGTCATGGCTTTTTTAAGTTTTCATTCACGGGAAAGCACCGTACCTTTCTGAATATTATGGGTGAAGTGTATTATCACTTATCGTTAAATTAATCCCGTGAGGCAAAGTGGCAAATGATGTATAAATTCATCAAACGAGGTACATGAGTAGGAGTCCGTCGAGTCAAATCAAATGGACATAAATCAGCTTTAGAGAGTCCAAATATTTTCTACTTAAACTAGTTGTTAAATCTTGACCGTAGATAAAATTAAGTAATGAGATGTACGTCCTTGTCCTTGATTTGTGGCCGTGATGCACATAATCACCTACTCCCATCGAAATCCATTTACTAACTCTCAGCTAGGTTAGTAGCTGGATAGTAGACGATGAATACGTGTAAAGCCTGATGCGACCAACAACTATGTTCTGTTTTGGGAATATAATGCCATACAACTCTTGCCTTTTCTGATGTTTAAAAGATTTACAGTCCCGAGTACACATATTTAAGCTAAATAAGCACCCCGATCCAACATGGGAGTACAAGAATTTGGATGGAGATTGTGAAAAAGACTTGGCACCGTAGAAATCCTAGTTGGTGTTCTCCATGTAGTGTACGTTCATATCACCAAAAAATTCAAACAAGCAACCACCCGTCACCCATGTGGTTATATGATCTCGGGCTCAACATTGCTAGACTAGACTGATCATGATATGTACGATCAATACCTTGCAGCTGATTAAAAACGTTCATTTTTCCTTGTCCTTGCCTAGAAACAGACTTTCAAAGCTGATGTTTTCATCTGACTTGGAAAACTCTTAACTTGTTCATCCCTTTGATTCTGATCACAATAGAACAGAGATCGATAAATGTGTCATGCCAAGTTCAGTCACCCCTTCTCAAGTAGCAAGTCAATCAGTATATATATATAGCAGTTCATGCACAAAACAAACAATGAATTCGATGACGGTGTTCTGGTGATTTTTTAGTTAATGCTGCTGGTCGTGTTCTTTTTTTGTTGATTTTAGGCAACAATTTGTGCACAAGGAGTGTGAACCCAGAAATAACGATGGTGAAACTGACGAAGAGATAGAGACATGCATAGAATGATCATAAAGTAATGGAAAAGGAAACTCGGAGCCTTCGAGCTCATCATCGTTTCACATCATAGAGATTTCTGTGATGATTTAAGTGGCGCATAACGTTAAATTGCGGAAGTCATAATTGCAAAACATAAATGATACGATGATTTACGTGGTTCGGCGCTAAAGCCTACGTCCACGGGGTTTAGTGTTTCACTATATATTATAAGAAGTTACAAAAGTAGTCAAATGACTTTGAGTAGGGAACGAAGCTAGGAGGGAAATAAAACTCATACTTAATCTTACAATTTCTCTCTCCTGAACTATCTCCCTCCCTCTCTAAAATTGGTCGACCCCCCCTCTCTTCATCAAGTCGGATATTTATAGGGCTTGAGTGTGGGGCCTTCTTCTAGGGACAACTATATCCTTATCGTGTTGGACTCTGTGTCGGTCCCTATGATGTCTTCGTGATATGCCGATGGCTCTAACGGTATCATATTGTAACGCTGGGTTTCCTTTCTCTCCTCCATACGATAGTTGACACGTATCCTATGCTCGTATCATTTAATGCGGGTGGTTGGGTAGTCCGCACGCGTCAGACAGCTGTCTGATGCCCCTGTCACACCCTTGTCAGTGAGATTTATCCCTGCCGTTGATCTTGGATCTTCCTTGGGATGATAAAAAGTAATCTTTTAGGACTTTACAAGGTGCTTCACGGCGACCTTATCATCAGGTGCTGATGAGTGCCAAATATTGCATATTTATACACCTTTTTATTGGCATTTTACTCATCTTTTGTGCTTAGAAATCAGATATTATCCCAAATTCTGTATTTTCTTTGTTTTCAAGAATAAATATTTGTACTAATTAATTTTGTGTTTTTAGGTAATAAATAAAGCTCGGAGAAATTGAGGAGCCAAAAGAGCAAAGAATTGGAGACGAGCATCTATGGAGCCCGATATAGCCAAAGCCGCGGCAATTAGTTGCTAATGGTTGATTTCCTTTCTTAGAGATCATCGAGAAAAAGATTCTTTTTGTCCACACTTCATGGAGTCTCCGAAATTATTTCGGAAGGTTATCCTTCTTACCTACAATGTGTGCGGGATTTCTTTCTTTATTCTGCTGCACACATGAGAGACTAAAAAAGCGATCTTTTTGAGTGCAATTATCATAAAACCCTATTAGTGAGGCGAAGTCGAGGCTTATGATCACAATCGAATCCGAATTCTTTCATATGGTATGGTTACTTCTCGCTCAAAGACTTAAGGATGAGAATGCGTTCTTTGGTAGTTCTAACTTCCTGTTACTAGCATGCGAAACTCTATGTCCTCATAGCTCCTTGGATGCTTGAGACTCTTTACATTCCGAAGTTGGAGAAGGTTTTGTGGGTACACCTCTGGTAAACCCTCACGAGACTACAACTCGTCCACTAGGGACACCTAGGGGTTTAAAAGCTTAGTGCATACGCTAAATGCATTCGAGAGACCTGCGACAAGGGTATAGTTAGGATTTCTTAATTTCTGTTTCACTTGAGGACAAGTAAAATTCGGGTTTGGGGGTATTTGATGAGTGCCAAATATTGCATATTTATACACCTTTTATTGGCATTTTACTCATCTTTTGTGCTTAGAAATCGGATATTATCCCAAATTACGTATTTTCTTTGTTTTCAAGAATAAATATTTGTACTAATTAATTTTGTGTTTTTAGGTAATAAATAAAGCTCGGAGAAATTGAGGAGCCAAAAGAGCAAAGAATTGGAGACGAGCATCTATGGAGCAGATAGCCAAAGCCATGCGCGAATTAGTTGCAACCCGACAAGGAAGACATGGGCTAGAGCTACCCATGACCCGGATCCGAACCCGCTCATCCCGAGCCGTTGAGATCTCTCCCAGTGCATCCTACGATCGCTCCTTCGCTCACATCATTTCTTGATACTCCCGCTCCACACCGAAAACCGCACATCGTCTCCGAGCCGTTAAGATCTTCACTGTTTGCATCCTACGCTCGCTCCGACTTCCTCATCAAATATCGATACACCCGCTTCACAACGAAGTTCCCTAACCCTATACCCTAGTCGACCACACTCATTCCTCTCTTCTTATTCTCTTTCTTCTCTGCTCTCCCTCACCCCGACAGTTGCAGAGCTTCACCATCCCGACCAAGCTCTGCAAAGCCACCTTCATCACCTTCCTCCATCACCAACAACTCCATCAGAGTAGCCGCACCACCCCTACCTGCTCTCTATCTCTCCCATAGCCTCTTACCTAGAAGCTAAGTGAGAGATAGAAAGAACTAGGGTTAGGTCACACCAAATCAACCCATACATGGAGCTCGAGGGCGATTGATAGAGGAGAGCACTGATTCAGAGGATTGAGCGACGTGGGTGAGAGGTTATTGCATTTAATTTCTATTTTAAAGAGAATTAGGGTTTGATATTTGGGTTATTTTTGCTTGTATAAATAGAATGTAACCATGGATGTTAGAGCTCATGACTGGGCTAGCCAGAGCACCAACTTTGTTTAATCTGTAGTTTTAATTACCTTAATTATGTTTTAAGTTCTTAACCAGGGTGTTGTTGAAACCCCTGATAATATGTTAAGTAATTCATCTTCTTTTATCAATCTTGTTATGCTTCATTGTTTTAGAATGACTTAGTTTGTTTGAGCACATGAACTGTGATAGAGTGTCTTTGTAAGAAGACACTCTATACTAGGGGGAGTGTGTGAGATTAGTCAAGACATTATCATGGTGTTCTTCCACGGAATGAACCAAGATTATGACTTGATTAGGAATTGCCTTAGCATAGATTCAAGTGGTGGATTCACCACCACGGTGTTTCCCAATTGTTTACAATCATTTCCTTGCCTTAGTTTAGACTCATACACTCAACCTAGTCGCATCGACAAAACCTACTTCTGTGTTACACATCCTTCGAACTCAGTTTAGCAAGTCTTAGATCACACACAGCACCACAAGTCTCTGTGGTTCGACCCGTATTTGCCCTTTTCTTCATTAAAGACACCGTGCACTTGCGGTTATAACATGTAGGCATAAATATAAACACATTTCCAGGCCTACCAAGTTTTTGGCGCCGCTGCCGGGGAGTTGGCGTGTGCTGTCTTGAATTCTTTTGGCTTGTTTCACTTTTCATGTCTCCCTGTACATATTTGCCTTGACTTGTTACTTGTAGCCTTGTAGTAGTGTAACGTAGCTGTTTTCTTTTGTTTGCATCTTCTTTGCATATTGTTGCATTTTAGTTTATCTTAACTCCATTTGCATTCTCATAATTTTAGCCTGCATCTCATAGCACTCTACATTTGAAGCATCAATTGTATGTTCTTATCATCTGTGCTCATTCATTGAAGTGAAAGAAGCTGCAAGATAGTAGTGCATTGCACTCACTATCACATTTAGCGTATGACCTGGCTTAAGCTGTCACTACTCAGCCACTTTGCAAAATCCCTGTGATTAACCATCATATGTGCTAGCTGAATCCTGTGTAAAAGATGCTACTTGAACTGCATTCCTTCATCTCCTTTTGTTAAGCCCTGCACACTTCTAAAAATTCTCCTTTGAGCCCACAGGTGCATGCTACACTGCTGCAGAAGCAAGGAAAAGAAAGACAGGGAGCAGAACAATACAACCATTATGGTTAAAACCGGTTGGTCACTCTCAATTCTTTTTACACTTTATATATGCATGAATGATCTGTGAATCTGTGAACCATACCAAGCATCTTGTTTTGCCCTGTCACATGTGATTTTGAGATTAGCCTTGTATTGCCCTGTGAATGAGCTGTGAAGTGTGCAAATGCATCTCAATTGACTAGTGCATTACCCTGTGATATCTACTGTGCTTTGTAAACACTGAGCATTCCCTGCTAGTCATAATACTCATGTGAATAATTCCTCGATCTTTGAACTACCCACATGCTAGCTGAAAGTGAAATGATCTGTGCAAAAGCTATCGGAGCCTGTCTTTGTTTGTATAAGTTACTGAGCAATCTAGGCCTCTACAAGGCCTGTGCTTTAAACCCTAGGCCTCAGCAAACTTTGTGTTCACCTCCAGCCCATGCAGCTGTGAGTTTAACCTCAACCTTCATTGTCCAACAGTCGATTTCCGAACTTTTGAGAGCTTCATACATGCTTGCATATTCTAGATACCCTGTCACATAAGACCCTGATCTGCACATTGCTGTTTGTCTGATTAACACAACTTTTTGTGTCTGTGTGCATACTTCAGTGTATCTATACCATTTCAGCGAGCTTGGTTCCTTGGTTTGTTCACCTTTTGAATCTGTGGTGTACTGCTGGAATAGTTGTTTTGCATAACTCATGGGCCTCGACTAGACCTGCGCTTAGCTCCAGCCCCTGAAGCTGTTGAGCTTAAGCTGCAACCCAGCTAACCAAGTTAGCTTTTAGCCAAAGTTGACATCAACTGAGATAGTTGACGTCAACTGAACCAGTTGACCCATCTAAGGATAACCCTGAGCATAGCCTGTGAAACCCAAGTAAGGTCAACTGAGTACCTTGATGCACTAGCCACCTTGCTAAGGCCACAGACCCTGAGAGCTATCTACATCCCTAGTTGACCCTGTCAACCCTGTTGAGCCATCTGCCATGTACCATTTGCATAACTTGTAAAAGCTAGAACATCAACTGAGCCAGCTGACATTCTCTGTGGCATGTAAAACTGTTAGAAATTGCTGAAAATTGCTCACCTGTGCTGAGCATAAACCAACCAAGATCTGTGCTGTGTCCCTTTTGACACTCTATGCATCAGTTTGTCTGTGTAGACTGCCAACCTTGGCTGAATTGAGTTGCAAAAAGTTTGTTGTTCTGTGCACACAGACAGTGCTGTTGCATAAGCTACCCTGCACTGCACCCTGCCAGTGCTGTATCATTTTTGTGAGCTGGTGATTCCCTGTGTTGATTTCACTAAGCCACCCTGAGCTGTGTCATTTTGTGTGAATTTGTGTTTTTCTTGTGCTGTGGTGTGAATTACCTTGAGCTTAAACCTGGGCTCTGTGCAAACCTTCTGCCAACCTGAGTTGCCAGCTGCTGGGCTAACTGAACCCAAACTTGGGCTCTGCACAAACATCATACTCACCTAAACTGTGTTGTGCAGCAACTGATCTTTAACCTGGGCTCTCAATAACATCTAAAGCCTGCAACTCACTGGGCTCTGCACATAAGCTGAAGCCCAACCATTGGGCTCAACATAAACTGAAACCCAGTTCCACTGAGGCCTGCTTTGCACAACTACAAAGCCCACAGCAACTGGGATTTGCATAACCAGTGCAAACACCAAAGCCCAATAAACCAAATTCCACTCAAACCAAACCAAAGCCCAATAAACCAAATTCCACTCAAACCAAACTGAAGCCCAATAAACCAAATCCCACTTAAACCAAAGCCCAAATAAACCAAATTAAGCCCACGACCACTTGGCATTCCCATAACCTTTGGGTTGTGCATCTTTGCATAACTTGGGCTTGCATCTGGACTTAGTATACTTGATGTGTGCTAGGCTTTGGGTGTTTCTTTTTGAGTTCAATTTGAGTTGCTAAATCATGTCAGGATTTTGGTCTGCAACTGGGGATACAAACAAATCCATCAGAGAGCTTGCTTACGGGCATGCTTCACAATATGAACCCCCCACATACCATAGTGATTTTAGGGAATATTATGAGCCTTCTCAGGGCCCTGACCTTGAATATCCATACCCTAATCATTATGAGCACATGTATCATCCACCACATGTTGAAAATGAACACTTTCCTCATACCCAGTCATCACTTTTAGATCAATTAGAAGCTCAAGTATCTGCTTTGGAAAGGCAATTACATGAGCAATCTGTCGAATCTAATCCCCCTAGACACTATGAAATGCATGCTTGTACCTTATGTGGTAGCTTAGGCCACCCTGCTGAAAATTGCTATATTTTGCATGATTTTAGGCAGTCTAGGGAAAGCCATGATAATCCAATGTACGAATTGTCTGGAAGTGACTATACTTGGTAATCATTGGGACCATAATCAGCCTTTCGAAGGTTGCGATCGGTATTCTAAGAACCCTAATGACCATGAGCACATGTATCATCAACCACAGTGGGGAGTTGAACAATTTTGTACTCCCCCAACTCCGTGTTTGCAATCACTAATGGAAACGCTCATGGAGCAAAATGCTAGGCTTGAACTACATGCAATACATGACCATCCATATAGCAACATGTCTGAATTTCCCTTCTCTAGTGAACCTCATGCTCAACCATACAATGAATATCCATATGAGGAATGCATACCCACTAGTGAAGACTCTCCTTCAATAGAACAACTCACTATGATTCTTCAAAGGAACCTGATTGAGTTACAAAATGATAGGATGTTTGTTATTCCTGATAATGTTGAAAATAGTGTTTTCAGTCCTACTCATGCAACTAACACTGAATATGAAGATGAGTACACTAAAAATACTACCATTTTGAATGGAGAGATGAATTTTTGCTATGATGATGATGATGAATATGAAGAGCATGTGTATTTTGAAAATATAGTGGAATCTTTAGGTTCGAGACATTAAGTTTCTCTTACGTGAACCCTGTGAATGATGCTTCTTCTAATATTCATATATGTGATGCTTTGATTTGGAACCCGTGGAATTGTCTGTGAAAGTGAGCATGCTTTACCACCTTTTGTGACCTAGGAATAGCTGAATTGTTTGTTGACACAGATGATTCAATGCATGTGCCTGATTCCATACCTAGGTTACATCATGATATCTCTCCTAGTTATGTTGTGCATGAGAGTGATGATGATTATGACATGGAGATTGATGAATTGTTCTATGCAGGTGAACATGATTTACCCTCTTTTGACTTTAGGAAAGTGTGTGATGGTGCAAATGATTTTATACATGAAAACAACTTAGATGTACCTAACCTCTCTCCTGAGTCACAGATTGAAACTCCTCCACCAAACCTAGGTGTAGTTTGTGAAAAACCAACTTTTAAAAAAATGCCTAATTTAGGCCTAGAGCTTTGTGCTTCCCAAGTCCTCTTGGACTATTTTGCATCAAAGTATAACACTTTTAAGGGAGCCACAGTTGGAATGTGTATGTCTCACTTTTTTCTTAGCAAAACTCACTTTGAGTTAGACCTTGTGCATGATGTACCTTTAAATTTGCAAGATTTTGTGCTCACAAACACATCTGTTCACATGTTTAGGTTTGGGGGAAACTCATTCTCATATGCAGTCTTACTTGCACTCTCATGTTATATTTGTGTAAGGCTGTTGATGTTTGTATATATTTTCTATTGGGTTGATCCTCAACTCTTTAGATTGTTAGTATATGGTGAATTTTCATTGTATATAATCCAGTAGGACTTGTTAAATTTTTTCTTTTCTTGAATCGGTTGAGTCTTCTTGTGCATATTTTGTGCTAATCCGATATGATCTCCACTGAGAATGTTGGATTCTAGCCTTGACTAATGAAGCTCTAACCGTGCTCCCGCCGACATCCCAATCTCTTCCCTTTTCTCTTATCAGCATAGTTCTCATGGTATGTGACTATTTAAAATTTTATCATCTATTGACACATTGAGGACAATGTTTGATTTAGGTTTGGGGGTGCATTTGCATTTAGAGTTTTTAGTCTTTCTTTTATTAAAAAAAAAAAAAAAAAAAAAAATTCAAAACTTTTTGCAAATAAAAACCTTCAACTTTTAGAGATTTTAGAGTCACTAGCATGCTTCTAGCTATGCTTACATAGAGAGTCTGACCGAAATAACAGAACTTGGAAGTACTGGAAAACGCAATCGGGTTTCTTAGTTGATTAGAGCGTTAAAGTTGGATTTAACCATACCGGAGGGCGAATTAGGTGTTGTTTAGATATTCGGTAGTAGAATTGTGATCACCCATAGTGGAGACTACCCATTTTACATCAAGTGAGGCACCAACCTTCAATTTTTGCAACTTTCTAGAAAAGCTGTTAGAGTGTGTGTCACCGTACGTCAATTCCGGGTAGGAATGGTGAGCTACCCAACTTCGCACCATTTTCAAAGCACTACTTTTGATCTCTTGAGTGCTATTTTTGTCAATCATGAGGGTGACGTTTAAAGATGAAAACTCCTTCTAAATACCGATTTTTAGTTAGCATCACTCTCTCCCTCTCAACAACATCAACAGATTCATAGAAACACATCATCGTCAGCAAGCGGAGCAACATCAGAATATTTGAAGAAAAGTTGATATAGTCCAAGGTTACATACAACAAAAGAAAATAGGATGAGAATTAATGAAGTTTGTGAAATCAAGACAAGTGTAAAAAATTTGAGTCTTATTGTTATTTTCATTCCAAGTTAAAAAAAAAAAAAAAAAAAAAAAAAAATTGAGTTGTATTATTATTTTCATTTCATGTACTTAAAAAAAAAAATGTGTTTGTCAAGTTTTTGTAAAGTTCAGAAGTTCGTCATCAACAGTTGAAGACCGAAGACCGAAGATTGAAGACGTTTCTATGGTTTCTTATGAGAGAACGATGTTAATTGCCGATCGGGTGAGAAGGTAAGTGAGCACTCCTACCCTTGCTAATGGTTGATTTCCTTTCTTAGAGATCATCAGAAAAAGATTCTTTTTGTCCACACTTCTGTGGAGTCTCCAGAAATTATTTCGGAAGGTTATCCTTCTTACCTACAATGTGTGCAGGATTTCTTTCTTTATTCCTGCCTGCACACATGAGAGACTAAAAAAGCGATCTTTTTGAGTGCAATTATCATAAAACCCTATTAGTGAAGCAGAAGTCAAGGCTTATGATCACAATCGAATCCGAATTCTTTCATATGGTATGGTTACTTCTCGCTCAGCACTTAAGGATGAGAATGCGTTCTTTGGTAGTTCTAACTTCCTGTTACTAGCATGCAGAAACTCTATGTCCTCATAGCTCCTTGGATGCTTGAGACTCTTTTACATTCTGAAGTTGGAGAAGGTTTTGTGGGTACACCTCTGGTAAACCCTCACGAGACTACAACTCGTCCACTAGGGACACCTAGGGTCTTAAAGGCTTAGTGCATACGCTAAATGCATTCGAGAGACCTGCGACAGGGGTATAGTTAGGATTTCTTAATTTCTGTTTCACTTGAGGACAAGTAAAATTCAGGTTTGGGGGTATTTGATGAGTGCCAAATATTGCATATTTATACACCTTTTTATTGGCATTTTACTCATCTTTTGTGCTTAGAAATCATATATTATCCCAAATTCTGTATTTTCTTTGTTTTCAAGAATAAATATTTGTACTAATTAATTTTGTGTTTTTAGGTAATAAATAAAGCTCGGAGAAATTGAGGAGCCAAAAGAGCAAAGAATTGGAGACGAGCATCTATGGAGCAGAGAGCCAAAGCCACGCGCGCAATTAGTTGCAACCCAACAAGGAAGACATGGGCTAGAGCTACCCATGACCGGATCCTAACCCGCTCACTCTGAGCCGTTGAGATCTCTCCCAGCTGCATCCTACGGTCGCTCCTTCGCTCACATCATTTCTTGATACTCCCGCTCCACGCCAAAAACCGCACATCGTCCTGAGCCGTTAATATCTTCACTCGCTGCATCCTACGCTCGCTCCGACTTCCTCATCAAATATCGATACACCCGCTTCACAACGAAGTTCCCTAACCCTATACCCTAGTCGACCACACTCATTCCTCTCTTCTTCTTCTCTTTCTTCTATGCTCTCCCTCACCCCGACAGTTGCAGAGCTTCACCATCCCGACCAAGCTCTGCAACGCCACCTTCATCACCTTCCTCCATCACCAACAACTCCATCGTAGTAACTTAGCACCACCCCTACCTGCTCTCTATCTCTCCCATAGCCTCTTACCTAGAAACTAAGTGAGAGATAGAAAGAACTAGGGTTAGGTCACACCAAATCAACCCATACATGGAGCTCTGAGGCGATTGACAGAGGAGAGCACTGATTCAGAGGATTGAGCGACGTGGGTGAGAGGTTATTGCATTTAATTTCTATTTTAAAGAGAATTAGGGTTTGATATATGGGTTATTTTTGCTTGTATAAATAGAATGTAACCATGGATGTTAGAGCTCATGCCTGGGCTAGCCAGAGCACCAACTTTGTTTAATTTGTAGTTTTAATTACCTTAATTATGTTTTAAGTTCTTAACCAGGGTGTTGTTGAAACCCACGATAATATGTTAAGTAATTCATCTTCTTTTATCAATCTTGTTATGC
Source organism: Papaver armeniacum (assembly GCA_023531295.1). Taxonomy (NCBI): domain Eukaryota; kingdom Viridiplantae; phylum Streptophyta; class Magnoliopsida; order Ranunculales; family Papaveraceae; genus Papaver; species Papaver armeniacum. The sequence continues at coordinate 129,188 of JAJJWW010011948.1, read as the reverse complement.
TTCATTGTTTTAGAATGACTTAGCCGTTTGAGCACATGAACACCGTGATAGAGTGTCTTTGTAAGAAGACACTCTATACTTAGGGAGTGTGTGAGATTAGTCAAGACATTATCATGGTGTTCTTCCCTGGAATGAACCAAGATTATGACTTGATTAGGAATTGCCTTAGCATAGAGTCAAGTGGTGGATTCACCACCCTGGTGTTTCCCAATTGTTTACAATCATTTCCTTGTCTTAGTTTAGACTCAGACACTCAACCTAGTCGCATCGACAAAACCTACTTCTGTGTTACACATCCTTCGAACTCAGTTTAGCAAGCCTTAGATCACACACAGCACCACAAGTCTCTGTGGTTCGACCCGTATTTGCCCTTTTCTTCATTAAAGACACCGTGCACTTGCGGTTATAACATGTAGGCATAAATATAAACACATTTCCAAGCCTACCAGGTGCTACCCGATCTGTCATCGTTGGATTTGCATGATGATGGATATGTGGCAGAAGATGGCGTTACCTGTCTTTTTAGTGTTGCAACGTGGCATCATTGTCTTGATGCCCCTCATGCTGATGTAGCGCACGTGTCTACCTCTTGACATGTGGTTGATCATAGATTATGTGTATACAAGGAGTGAGCTTCAATCAAGGTTTTACAGGCAGCAAGATCCAGATTGTGAACAGTAAACCCACAATAAAGATGTCCAGAGACACCCACAGGTAAACTTTGGTTAAGGTCACCACCACAGATAATCACTGTTCGGATAGTATGGACACTGATTTTGATTTTTGAAGAATCGTATTTTAGAAAATAAATTATTTGTGGCTATATGAACATCATTTTTTCTTGGCATCTTAATGTTAGACGACTTTCAGTAGTTCTTGTACGAGTACATGTAATATAGTTTCAAACTTATAACAGTTTTCCCAGTTTGTAAGACTGATAACACTATATTTCTCTCTAAATCGATTCGAAAGACACCCGAATAACATCAATCACACATATCACTGTTCCATACTATTTTCGAATGATAAAACTTGAATCATGATTTTGATTCAGAACAATGAATTGTCCTTAACCGAAATTCATCAACTATGAACAAATTTTCATTAAGCTTAGTCATTATATTTTGAGAAGTCCCTTAACTTGATAATTAGTGCTCGACTCGAAATTCTTGTATATGCATGATAGTATAATTAGTTATGCGACATCGTCTCAATGATAGAAAAGTGAATATAACTTGAGAAATAGGTGGTTCAGTCTTCACGTACCTTTTGTTGATGAAGTTCTCCAAAAGCTTCGGTTGATCTTCGCCTTCAAATGGTAGAACGCATTGATGACTGTCGTGATCCACTGTTTCTCAACTATATTTTTATCCTAGTCCGAGACTTAACTAATTGTAGACTAGAAATCAAGATATAGTTTTGACAACTAAATTTGACAACAAACTTGAGATAGCAACACTTATGAGTTTTACCGAGCAATGCTCTAAAAATGTCTCCCTTTGTCAATTTTAGTGGAAAAACTATCAATACATATGGATAACAAAAATAAAGCTTTGAAAACTCCTTGAATCCATCATGCTTGATTTCCTTGGTTTCTTCAACTCCTTGAAATCTTCGTAATTTCAAGTTGCAATGATTATGAATGTGTTCAACTCAGGATCGTTGTTGTTGAAGATCCGGTAGCGATAACAACATTGAAAACAAATATTCTCAATGGTCTTTATACAGAAACATAATAATATTATCTTCTCCAAAGTTCAATTGTATCCCAACTATGAAGTAATATACTATGGTGACATGTTTCTCCCCCTTAATAACTACTTACATCTTTTGCATAATAGGTGAAACCTATAGATTATTGATTCACTCCCCCTTACATAATGATCTGTAAACCATATGCATGTAGTACGACACTACTAAATAATTATCTCCTTTTTGTCAATAAAATTGGCAAAGGTACGAAAATCGTGAGATCCTAATGCATACAACAAAAAGATATGTCAAGTTTTAAGGAAGTTAGAGATACTACATTTTATAACATAGTTAAAATGCAACTCCTCATATCAACTTTATTTAGATGATATCACATAGTATGAAAATACTTAGTGCTCATCTAGGAGATTTAAGATACAAGCATCCCTTTAAAATCCACAACCACACTCCCCACAAAGATATATAACAATTAAGTACAAGTTCATTTAAGAACTCTCCCGCATTTGATGTCATTCCCAATAAAAGAACATGAGTGAACTTGCTTTATAAAAAAGAAGGGTTTAATAAGATGACAATAATTTCTTAACTGGAACTCAAGTTTTATTGCCCAAAAGATATGAATAAATTCAGGTAATGATTAGAACTTGATTTATTGAACCAAAACAACACCAATACACTTCGGTAAGTGTTGAAACGTTGCGTGTCTAGAGGTTTGGTGAGAATATCAGCCAATTGTTGTTCTGACGGCACAAACTCTATGTTGACAATACAATTTTCATAGAGATCTCTAATTAAGTGGTATCTTATGTCAATGTGCTTATTTCTTGAGTGCTCAACAAGATCTCAGTAATTTGAATCGCACTTGAGTTATCACAAAAGATTTTCATTGTTCTAGTATCGATTCCATAATCAATAAGCATTTGTTTCATCCATAAAAGTTGAGTACGACACGAACTTGTAGCAATGTATTCCGCTTCGCACGTAGATAGAGATTGTGAGTTTTGTTTCTTGCTATGTCAAGCAACAAGGTTTAGTCCTACATAATAGAATCCTCCTGATGTACTTTTCCGATGTTTTACACAGCCTGCCCAATCTGCATCAGAATATGCTGTAAGATATATGTTAGAATCAAACGTATAAGAGAGACCATAATCGATAATATGTTGTACATATCTTATGATCCTTTTAGCAGATGCAATATGAGATTCTTTTGGCTTAGCTTGAAATCTAGCTAGCACAACAACCAACGTTAAAGGCGATATATGGTCTTGTTAATGTTAGATATAGAAGACTTCCAATAATAGATTTGTATAGTTTTTGATCAACATCAACACTAGGAATTAGTTTGGGAGTACTTTTCTCAAGACCAAATCTTTTAAAAGATCTTTTGCATACTTTTCTTGAGAAATAGATTCCATCCTTATGTTGTTGAATTTGTAGACCCAAAAAGAATCTTAGTTCACCAACATTGCTCATCTCAAATTCCTTGCCAAGATAGGTTTGAAACTCTTTAGCAAGTTTCTCAAAAGTAGATCCATAGAATATGTCATCCACATATATTTGAGCAATAAGGACATTTTTCCCACTCCATTTGGTAAACATAGTCTTATCTGCTCCTATAGGAATTTCATACAATGCTCGAGGTGCTTGTTTTAATCCATACAATGACTCTTGAGCTTAAAGACATGGTCGAGATATTCTGGACTTTTAAAACCTATAGGTTGAGCAACATAGGCTTCTTCATTCAAACACCCATTTAAGGCATATTTCTATGCACATGCCAAAAAAATGTTGCTTGGTACACCAGGTAGCATGGCAAACGAATTGCGCCACTATGGGAAAACCACTGAGCGACAAAGTTTCTAACGAACGTTATTGACAATATCGCCAGCGATAAAATCCTTATCGCCAGCGCTTCCATGAATATCGCTCGGTATTGACTCTAGCGCCAACGGATAGTTCTTTATCGTTATAAATTAGTAATTTTCAAACTCAGAACTCACCCCAAATTTTTTGTGTAATTTTTTTTCTCTAATTCTCTCTTTCTTAATCTAAATTTCTCTGTTTCTCTGTTTCTCAATATAATTTATTTTTTCGAATTTTCCCTAAATGACATATTATCAAACCCAACTTGATTCGGCAACACAACTTGATTTTTCTGGAGTAGTGGTTGAAGGTGTCGTCAAGAAGATATGTGATAGTTATAAGAAATAGGTAAGAAGAAAAGAAGTCTTTAAGTTTTGGATATTAACCAAGTCAAAACCGCAACTAAGAAGAGGCAAAAAAAGATAAAACAAAAAGCCAAAAAATAAGATAAACAAAGAAAACTCTGTTCATGAGCGCATTGATTGGAAGTTTTGTGAAATGAATAAGATTAACAAGATGAAGAACATTGTCCTAAACTTTTATTTTTAAAGTCTTTCAAATTATTATTGTCTAGTTTTATGTCTTGTAAAATGACTATTAATGATTATATCGAGAATTTGAAAATTTAACGAGTATTGTTGAAAATTAAGCTTAATTTTATTCTTAATCCAATCTTAAATTTTAATTAGAGATACATTTAATATTTTAAACAAATATTAAAACTTAATACTTAGACAATTAAGAAATTAAATTAAAATATAAGAACTTAAGTGGATAATTAAGAAATTAAAACATTTTATGAAATGGTATTACTTGGCAACTAACTATTCCTATACTAAGTCACGGTACTGACATATACAGTAATGCTAGGGTACAAGTAGTATATGTACCGATGATTATTTACTAGTACAACCGTTGCCACGGTGGGAGGGCCGACCGAAGAAGAATCTGAAGATGGGGTTGTCAGCGACTACTTTCGCCCCGTTTCAGAAAAAGTGATACTTTCGTCTTGTTTCAGAAAAAGTGATACTTTCGTTCCTTTTCAGAAAAAAGTGATACTTTCGCCACATTTCAGAAAAAGTGATACTTTCGTCCTGTTTCAGAAAAAGTGATACTTTCGTTCCTTTTCACGAAAAAGAAGTAATACTTTCGCTCCGAGCGAAAGTATCACTTTTTTTTTCTGAAACGAAACGAAAAAATCACTTTTCCTGAAACGAAGCGAAAAAATCACTTTTCCTGAAACGAAGAGAAAAAATTACTTTTCCTGAAACGGAATGTAAAAGTATCACTTTTTCAGAAACGGAAAATTAGTCGAACCATAAACCAAAATATGGTTGCATGATGTGTTATGCATCCTTTGTGGTGGTTTGCATAATAACTTCGTATTCAAATTTCGAGAATTGTGCCTAAAGTGAAAGTATCATTTTTCTTGAAATAGAGAGAGTACATTGTTGTATTAGTTGCAACGGAAAATTAGTTGATGCATAAACCAAAATATGGCTACATAAAGTATTATGGATCCTTTGTCGTGGTTTGCATAATGGATATATGGCTACATAAAGTATTATGTATCTTTTTTCTAAAATTGTGCATAAAATGATAAATACCTCCAAATTTTTTTCGTAAAAACTCCAAATTTGATATTGTTGTTTGTACTCATTGCGTAGAGTTTTTTATAACCTTTCCAACGAGATAAAATTTGTAAAATTCCAAGGCACAGATTTTTAGATATGTTATATTAAAGTTTGATTTCCAATTATACCCCTAAAAAGATAAGAAACATAAGGAGTTATAGTAATTTTACTAAAAGGGAGGGACATTTTTGGGTTTTGGGCCTTAACCATTTCCAATCTTTTTGTAATTGCGGAAAATAAAAGTAAATGACACAACAAGATTTTGTTAACGAGGAAACCGAAAATGCAGAAAAACCTCGGGACCTTGTCCAGTATTAAATGCTCTCAGGATTAAGCCGCTAAACAAAATCTAAACCAACTTCGTATAGTTGAGACCAAGCAACTAAACTTATAGTTCACTTAGTTCCGTCCGTATCCTTGCGCCTCCAACTTGCAATAAGTCACGTACTTGGAACAATTCCTTTGGTTCTTATTCCAAACAGTAAAGGAACAACAAATCTGTTCGGTAACAACTCTTTTCAACCAAGTGATATGAGTTCGACAAAAGGCTCTCCGTTTATCCCAATAAACTCCTTTGTCAGGTCCTTAGATCTATCTAATAACAATTACCAAAGTAATTGTCAAGATTTTGCAATCAATACTTTTAATCACAAAGAATTGTATTGTTGCCTATCTACTCAACTAATCAATCCAATCTACCACAAGGATAAACCGATTATAGTTGGATCCTCTTTAACCGAAACAAGTATTGTGCACACCAAATATTATGAACCCAAATCAGAAATCTTCGTTGTCTTCAAATCTTCTTAGATCTTCAATAAACACCTGCACACAATCGACTTGAATCTCTTGTGATCAATCACACACAGAACGGAGTCTGTTAACAATGGATTATCACAAGACGTCTTTAGATCTACAAACAGTCTAAAGATCCCGTCGAAACTTCGATCTAGTTTGAGTGAATCTTATATCAAAAGAGAAGATTCTCAAGCATAAACAAACTAGGTGCAATCAAAGTTCAACAACCGTTAGTCAATCAAATCAATCGAAAACTAATAATAAACCGCAATTATCTAGTTTCCCACCAACGATATTAATAGAGCTTCTCAATCCCAAATAAGTCTTTAAACCGAGCGGCCGTAAGAGATTTTGCCTAATTAGGTTACTTTCCTCTCTGAATAGGAGACTCCACCGGTAACAACACAACTAGGTAGTTTTGCTGGCTCTGAGGATCAGTTTGCTCGAAATGCAAACTTTGATATTTATAGACCAAGGAAGTTTGGACACCAAGGAATTTCCAAAACCGAAAATATTCTCAAGATATGCAATATATTTCCAAATTCAGTTTCCATAATTCCTGGAAATGCTTTGTCCAAATAATGAAAATCTCCAACTAGTAAATGCACATTACTAATTATTTTTTTCTAAAGATATGCAAAACTAACAACCTTAATTAAAAGATTCTTAATTTATTTCGATCCGGGATTCTCCTTTAGCTATTAAGGAATAACTTTGAACAATAAAAGATAAGCGTTACTGCACATGTTCAAAGTATGTCGACATCTTAACTTAGTAAATCATCTTTCATATTTACTATCTTGGAATCAATTTGCCACACTTCCAAACAAGTTTAAAATTGGTTCATCTGACTTCCAAGAACTATGTGATTGATTATCCTATCAAATCACCAAACATGGGTTTCACGGTTCTACCAAAACAAGTTTTGGTTCTACCTCCATGTGGGTACTAGAATTAGTCACGCAAGTTACCAAAACTTGGTTGAATAGGTACTAGGATTGGTTCCCACATATATATGGCATATAACTTGTATTTGTTGCACATGTCCATAGGATCGGTTCCCAATATCTAAAAATGTGTTGCACGTGTTCATAGGATCGGTTCCCAATAACTAGAAACTTGATGCACCTCTTACAAGGATCGATTCCCCTTTTGTGATCGGTTACACCTCTTACTAGGATCGGTTCCCCTTTGCCTAGAGTTGGTCATACCAATTACAACAAATCGATTATACCATCTCAGGTGATTACTTAAGATCAGTTTCACTAATAAAAGTCATATAAATACAAAAGTCAGGCCTTGTGAATAGTTTTACCAAGAACATAAACAAGTCATGAGCGGTTATACTAATCACACATATTGGTAGTTCAAAATATATGCAATGAATAACAATACCAATAAGCCCAGCGATTTCCCTTTCGATTCACAAAACAAGTACATGAATTTACTTCTTTTAAACGAATGTAAAACATTATTTCCTATGATGAAATCTTCACCTCATACCCATACATAATCACAATAGCATTCAAACGATTATGTCGATGTCTTATATACGAATTTCAAAAGATAAGCGTTATACTTCGTATTGTATTCCTTAATACTACTGTTTGAGGGTGAAAACGGTTTCTGCTGATTTCGGTAATTTCGCGTGAGTGGGTGAGAAACTGATTCTAAACCCTAAACAATGTACTGCAAGGGAGTACTTTAGATTCGAGAGATCAATCTGTACAAATCCGGCCTAAACCAAGAAATGGCCGTGTTGAGATCAGAATAGTTGATTCTAGAAGAGTAGTTGTTTGATTTGTATCAGAAAGTGAAAGCTAACAGATGGGAAAGCTAGCAAGTGGTTTCTGAGTGTTGTATGCTCATGACCAAAACTTGTTGTTCGGTGAAAATAGGTAAGACCTATTTATACAAGTCAAAGTGAAACGTACTCTGGTCTTGTAAGAAATGAAACGGATGAGTAAATGGGAGGAGGTGGTAATCGTAACGCTTTGAAATTGATGTTCCATAATGAAGGAAAGTGTTTCACCATTACTCCCGTATTTACTAACCGCCTTATTCTTATGAAACTTTCATGTAACGGGCGTAGTGTACGCCGCACGCTGTAAACCGCTAAACCAATACCCTCTATGAGCATCCCCCAGTTTGTGACATGGGTTAGATGTCTCGAGTGTTTTCATGGGAAAACGTGTAGCAAGGTGTTACGTGTGGCATGGTGGCATGCCAGTGGCCATGGTAGAGTCGACATGGCTTTGCCAAAGAATAGGCGTGGCCAAATTTGGGGTTTAGATGCAAACCGTGTGTTTTGGCTTTGGGCCGCAAGTTGCCATGCGTCAGGTGGCGAACTTGTGTGGTCGAGATCTGCATCTCAAAGAGAAGGGTAGCCGTTGATTATTGCAACCCTTCATTTGTAGAAGCCATCGTCGAGCATGGATTTGCCATAGAGTAGGCGCGGCCAAATTAGGTTTTAGGTGCAAACGTGTGTTTTGGATTTGGGTAGCAAGTTGCCATGCGTCGGGTGGTAAACTTGTGTGGTCGAGATCTGCATCTCAAAGAGAAGGGTAGACGTTGATTATCGCAACCCTTCATTTGTATCAGCCAGCGTTGAGTCATGGCCTTGTCAAAGAGTAGGCGCGGCCAAATTAGGGTTTAGGTGCAAACCGTGTATTTTGGCTTTGGGCCGCAAGTTGCCATGCGTCAGGTTGCGAACTTGTGTGGTCGAGATCTGCATCTCAAAGAGAAGGGTAGCCGTTGATTATCGCAACCCTTCGTTTGTAGCAGCCAGCGTTGAGTCATGGCCTTGTCAAAGAGTAGGCGCGTCCAAATTAAGGTTCAGGTGCAAACCGTGTGTTTTGGCTTTGGGCCGCAAGTTTCCATGCGTCAGGTGGCGAACTTGTGTGGTCGAGATCTGCATCTCAAAGAGAAGGGTATCCGTTGATTATTGCAACCCTTCATTTGTAGCAGACAGAGTTGAGTCATGGCCTTGTCAAAGAGTAGGCGCGGCCAAATTAGGGTTTAGGTGCAAACTGTGTGTTTTGGATTTGGGCCGCAAGTTGCCATGCGTAAGGTGGCGAACTTGTATGGTCGAGATCTGCATCTCAAAGAGAAGGGTAGCCATTGATTATTGCAACTCCTAGTTTTTAGCAGCCAGTGTTGAGTCATGGCATTGTTAAAGAGTAGGCGCGGCCAAATTAGGGTTTAGGTGCAAACCGTGTGTTTTGGCTTTGGTCCGCAAGTTGCCATGCGTCAGCTGGTGACTTTGGACGACTAAGATCTGCATCTTAGATGGATGGGTGGCCGTTGATCATTGCAACCCTTCGTTTTGGCAGCCAATGATGTGAAGGAGAGGCTAGCATGGTATAGGCGCGACCAAAACTAGGGTTTGCTGCAAACCGTGGTGTTTGGCCTTGGGCCGCAAGTTGATGTGCGTTAGGTGGTGAACTTGGATGGTCGAGATCTGTATCTCGAAGAGAAGGGTAGCCGTGGATTATTGCAACCCTTCGTTTTGGCATGGAGAAGTGGCTGGCATGGATGGAGCGGTGATGAGTGCTAAATAGTGCATATTTATACACCTTTTTATTGGCATTTTACTCATCTTTTGCGCTTAGAAATCAGATATTATCCCATATTCTGTGTTTTCCTTGTTTTCAAGAATAAATATTTGTATTAATTAATTTTGTGTTTTTAGGTAATAAATAAAGCTCGGAGAAACTAAGGAGCAAAGAGCGGAGAAGAATGAGTCAAGCATCTATGGAGCAGAGATAGCCAAAGCCCGCGCGAATCGGTTGCAACCCAACAAGGAAGACATGGGCTAAAGCTACCCACGACCCGGATCCGAGCCCGTCTCTTCTGAGACGTTGAGATTTCTTTCTCCCTCATCCAACGGTCGCTGCTTCCACGTGCATCGAAGATCGCTGCTCCCGCGCTACACCAGATCACGCCAAAACCGCTTACCTCCCTCGGCCGTTCAGATCTTGCTCATCAGATCCTACGCTCGCTCGGGCCATCGCATCGTCATGTCGCTACACCGCTTCACATCAAAACTTCCAACACCCTATACCCCCATCGACAAACCCTATTCTCTATTCCACCTTCTCTTTCTTCTTCCCTAGCTCGCAAAACCCCTCTCCCCGACCATCTCCTGCCACAAAATAGATTCCTCCACCTTCTTCACCCATACCGCCACCAACTCCATCATCTCCCGACACTCCACCTTACCTAATCGCTATCTAGTTCTTTTGTAGCTTCTTTCCTAGAAGCTAAGAGAGAACTAAACGAGAGATAGGTTAGGGTTTCATTGATAAATCAAGGGGAAACCAGAGTAGTCGATTCGGAGGCTGACGTGACAAAGGGAGCGGATGATTCGAGAAGTATGGTGAGAGGGTTTAATTTTAATTTTAATTTCGATTTTGAAGAAATTAGGGTTTGGTAGTTTTATGGTTGCATGTATAAATTGAAGAGAGGGGTTTGTGTGATAGTTCACGCCTGGATTAGCCAGTGCAGTCATTTAGCTTCAATTTAGGGTTAATTTATGTTTTAATTGTAGTCTTAGTATGTTTTAATTCCATCACCAAAAGATGAAACCTGGATTTTATGTTGAGAAAATCAGTTTGATGTTGCTGTTCTTATTGTGCTTAATAGAAATAGGAAAGTAGTTAGCTAATTAACCCAATTCTCTTGTGATTGGCTGTACTGTAAGAAGACAGCCAATACTAGGAGAGAATTGGAGTGAAAAGTGAATCAACTCTCCATTAATTACCAAGGAAGGTGTTATGTGCTTAATAAGGTATGAGTGATGCTTAGTAATTGACTAAGAAACCCGTGATAGAGTGTCTTGTAATAAGACACTCTATACTAGGGGGGATTAGTAAGATTAGTGACACATTACTCTTTAGAATCATCCTTAGGAAGGTATAAGAACATAACATGAATTGAATTGCCTTAGCAAAGAGTCTAGTGGTGGATTCACCACCCTGGTACTTCCCATTGTCACATTTTATTTCTTTTACTTTAGTTCAGTTCACCATCACAACTTCTCAGTCGCTTCGACACACTAAAACCCCCCCTGTTGTTACAATATCTCTTAGAACTCAGTTAGGCAAAGCCATAGATCATACTTAAGCACACCCTAGTCCTTGTGGGATCGACCCGTAATTGCCGCGTCTCCGATAGACGCCGTGCACTTGCGGTATTACAAGTAGGTCATAAAAATATAACACTTCTCGAGGCCTACCAAGCGGCGGGTATGGTTGGCATGCCTTGGCGCAGAGACGTGGCTGGCATGGTTTGCCATTGGCGCGGTGGTGCGGCTGGCATGGTTGGCATGCCTTGACGGAGAGACGTGGCTGGTATGGTTTGCCATTGGCACGTTGGTGCGGCTGGCATGGTTGGCATTCCTTGGCACAGAGACGTGGCTGGCATGGTTTTCCATTGGCACGGTGGTGCGGCTGGCATGGTTGGCATGCCTTGGCGCAGAGACGTTGCTTTGCATGGTTTGCCATTGGCACGGTGGTTCTACTGGCATGGTTGGCATTCCTTGGCGCAGAGACGTGGCTGGCATGGTTTGCCATTGGCGCGGTGGTGCGGCTGGCATGGTTGGCATGCCTTGGCGCGAGACGTGGATGGTATGGTTTGCCATTGGCACGGTGGTGCGGCTGGCATGGTTGGCATTCCATGGCACGAGACGTGGTCGGCATGGTTTTCCATTGGCACGGTAGTTCGGTGGCATGGTTGGCATGCCTTGGCGCGAGAGACGTGGCTGGCATGGTTTTCCATTGGCACGGTGGTTTGGCCGGCATGGTTGGCATGCCTTGGCGCAGAGACGTGGGCTGGCATGGTTGGCATGCCTTGGCGCGAGACGTGGCTGGTATGGTTTGCCATTGGCACGGTGGTGCGGGCTGGGCATGGTTGGAATTCCTTGGCACGTAGACGTGGGTGGCATGGTTTGCCATTGGAACGGTGGTGCGGCTGGCATGGTTGGAATGCCTTGGCGCGAGACGTGGATGGTATGGTTTTCCATTGGCATGGTGGTGCGGCTGGCATGGTTGGCATGCCTCGGCACAGAGACGTGGCTGGCATGGTTTTCCATGGGCACGGTGGTGCGCCTGGCATGGTTGTCAAGCCTTGGCACAGAGACGTGGCTGGCATGTTTGCCATCGGCACGGTGGTGCGGCTGGCATGGTTGGCATGCCTTGGCCCATAGACGTGGCTGGCATGGTTGGCATGCCTTGGCGCAGAGACGTGGATGGCATGGTTTGCCATTGGCACGGTGGTGCGACTGGCATGGTTTTCCATTGGCACGACGGTGCGGCTGGCATGGTTGGCATGCCTTGGCGCAGAGACGTGGCTGGCATGGTTTGCAATTGGTACGGTGGGAGAATTAGGGTTAGGTGTATACAAAGGTGATGTCGGTTAATACTAAGGGTTACGTAGTGGAACATGACACATGTATAAAAAAAGGTACCCTGGTAATTCTTACGTAAATACGCTGATTTATCCAATAAATACGCTATTGGTCATAGTCACGTCATGTCAGATGCATAGTTTTACGATTTTATCCCTAAGATAAAAACCACTGTCAACATTAAGTCCCCTGCTTAGCTCCGAACATGAGCATTGTTGCGAGATAAGCGTAAGATGGTGACATACAAGGATAAAACCATAGCGGCGGGTCATGAAAGACGGCTAGGAAAATTCATCTAACCTTTTTCGAGAGTATTTTGAGAATCCGAGATCTTTGCGTTGGCGGCCTTGCATGAATTCTATTTGCGTCGTTATTGGCTAGACGTGAAATGGTAGAGGCAGTTGCTGGTTGAGACACATGATGTCGGCATGATTTGGTCACGCATCATCTTGGTTGGGCTAGGGAACGCGGAAGTGCTGGCTTAGCAAGTTGTTGGCGTGGCTAGGAATGGGATTTGGCTTGGCGCAGCTCGGGCGCGGCTCGGCTCAGTCTTGGCGCAACTTGGCTTGGTCGGCTTGGTGCAGCTTGGGCGCTGCTTGGCTCGGGCACGGCTTGGCTTGGCTTGACTCCGCGCGGGCGGCTTGGCTCGGCGCGGGAGCGACTTGGACGCTGGCGTGGCGCGGATTGCTGGGGTATCGTGAGGTAAGGCATGGCGCGGACTTTTGGGCATCGTGAGACTTATCCTTGCGGGTCCGATTGCCTTTTCTTATTCATGGCTTAAAATAGGGAATCCTTTCCTTATTCGAACTTCAAAAGAATATTACTCCTATAAAAGGGTTCTTCTCCTTTTATTTTATTTTTCATCTTTGTTCTCACGTCTTTGTGCTAACGGCAGAGTGGTAGTAGTAAAACGAGCTAACATTCCAGGTATGTACTCAAACGCTTCTTTTTTCTCCTTTTCTTTTGTCGGTGCAAGCCCTAGCCGTAGATATACTCTCCATGAACCCGTAATAAAATATCTTTTTTTTTTGTATGAATGATTCTTCCTTGCTAGCAGTATCATAGCAATATTAGTTGCCATGCCGATAGTAGGAAAACCAAGTATTATACAAAACATGCGTGCATGAGTAGGTTGATGTTATTAGTTTTCTTCTCGTGAAAACCTAGCTTCAAGGTTGCCTTTCCCTTTTTGTGGCCGTGTGAAAATATTCCCCCATTGGTTATGAGCATATTTCCATGATAGAGCATGACTTGACCTGGGTTGCACTTTCCGTGACTTTGCATGCTTCCCGCGGTATTATCTGATTTCGACCAATAGCGTATTTCCATTGACATTACATATGCCTCGTTGGGTAGCATCAGTCCCCATTCTCCTAGTCATGAATGTCGTGACGTGTGGCCAAAGAGAAATTTCCGTGACAAACACGTTATTGTTCGTAACCGATCTTGGTAATACTTTATGTATGCTTTTTCTTCGAGGTAGTAATTCTTATTTTGTTTTGTTGTAGTTACTTCAATATCATAAGGAATTCTGTTAAGATGTCACCTGGGAAGAGCCTTGTAATTGTACCGAAGAACGTTAGCAACTCCAAGCCAAATGCGGATGATGAATTTTTTAAAATGTCTTCTTCACCTAGGAAAACCCATCCCAAGTATGTGGCGGTTCTTTTGATTGGTTCAAAAAATGAAGGAGAGGTCCAGTCGGTTCGGCCAGGGCGCAAAATACGATTTTGTATGCAGATGAAAGAATATCATGCTTCTCCCATCGACTTCAAAATCTGTCAGAGCCCGTTGCTTTCTTTTGATAAGTGGATGCAATTCATGATAGGTCAAGACCGTGTGAGGGCCAGTTTGACCAAGGCGCAGATTGTTGGAGCTGTCACGGCTTCTGCAACACTTCAAGTTAGGAAAGACATCCAGGGTTTGATCACGTTTGTCTCCAGATGGTGTCCAGATACTCATACTTCCATATGCAGGTGGGGAGAAATGACCATCTCTTTAGAAAGCGTAGCCGTCTTGCCGAACCTTCCCATAACAGAGAATCTTGATATCACGTTGTCTGATGATGAAGAGGAAATGTGTGCCGCCCTTGTCGAGAAGTCAAAAGGGTTCGTTCGAAAGGATTACGAGACGAAGTGCTTCTATAGCTGGTGGGTGTCTAAGTGGTTCCCTGATGAGCTGGAGTTGGACCTAGAATTAGATGACACTCTCCATGTTGCCGCGTTTTTAGCTACGTGTGGCTGTCCAGAGATATTTTTGATGACGACTCTGGCAAGAAGGAGATAAGGCGATGGCTTATTAAATTTTCCATCAAACTGGCGAAAGGCGTCATTCTTCCCATTGGGGGCTTGTTTCTTGGTTCTTTGTACACCCATTTGGATCATCTAGTTGCGGATATGTATGTTTCAAACGGTTATTTAAAGGTAGACTCCTATGTTCACGTTGCTTTCCTCCAGGCATGGTTGTGGGATCATTTCGCAAAGTACGCTCCTAAACCGTTGGCTCCGCTTCCTGAGTCTTGTGGCGGCTCTCGACCTGCTTATTTGGTCTAATAGGCGTCCAAGATCCGGGTGAAGCTCATTGATTTTCTTGATAATGTCTATCTTTGTTACTTTTCGTCCACGGGCTCCGATTCACGCGTCCAAAGTTCAGCCGAACACTTTTGCCGCTGCTCCGAACTTGACTTTGCTTTCGTCCGGGGAGAATACAAGTGTTGGAGAAGTTGTATTTATGCGGAGTTGTATCCCTGGACACGTGCCATATTTCTTTCGGGGATGTTGCAAGGCGGTCCCTTATAATATCGACAGGGCGGCTCGGCATATGGGTTTTGACCAAGGGGTCCCATTTATTCGTCAGTCGGTTGCTTCGGAAGAACTTTTGCCAGCTGTTCTTAACGCCAGTGTTCTCACGCCAGGTAAGAGCCTTCCTTTCCTGCTCCCAGATCGAAGTCCAATGACAACCCATAGGTACAACGTTTTGGAAGGATGATTTCCTTTCCATCCATGGGTTTGCGGGCGATGTTGTGGAGAATACCCGCGACAGGCCTTCCTCTGTGACTTTAGCGGAACATCCACTGTTGAGGGAGCCTTCTCACCGCTAAGCGAAAATCTCCCAGACCGGTTCTCGAAAAAAGGAGCGAAGGTCTAAGAACCGTGCGGGTGGTTTCGATCGGCTCTCGTGACTTTCGATTCTTTCAACACACGGGTATGGGCAGCTCCTTCTTGATTTGATGATTCACACAAATCTTGTTTCGTTGCTAAACATCTTTTCTTTTCCGATTCAGGGCCTTGACATCGCAAACCCCTTTGCCAAACTTGCGCATAGTCAGAAATCGGATACTAAGTCTCCTGAGGATGTAGAAGAATCCGAGGAAGAAGAAAGATCGGGATCCAGCAGTGATGAGGAAAGTGCTTTTGAAGGTGACACCGAGTCTTGCTCCGACGAATCCGCGGATGAGTCGGTAAGTTTATGCGTTCCTCTTTTTTTTTTTTTTTGCCCCTTTTTTTTTTTTTGAGTGAAAACTAAATCGTAATGTTGCAGGAGGGGATTGTTTCTGAAGAGGGTCTTGAGGTGGAGACTCGCCACAATGAAGGTCCAGCTGTGGAAGCCGCGCCTATAGGTGGCTCGGAGATGGACGTTGATAACGGTGAAACCCAGATGGTGGAAAGTACTTCGGCGACCATTGGTGCGGTCGTGGTCAGGAATCCTTTGTCGGTCGCAGATTCAGTTGCGGGCGCCATATTCGTGCCTCCATATTTGACTCCACATGAAGACCATGTGTTGGTTGGAGGCTTCAGTATACCAGCCAAGCATGCGGAGTTGCATACCAGGATATGAGAAAAATACGGACATATCGCCATGACCAAGAATCTCACTAGCCGATTTGCATTGGTCAAGCGTGTGGAAGAAGCTTTATCTTCAATTCACCATATGTGCAACGTGACTGGTCACACTGTTTCCGGAGATGTGATCTCAAGCTGGAAGTTTCACCGGGATATGTGTGTAGACTTTGAGTTTAATGTCACCTGGTTCTGCAAGGGTTTTTTCTGAGATCCAAAGACTGCAGGCTGAAACGGTTGATGGTCCTTATGCGGATTCGATTAATCGTCAGGCGGCAGAAGTCGATAAGTTGTCCCAGGAGCTAGAGAAGTTATCTCAGGAGTTTAAACTGAAGCAGGCAGCCCTTCAAAGTATGAAGAATGTTTTCTCCAAGAAGAACGAGCCGTTGTTGAGTGATTTTCCTTGAGCGTGTTACTTTTCTAAAACTCCTTTCCTTAGTTTTTTTTTTGAAAGGCAAAGAAACGCCTAGTTTATGGTTCGTTTTTTTCTTTCTTTTTGGATTGATAGATGATTGCTTTTTATAAGAGTTTTTGGATTATTTTGGGATAATGGTCTTTTGATATGTTAATGTCTGAGTTGCAAGTGTAGGTAGCAAATCATCTAGGAAAATTGTGAAACCATGAATGTTGCATGACGGGGGAAAGTATGGGATGAAACTTGGGAATAACATGGTGTTTGGTTTCAACGTGGAAACCTATTGTAATTGGTTATGTATCCTGGACGGACTTACTTGTTTTTATTACCTACTTCAACAAAAACGGATCCCAAACCGCAAGTTCGGGCGACGTCGAATTGCCCGTGAGAAGTCCCCAGTTGTTCCCCGTCGCGTGATTATTGATAACTGGGCCGTCGATCCTAAGCGAATCGTTTGTTCTTTTTTTTTTTTTGAAGTCCCCAGTCGGCTCTTGTTGTATTACGCCTGGTAACTGGGTCGTTGATCCCTGATCGGATCATTTGTTGCTACCGTTCCCAGATCTAGGTCAAACGATGAGATTGAGAGTTCAAAATTGACAGCGTGACCGAAAGATCAATCCTACCACTGTGGTCGCCAATTTTTTGAGGGTGAAAACGGTTTCTGCTGATTTCGGTAATTTCGCATGAGTGGGTGAGAAACTGAGTCTAAACCCTAAACAATGTACCGCAAGGGATTACTTTAGATTCGAGAGATTAATTTGTACAAATCCGGCCTAAACCAAGAAATGGTCGTTCTAGACTTGCTTCGGTCACAAAGTGAAGGAGAAGGGTTGGTTTTAGGGAGGTAAGCGAAGAAAGTGTTGAGACCAGAATAGTTGATTCTGGAAGAGTAGTTTTTTGACTTGTATTAGAAAGTGAAATCTAACAGATGGGAAAGCTAGCAAGTGGTTTCTGAGTGTTGTATGCTCCTGACCAAAACTTGTTGTTCGGTGGAAATAGGTAAGACCTATTTATACAAGTCAAAGTGAAACGTACTCTGGTCTTGTAAGAAATAGAAACGGATGAGTAAATGGGAGGAGGTGGTAACCGGTAACTCCTGGAATTGATGTTCCATAATGAAGGAAAGTGTTTCACCATTACTCCCTATATTTACTAACCGCCTTATTCTTATGACACTTTCATGTAACGGGCGTAGTGTACGCCGCACGCTGTAAACCGCCAAACCAATACCCTCTATGAGCATCCCCCAGTTTGTGACATGTGTTAGATGTCTCGAGTGTTTTCATGGGAAAACATGTTGCAAGGTGTTACGTGTGGCATGGTGGCATGCCAGTGGCTATGGTAGAGTCGACATGGCTTTGCCAAAGAATAGGCGCTGCCAAATTTGGGGTTTAGATGCAAACCGTGTGTTTTGGTTTTGGGCCGAAAGTTGCCATGCGTGGTAGGCTGGGGAAATGTGTTTCGCCTACGTTAAAATGCAAGTGCACAGCGCCTGTTGGAGGCGTGGCAAGTACATGTCGATCCGCAGGGAAATGGGGTGTTGTGTAGTTGATCTAAAGATTACTACTGATTTTTTAAGAAAGTTAACACAATTGTAAGTTGTTGTGGTGTCGATACGACTAATTGAAGTTGTTGTGACTCTAAACTAAGGCAACAATATAAGTAAGAGGTGTTGAAACAGATGGTTGAGTGGCACTAGAGTGATTGAATCCACTCTCTAAACCTATGCTAAGGTAATGTAAATTATCACTTTGTTCTTATACCTTCCCTTGAAGGTCTGAGATGAACAATTGTATAACTAATTCCCCTTGCTTACTCCTAGTATCAATGGTCGTCTTACAATACCATTGATCACAAGCAAACTTAGTTCTTCTAGCTAACTATTTTCCTAAGCATGATATACAATAAGAACAATCTGAGAATTTGATTACTTTCACATTGAATAGGAGAGTTTTATCTTCACCCTAGCGGGGTGATTTAGAACATCATGCAATGACAAACAAAATTGAAAATAAATTACAACATAAAACCCTAAAAACTCACTGATTTTTCTCTCACATGAAGAACATCCATTTATACCTCACAATCACTCGAAATGACAAGTAAACAACAACCCAAACCTCTTTCCTCTGCTAACTCGTCTCTGACTCCATTGATTTGATGTAACCCTAATTTCAACTATCTCAACCCTAGCTTCTAAGGTATGTAAGAAGCTACTGATGGAGATAGGTCGAAATAGGGATGGCGGAGCAGGTGCTGATGGTGCTGGTGTCAGGATAAGGAGATGGTGGTGGTGGTGAGGTGGTCTGCAAATGGTATGGTTGGGGGAAGAGAAGGTAGGGTGGTTCTCTGGAGTTTTTGGGGAGAAAAGAAAGAGAAGAGAAAGAAGAATAGGGTGTTTGGTCTATGGGTGTAGGTGTAGGTGGATGTGGTGTGGGGCGGATGTAGCGAGGGTCGATGGGAAGGTTGGAGCGACCGTAGGATCTAGGGGAGATCGATGCGAGGGCCGATGCGGCCGTAGGATGTAGATGGGTAAAATCTAACGGCTCAAATGGTGCGGGCTTGGATCCGGGTCTTGGGTCTTGGACTGCTCAAGCCCATATCTTGTAAATGGGTTGCTCCTTGTTGGGTTGCAACCGATGCGCGCGCAGAGCTTTGGCTTTTACTGCTCCATAGACGTTTGCCTCCAATTTTACTGCTCTTTTGGCTCCTCAATTTCTCCGAGCTTTATTTACTACCTAAAAACACAAAATTAATTAGTACAAATATTTATTCTTGAAAACAAAGAAAATACGAGAATGCTGGGATAATATCGATTTATGAGCACAAAAGATGAGTTAAATGCCAATAAAAGGTGTAGAAATATGCAATATTTGGCACTCATCAAATACCCCCAAACTCGAATTTTACTTGTCCTCAAGTGAAACAAAATTAAGAAATCCTAACTATACCACTGTCGGCTGGTCTCTCGAATGCATTTAGTGTATGCACTAAGCCTTTAAACCGCTAGGTGTCCCTAGTGGACGAGTTGTAGTCTCGTGAGGGTTTGCAGGTGTACCCACAAAACCTTCTCCAACTTCGAGTGTAAAAGAGTCTCAAGCATCCAAGGAGCTATGAGGACATAGAGTTTATGCATGCTAGTAACACGAAGTTAGAACTACCAAAGAACGCATTCTCATCCTTAAGAGTTGAGCGAGAAGTAACCATACCATATGAAAGAATTCGGATTCGATAGTGATCACAAGCCTCGACTTCCGCCTCACCAATAAGGTTTTATGATAATTGCACTCAAAAAGACCGCTTTTTTTTAGTCTCTCATGTGTGCGGCAGGAATAAAGAGAGAAAATCCTGCACACGTTGAAGATGAGAAGGATAACCTTCCGAAATAATTTGGGGACTCCACGAGTTTTGGACAAAAAGAATCTTTTCTCGATGATCTCTAAGAAAGGAAATCAACCATTAGCAAGGATGGGAGTACTCACTTACCTTCTCACCCGATCGGCAATTAATATCACTCTCTCTCAAAGATTCATAGAAATGTCTTCAATCTTCGGTCTTCGGTCTTCAATTGTTGATGACGAACTTCTTAACTTCACAAAAACTTGACAATTTTTTTTTTTTTTTTTTTTTTTTTTTTTTTTTAATAACAATAAAATTCAATTGTCTTGATTTCACAAACTTCATTAATTCTCATCCTATTTTCTTTTCTTTTCTTTGTTTCATGTAAACCTTGGACTATTTCAACTTTTCTTCAAATATTCTGATGATGCTTCGCTTGATGACGATGATGTGTTTCTATGAATCTGTTGATGTCGTTGAGAGGGAGAGAGTGATGCTAACTGCAAATCGAACTACAAGAAGGAGTTTTCATCTTTAAATGTCACCCTCATGATTGACGAAATTAGCACTCAAGAGATCAAAAGTAGTCTTTGAAAGTGGTGCGAAGTTGGGTAGCTCACCATTCCTACCCGGAATTGACGTACGGTGACACACACTCTAAATGATTTTTAGAAAGTCACAAAAATGAAGGTCGGTTCCTCGCTTGATGTAAAATGGGTAGTCTCCACTATGGGTGATCACAATTCTACTACCGAATATCTATACAAAGACCTAATTCGCCCTCCCGTATGGTTAAATCCAACTTTAACGCTCTAATCAACTAAGAAACCCGATTGTGTTCTC
Source organism: Papaver armeniacum (assembly GCA_023531295.1). NCBI lineage: Eukaryota > Viridiplantae > Streptophyta > Magnoliopsida > Ranunculales > Papaveraceae > Papaver > Papaver armeniacum. Next base: position 108,335 of record JAJJWW010011948.1, on the reverse strand, counting down.
CAAGTACTTCCAAGTTCTCGTTATTTCGGTCAGACTCTCTATGTAAACATAGCTAGAAGCATGCTAGTGACTCTAAGATCTCTAAAAGTTGGAGGTTTTTATGTACATATTTACAAAGAGTTTTGAAATTTTTTTGAAATTTTTGATTTTTTTGAAATAAAAGACTAAAAACTCTATATGCAAATGCCAATGCACCCCCAAACCTAAATCAAACATTGTCCTCAATGTGTCAACAAATGATAAGAATTCAAAAAGTCACATACCAAGAGAACTATGTTGAGTAGAGAAAAGGGAAGAGATTACCGGATGTACAAGGGTGTTGCTAAACCAAAGGAGGATGAATGCTTTGAAAGCAAACAACCATAGCGCAAGACAAAAAGGTTGGTTAGCACAAATAAGGACTAAGCAAACAACCGATGCGGCCGTAGGATGTAGATGGGTGAAATCTAACGGCTCAAATGGTGCGGGCTTGGATCCGGGTCTTGGGTCTTGGACTGCTCAAGCCCATATCTTGTAAATGGGTTGCTCCTTGTTGGGTTGCAACTGATGTGCGCGCAGGCTTTGGCTTTCTGCTCCATAGACGCTTGCCTCCAATTTTCTGCTCTTTTGGCTCCTCAATTTCTTCGAGCTTTATTTACTACCTAAAAACACAAAATTAATTAGTACAAATATTTATTCTTGAAAACAAAGAAAATACAGAATCTGGGATAATATCTGATTTATGAGCACAAAAGATGAGTTAAATGCCAATAAAAAGGTGTAGAAATATGCAATATTTGGAACTCATCAATGCGTCAGGTGGCGAACTTGTGTGGTCGAGATCTGCATATCAAAGAGAAAGGTAGTCGTTGATTATTGCAACCCTTCATTTGTAGCATCCAGCGTTGAGCATGGCTTTGCCATAGAGTAGGCGCGGCCAAATTAGGGTTTAGGTGCAAACCGTGTGTTTTGGCTTTGGGTCGCAAGTTGCCATGCGTCAGGTGGCGAACTTGTGTGGTCGAGATCTCGTATCTCAAAGAGAAGGGTAGCCGTTGATTATTGTAACCCTTCATTTGTAGCAGCCGACGTTGAGCATGGCTTTGCCATAGAGTAGGCGCGGCCAAATTAGGGTTTAGATGCAATCCGTGTGTTTTGGCTTTGGGCCGCAAGTTGCCATGCGTCAGGTGGCGAACTTGTGTGGTCGAGATATGCATCTCAAAGAGAAGGGTAGCCGTTGATTATTGCAACCCTTCATTTGTAGCAGCCAGCGTTGAGTCATGGCCTTGTCAAAGAGTAGGCACGGCCATAGGGTTTAGGTGCAAACCGTGTGTTTTGGCTTTGGGCCGCAAGTTGCCATGCGTCAGGTGGCGAACTTGTGTGGTCGAGATCTGCATCTCAAAAAGAAGGGTAGCCATTGATTATTGCAACCCTTCGTTTTTAGCAGCCAGCGTTGAGTCATGGCCTTGTCAAAGAGTAGGCGCGTCCAAATTAGGGTTTAGGTGCAAACCGTGTGTTTTGCCTTTGGGTCGCAAGTTGCCATGCGTTAGGTGGCGAACTTGTGTGGTCGAGATCTGCATCTCAAAGAGAATGGTAGCCGTTGAATATTGCAATCCTTTATTTGTAGCAGCCAGCGTTGAGACATGACTTTGTCAAAGAGTAGGCACGACCAAATTAGGGTTTAGGTGCAAACCGTGTGTTTTGGCTTTGGTCCGCAAGTTGCCATGCGTCGGTGGTGACTTTGGACGGCTAAGATCTGCATCTTAGATGGAAGGGTGGTCGTTGATCGTTACAACCCTTTATTTTGGCAGCCAATGATGTGAATGAGAGGTCGGCATGGTATAGCGCGACCAATATTAGGGTTTCTTTTTAACCGGGTGTTTGGCCTTGGGCCGCAAGTTGCTGTGCGTTAGGTGGCGAACTTGGATGGTCGAGATATGTATCTCGAAGAGAAGGGTATCCTTTGATTATTGCGACCCTTCGTTTTGGCATGGAGAAGTGGCTGGCATGGTTTGCCATTGGCACGGTGGAGCGGCGGGTATGGTTGGCATGCCTTGGCGCGGATACGTGGATGACATGGTTTTCCATGGGCACGGTGGTGCGGGCTGGCATGGTTGGCATGCCTTGTCGCGGCGTGGCTGGAATGGTTTGTCATTGGCACGGTGGTGCGGGCTGGCATGGTTGGCATGCCTTGGCGCGAGTAGATCGTGGTCGGCATGGTTTGCCATTGGCACGCGATGGTGCTACTGGCATGGTTTGCATGCCTTGGCGCGAGACGTGGCCGGCATGGTTTGTCATTGGCTCGGTGGTGCGGGCGGCATGGTTGGCATGCCTTGGCGCGAGAGACGTGGCGGCATGATTTGCTATTGGCACGGTGGTGCGGGCCGGCATGGTTGGCATGCCTTGGCGCAGAGACGTGGGCGGCATGGTTTTCCATGGGCACGGTGGTGCGGGCGGCATGGTTGGCATGCCTTGACACGAGACGTGGATGGCATGGTTTTCCATGGGCACGGTGGTGCGGTGGCATGGTTGGCATGCCTTGGCGCGAGACGTGGGCGGAATGGTTTGCCATTGGCACGGTGGTGCTACCGGCATGGTTGGCATGCCTTGGTGCGAGACGTGGGCGGCATGGTTTGCCATTGGCACGGTGGTGCGGGCGGCATGGTTGGAATGCCTTGGCGCGCAGAAGTGGCTGGCATGGTTTGCCATTAGCACGGTGGTGTGGCTGGCATGGTTGGCATTCCTTGGTGTAGAGACGTGGCTGGCATGGTTTTCCATTGGCACGGTGGGAGAATTTGGGTTAGGTGTATACAGAGGTGATGTCAGTTAATACTAAGGGTTTTGTCGTGGAACATGACACATGTATAAAAAAAAGGTACCCTGGTAATTCTTACGTAAATATTCTGATTGATCCAATAAATGCGCTATTGGTCATAGTGATGTCATGTCAGATGCATAGTTTTACGATTTTAACCCTAAGCTAAAAACCACCATCAACAACTACGTCTAACTAGAGTATAATCATTCATAGCTTCGCAGTAATGTTTTCAATATGCACGACTTAAAAGATACATTAGGGAATGAAACAGTTCAAGTCAAATATTACTAACGTCAAGTGGAAGGATGATGTCGTCGTTGTAGCTCCTTACTTCTTCACTTCTTCAAGTCTTCACGTAATACTAGTAATGTCTCATATCCTAATACTTTCAAGCTAACCTATACAAAGTTGACTCTAGTACATAATTAAGCGACTCTTTAAATGAGTTTTGGTTCACTAAAATATGACAACCAAACCTGACATACCAACGCTTGGTGGGTTCAACCGAGCTATGCTTTAACACACACAAATGAAATGTGACTTCATTTAGATATGGGTAACCGTACCTAAACATGTACACTTTTTTGGCTCAACAATAGTTAACCAAAGTTAACCATATGAACACTTTCATATCAACCTTGTTCATCTTAATCACAACTAGTTCAAATGACTCAAATGAAACTAGTTATAGAGTTGTTCAATTGTTTATATTCTCATAGAAGTATACAAGACACAATTGAAGCAAAATCGATTTTGATTCACTCGAATCAATTCATGAACATTATAGCCACGGTTTGGAAAAGATTGCATTCCTTATTATATAAAGGTATTTGTTCATGAACAAAACGATTTTGGAACTTAACCCACTCAGGTATGCAAACGCGTACGCATACCTAGAGTTCCCGTACGTGGTCTGTTCGTCAGTATGCAAACGTGTACGCATACTGTCGTTCACGACCTACATCAGTTGAAATCAGTACGCATACGGGTATGCATACTAAGTTCCCGGACTTCAAATGTTAAACCAGTACGCATACGGGTATGCATACTAAGTTCTCGAACTTGAAATATATCTACAACAGTTAGCATACAAGTACGCATACTTTGCTATCTCCAATCAATGGTTAATTGTTCTAAACTCCTATTCCAATCATTGAAACATTCTTAGAAGACGGGAATAGCTGTCTCACACAAACTATTAGCTTTAAAGCAATTTTCAAGTGATCAATAGATCAATACGAAACATTCTGAGTCTAGATCAAATGATTGTCTCACACAAATCATGTAAGATGTTACCAGGTGATTTTCATATGATCATCTTTTGACTTTCGTCAAGAATAAAAGATGAACTTGGTTAAAGCGAAAGATTACCAACACATATTTCAAGAAATATGTAAGCGAGTTAAATTCAGCTCGAAATAGCAAATATGTATAAAGTAAAGTCTATATAGTTATACGACTTTTGTCTCGATAGGAGATAGAATAGGAATATACTTCTGAGTGATAGATGAGTTCAAGTCTCCACATACCTGTTGTTGATGAAGTTCCACAAGCTCCCCTTAGTAGTTCTTCGTCTTCAATTGATGAACGTCGTGAATTCTAAAGCTCAACTACACATTCTATCCTAATCCAGGACATAACTATAAGTAGACTAGAAATCAAGACTTATAATTTTGATAACTAAACTTGACAAACATGCTTGAGATAGCTACGCTTACGAGTTAGACCGATCAGTGCTTTTAAGGGTGGAGAACAGAGTAGTGGTGCAAATTATGAAGTAAGCACCAACTATATGTCAAGGAGTGTGAAAAAAAGTGTTGATAAGGTCAGTAGAGTGGTGGTGGATAATAATGGATCAAACGAGGTAACGATTCCATAACAAAAACACAAAACGTCACCAGATCCAAGAATAAATCCAGGATATAAAGCAGAGTTATTGTCCTTTCAGCGGAGCCTGCAGCAGACAATGAAACATAATTATGTTGATCGTGTTTGTCTCAATCCACCTGGCATAAGTGACTTAGCAATTAAGATACAATCATATCCCACTGAAATGGGCCATAAGTCAGACAAACCAATCCAGAAAAATAGTGAAAATATGGACATGTCTACAGATAGGCCTATCAAAAAGATACGGGTTAACACAAGTACCCATCTCATTCAATCAAAATCAATTTCTTCTCAACCCAATCACAAATCCCTTTCAGGAAAATATAAAGAAGAAAATGGAGACTCAACGTCATCTGAGTCTACCTCAACTTCCCAGAGTAAGAGCAGGATGAGGAGCAGAGGGTGGAAGAGGTCTGCCAGAAAACAAGAATAATCATCAAATGGAGACAAAATTTCAGAAGGTTTATATGGGACAAAAATAACAGCTTGCCCGATGGAAATTGATAATCCAATCAAGCGTCTCAACCAAGTGCAATGCTCTCTCAACATGGTGTGGTGGCTGCCCAAAATCATCCCCATATTCGATGTTAATCTTCTCCTGGAACTGTTGAGGATAAAGAAACATCTCGACAGTCTGTAATCTGAAGGCGTTTCTCAGGGCATGCAATCCCCAAATTGCATATCTAACTGAAACTTTAATTGGTGAGTCCAACTCTCAAACTTTCTTCAATTCTATTGCGTTTGATAATTTCCATTGTATTCCGGCGAATGGTAAAAGTGGTGGTAATGTTATCCTTTGGAACAATGATGTTGATTTAAGAGTCATTAGTGCTGATAAGATTGTCATTCGCTGTCACATTAGTCAATTGATTGGTCAGGATTGGGATTTTGTGTGTGTTTATGGGTCACCGGAGAATCATTTGAGACATAATTTCTGGTTTAATTAATTCTCTCATTATACTGAACAATTGATTAACCCTTGGTGCATTTGTGGAGATCTGAACGCTATTAAATCTATACAAGAAAAGCAATGAAGCTCTCAGACGTTAAATAATGCTAATAAGAAATTTAAGAATTTCATAAATGATAGAAGATTGATTGACATGGGATTTGTTGGTCCAGCTTTCACCTGGTCAAATGGTGCAGTCATTGATAATCCTATTCTGGAGAGACTTGACAGAGGGATCTACACTACTGATTGGCTTCTCATGTTTCCGGATAATAAAGTTATGTATCTTCATAGGGTGAGCAGCGATCATGCCCCCATCCTAATCAATACCCATAGAGTCAATAAGAGAAAGAGAAGATTTTCATACAAGTTTGAATATTACTGGGTAGATTATCCAGAATTTAATGATGTGGTTCATAAGGCTCGGACAAACAGGTAATGCAACACTTTGCTAAAGATTAATGAAGTGGGTAAGGAGCTGAGTAAATGGAGTAGGAAAGAATTTGATAACATATTCAACGCTGCAGAAGACACGAGAAACGAGCTACTTCAAGTACAGATGGAGGAAAATCTCAGGGATACCAGAGCAGAGGATAAGGAGCTTTGTAATAAAATGGATCATCTGCACCTAATGCAATATAAGTATTACGAACAAAGTATCAAGGTGAATTGGATACCGAATATCGACAAAAATACTCATATTTTTCATATGTCGGTTATTCAAAGAAAGAATAAAAACCAGATTGCAGCTCTTAAATCTCCAGATGGACTTTGGATTACGGATGATGAGGAGTGGTCAATTATCTGATGAATCATTTTACTACTTTATTCAAAAGGGACCCTAATGAAGAAAAGTACGCTATGATTTTTCAAGATACCGCGACTATTGACCAAAACAATAATGATGGCTTGGTGTTGATCCTTACCTCTGAAGAAATTTGGAACACTATTAAGAGGATGAAGAGGCTTAAGTCCCCAGGACCGGACGTTATGCCTGCTCTGTTCTATAAAAGGTGCTGGGAGCTGATTGGAGTTGAAGTTATAAATTTTGTCAAAGATTTGCTCGCCACAACCTGTCTCCCTCCGGGTCTGAATCACATGAATCTGATGTTGTTTCTCAAGGTAAAAAACCCTACCCTCCCCTCATATTTCAGACCTATAGCTCTAACAAATATCCTCTATAAAATCATGACCAAAATATTAGTTCAGAGACTGAAAGGTCACCTTAATCAGTTAGTGGATATAACTCAGTCTGCATTCATCTCAGGAAGATTAATTATAAATAATATTATGGCGTCCAAAGAAATAATACACTCTATGTCCAACTCCAAATCCATTCTAGGCGCTTTTGAATTGAACATAGACATTAGTAAAGCCTATGAAAAAATCAGTTGGAGATTCATGAGTCACTGCCTGAGAGTTTTCGAAATTGTAGGAAAACACATGATTTGATTATGAACCGTATCTCAACTGCTTATTTTTCCGTTGTAATCAATGGGCAAGCGGAAGGCTATTTTTTCAGTGAAGGGAGATTGAGACAAGGCTGCCCTTTGTCCATATCTGTTCATCTTGTGCTTCCAAGGGTTATCATGGCTGATAAGAACTATGGAGAAGAATTCCCTTTATAATGGTTACAAAATTTTTAAAAATGCTCTCACAGTTTCACACCTATTTTTTGAAGATGACTTACTATTATTTGGTACACGAGAGAATAGAACCATGCATACTCTCACAGATATTCTCAGTATATATCCTGCTTGGTTGGGCCAGTGTGCTAACATGCAAAACTCGACAGTCTATTTCAGTAAAGGAGTTGGCAGGGATGAAACAGATGAGGTGTCAAACTACTTGGGGGTCCAACAAATCAAGGATGTGGATAAGTATCTGGGTCAGTACTTACTTAAACCTGCTTATAAGAATTCCTCATAGGACTTTCTTCAAGACAAATTTGATTCGAAAATGCCAGGGTGGAAAGGTACTATATCCCAAGCAGGCAGAAATCTTTTGATAAAAACCGATATGGGTCTTATATCTCCTTACTATATGACAAACGCGATCATCCCAAAAAGACCATCCAATCTCTAACTAGAATGATGAGGAACTTCTGGTGGGGTCATGCTAGAAACGATAGAAACATGCATTTTATAGAATGGAAGCAAATACAGCTAGAGAAAGATCAAGATGGCATGGGTATCAGATCTTTGTAGGACCTAAACATGGATATGATAGCGAAGTTGGTTTGGAAAATTTTAAATGACCCAAATTTTCATTGGGGTCAAATTATGAGGTCTAAATACCCAAAGAACAGTAGTTTTTAGAAAGCAGAGAAGCCCGAAATTTGCTCGTCTATATGGAATGCCATGCTGAAGTGTATGGATGTTATGCGGGAAGGATGTTGTTGGACAGTGGAAAATGGAGAAAGTATACATATTTGGGATGACCCATGGGTCCCAAACTTTCCAACGAATGTTCCTGAAAAAAGAGATAGCAGAGTCGAAAATGTGGCGCAAAACATAAGCAATGTGTGTGACCTAATCATTAAAGAGGAGCAATGATGGGATGAAGACAAGATGCATCAGCTATTCAACCAATCATAGATCTCGAAGATTTTGGAAATTTACTTACCAGCGAACAATGAAGAAGATGCAATAGATAAATTGCTTTGGAAACATCATCCCCAAGGTACAGTCTCAGGTAAATTCTTCATTAAAAGTCTATTAGAAAGGAAACCATCGGGTTCTCATAACTTTGATTTCTCGTGGAAGAAGTTTTGGAAGATTAACACCCTGGCACCTAGAATTCATTTATTTATTTGGAGATTGTTGAAGAATGGCATAGCTGTGTCAGGTAACCTAAGTAAGCACATTCCAAGGGTTAATGATGAATGCAGATTGTGTAATAAATCCATTGAGACTGCAAAGCATCTTTTTATTCACTGTGAAGTGGCTCAAGGTTTTGTTTTTGCTTCTCCAATGAGTCTCAGGACTGGTACAAATCCTAGTTTTACTGTTAAGATTATCTTACAACAGGTTGAATGAAGGATGAGAGTATACAAGATTTAAAATTGGGGCTTGTCTCTTCAGGGCTTTATGGAAAGCTAGAAATAATGTTGTTTTCAATAAGGGTAAATTCAGCATCTATGGAACCATCAAGGAAGCAATGTACTGGTTCAATTTGAAGATAAAGACTGATTTATATGAAGTCATCCCTACAGAAAACGATATATTGCAGGCTGAGAAAGACTGTTGGGAACCTCCTTCTTCCAACAAGGTCAAAATCAATTTTGATGGTGCGGCTGGGCTGAAGGGATATGCTTGTAGTGCAATGGCGAGGGATGTGCTGCTAAGTTTAATGGAGGACAAAATAAAGTCCTAAATTTCGTCTCTGCAGTTGAGGCCGAAGCTCAAGGTGCTCTTTTAGCAGGTGATCTAGATGTTCTCAAAGGGCTGAAGGATATCATCATTGAAGGAGACTCACTCATAACCATAAACGCTCTCAAGTACAGACATTACCAGTATCCTTGACGTATCCACAATGCAGTCAGAAGAATCAAATATGGTCTTTACAATTTCAACTCAGTGGAGTTCAGTTTTGTCAGAATCACTGCCAATAAAGTGGCTCATGATCTTGCAGCTCATGCTGTAACTAACCAATCCTCTGGATTATGGTTAAATTCTTCTCCTTCTTGTATCACTCAACTCATTGAGTTTGAGGCTTCTTTCTTTCTGTAGTTGTTTGTTTTTTCTTTCTTTTGCCCTCCAAAAAATAAATAAATAAATAAATATTGAGAGGACATAGGAAATCCTAGGATAAGGGATATATCACTTACTACTTGATGACCCTTTTTTGTCCCCCAAAATCCAAGTGGGTGCAGTATTCTTAAAAGAAGACAACGATTAGCCTACTCTTGGACCCCATTTTACTTACGCCACTCCGTTCGTCTCACGTGCCTAAACCTATGCTTACAAAAAGAGTTTCCATCTCCAATTCCGAGTTAGGGTTTGTATTTCCCCAAATTAAACTCACCATCTTCGTCGCCACCAAATTTAATTTGAAGAAAAAAGAAAGATGCCCGAAGGAATCAGCATGTTGTTAGACGAGAAAAGGCTTGAGGAATATATAAACAAGGGGAGAGAAGTTGATGATAAGCTCAAGAAGGTAAATTTGATTATGCTGATGATATTTGATTTTGAAGGAGTATTTATGTGTAAAATCTTGGACTTAGATAGATTGCTAACAAGGCACGGCTCGAGAAGTTGGCATTGGGTAAGAAGTATAAGAAGAAGGCAAGGGAGGATGAGGAGATGCTGGCAGTGAAGCGTAAGTATAAAGAATTGCGGAAGGGTTTATACGAGGAAAGACGTGAGCATATCAAATCGATTCCTCATTTCTGGTCGACGGCTGTTCGTAATCTATCCTATCCTATTTTAGTGTTCTCATTTTGCTCCTCATTTTATTAGTTTGATGATGCCTCTCTAGTGTTTTTGTATCTTCTATTTAATTTAATTTTTGTTTGCAGTTTCTGAGTTATACCTGTCTCCGGGAACACTTGAGCAACGAAGACTTAAAGGTGTTCTGGAATTTAATGGTTGCAGAATTTTGTCTCCAATATTTATTTAAGGATTCATTGAGCTCCTCCTTTATATTGGATGCAGATAATCAAGTTTCTAAACTCTGTGGTTGTTGACGAAGATGGCCAAAATGACAAATCTGTTACTTTTGTAAGTTTCTTCTATATCTCCTCCAGCCTCCTATTAATTATGATCTCTTCACTCTATGTTTTAGGTAAATATGTTTTTCTTGACTGCAGTTCTTTGACGATAATCAGTATTTTGAAAATCCATGCCTCACAAAGATTTACTCACACACCCGCAAAGGAATAGTTTATAAAAGTGGAACTAAAATCTTGTGGAAGAAGGACACGGTTAGGGAATATTTATTTATAGATGACAAGGCTTCTTCATTACATCTGCTGTAACTATTACGTGTTATGATTGTAAATAATATTTATTATTTTGTGAAGGACACTACAACCGGATCAGAAAAGGAGATTCCTGTTCAAAAGGGGAGCATTCACCCGCTTACAGTTACAGATATCGATAAAAGGTGAGTTTTCTTATCATGTCAGGCTTCATATATTTATGCTAAATGCAGATATGTGTTCTTGAGTATGATTCATTGTCATCCAACAGGTCGCTCGCATGGCTGTAGTTCATTGTCTTGATATAAGGCTTTAGATAAAGCATTACTGATGTTTATGGGTACGGATACACTGACTACTTTTGCCTAAATGAATCGTAGATTGTTTCACCATCCAAATCATCTGAAGCAAAGCCAGCTTATCCCCAAAATGTGTTTAGCTTAAGTCAAGATGGGGATTTAAGAGTTACATAGACGAACAAAGTTGTCAACGGCATACTTTCGATTTCGTATCCAAACTAAATCTGTTACATTTTGCCTCTCATACACAATTTGCAATAATCAAACTTGTAGTTTCTGCTTTAGCAAATATACGGAATTTCGTTATCTGAGATAGTGTAATTTGGTTGTGGTTAACTGGATCCTGTTTGGTACATTCAGGCAATTGATTACTTTGCTCTTGAAGCTTAATTCCTGTTTATGAAATTGGGTTGCTGATTTTGCTTTCCTGTCTGTAAGGTTGTAAATAAAATTTCTAATGAATTCTGCTTTCAGCTATTTGGATCATTAACTATGTATACTGTAGTTCATTTAACACTCTAAATATTTATCTAGTGCAGTTGTTTGAGATGGTACGTGATAGCACTAAATTGGAATTCTGTTCAGTATGCATTCTTTATGCATCTTTCACTTGTTTATGCTCTGAATATTATGCCGAGCTTATAGGATATTCATCCTCTGTAATTTTCTGTGAACAGCTTCTTTACACGGTTCTTTGATCCTCAAGACAACGCTGTTTCCAAAAAGTTTTGTGATGAGGTAACACATCTCTTCACCTTTATCAAGTTTTGAGCCATTAAAGCTGCAATGTCGGACCATACTCTTTGCTCGTTATAACAATGCATTGGCTTGTATGGTGGAAGACTTTCCTCTTGCTCTTATAGTTGCTATGGTTAAATTTCTCAATTTCTATTCGTTCTCCTTAGTTCCACCTTTTTGTGTATCAATGAAGCAAGCGACTCTGCAATTCTGTTTCCTTCCTAACACATACTATGTTAATACTAGCTTGCTTCTACATCTCCAGGTTCTTAAGGAAATTAAAGAGCATCTATGGCCATATGTACTCGTGCATTTCTTAAATGTGAGTTACTTGTCACCTTTCTTATCTTTGGTTGCTGAAATATTGTCGATCAGTATGTTTTAGTGCTTATTGTCCGTGCACTCATCCTTTTTATGAAGAGCTATGCGAATAGAATTTTAAAACTTCATGATTCTTGAATATAATCCATACCACGACTGAATGCTGTAATGCCAGTGCGGTTGAATGTCTGTCATTGTATTGTGAATATACATCGTTCTGCATGTGTGTTTACATGTTTCTGGCTTCGCGGATTTTCAATTTACCATCTAGTTGGGTGGTGATGGTTGCCACACTTGGTGTTATGTATCTGGAGCCACGATATCTTTTGCCTTAGGTCTGTTAAGTATTTGTCCAAAGGATGTACATTTTATTTGTTTGATTGGTCAGAATTCATGGTATTTGGCGTGGCCCCAATTTTTTGACCAGGTTCCCTTATTTTTCTGTTTCTTTTCCCTTGACAGTATACTGAATCATTGATCTCTATATGGAATTTATTAGTTGCACAGGTTAGATTTTAGACTGTTCACTTCTTCTTCTGGTATAAATCAGTTATATTCGATTTGGAGAGTCTCTTAAACCAACCACTATCATAATAGAATGAAAGATTAGGGCCGAGTTAAAATCTGAAGTTTAAAAGCGTGCAAGGTAATTATAGGTGTTCATTGCCCATCTACGAATGTATGAGCTTGGGGAAGTGTATTTTATTCCATTGAAGTTGACCCTCTGATAGATGTTTTATGTCTTTTGTGGTGCATGAGCCTGGTGTGATTTTTGATCATGTCTTCTCTATCCATTCTTTTTAGCAGGCAACCAAAAAAGAGGAATAGAAAAGACGCTAAAGGAGGAAGAGGACGATACGAGTAAGGCAGCAAAATCATTTCCACTGGTCTCGTATGTAAAGATTTAGTTTTACTAGTTTCTTCATGGGCTTGTCACCATACTTTTACGTTAGAGTTCTTTTGTAATCAAATGAAGAAAAGAAAAAAATTCGCTGTTGCAAAAGAATCCTAATTTGGGGCATACAGGATAATTTTGGGGCATACAGACTTATGATGCCATCTGATGCAAACTGCTAAGGGGTGTCCTAGTGATGCTAAAGTTACTATAATACCCTCATATAGTTTAAATTACATTACTACCCTTCCTCTTAATTAAATTCTAATCCTAAAACTTTCCCACTAATTAACCCATCCCCTAAGTAACTACCCTCCCACTAATTAACTGTTACCCACTAATTAACTCACTCATTAATCCTAAAACGGTTACTTAAACAATTTTTTTTTTTTTAAAAGTTTTAAAAACCAAAAACCCCTCTCTCCCTCTTCTTCTCCAAAATTTCTGAAAATTTGTTTTATTAACAGACTCGATTAAACACATACATGGCACCTCGTGTTAAGCGATGCCCTAGAAATACGGTGTCGAATCCTGGTGTTGCTTCAGTAGCATCTCAATCTAGGGTTTTTGGAAAAGATGGAGATGAAGTGGTTAGTGGATCGATTGGTGTTGGAGAGGGAGAAATAGAGGCTGATTCTTTAAAATTGCACATAGAAAGGTATTTCCCACAAACCCATTGTTTATTTTTGCGTATTTCATTGATTTATGACATGTAATCGATGATTCGTCTAGGTTTTTGTTAGTTTCGGGGTAGTGTTCTAATTTGAAATGTCGCAGTAGAACTAATTTTTTTTTATACAGACGAAGAATAGTTCGGCTTAAAATTTGTTATATTTTGAATATCGTATGAGCCGAACCAATGAGTTCGGCACAGAAAATTTTGTATGATAACTAGCCGAACTTGTATACCATTATTTAATAACCGATCTATTACTGTTGGGTACATTGTTCGGCTCATTGTGATAAATATCGAATGTGCCGAACCTTTCTCTGACCATGGCTAACACTGTTGGGCACCTTGTTCGCTCATATTGATAAATATCGTATGTGCTTAGGAACTTTACACATGTATGGCCAATAACTTCCTCTAAACTTGTCCAGTTATAGGTGAGTTATCAAATTGTGTAGTAGAATCATATTTATTTAATTTAGAAAACTAATTAAGGTTTGTCATTTGTTTTAGCACCCATCCGGGAAAATTCAAAGAGAAGCTTAAAAGGAGAACAATGGAAGTGACTCCTTCTAACTCAACAACTCCCAAACCTCGAGGTGGTGGCACAAAGAACTTACATGCAGGCAAAAGGGGAATTGACACGACTTGCTCTTTGCACTCGTAGAACAAGAGGATCACAATGATGAAGATGTTGGTGAGGAAGGTCAAGAAGAAGAAGAACTAGAACAAGATAAAGTTGTTACATCAAAGGGAGACAGAGTAAGCACATTCCTCATCCGGATAATGTGATACGTCCTCGCAAAGATGGTTTGCCCCATGGTCTCCCTGAAGATGGTGGAAGAGTGTTGATTGGCTACAAGGAGTCATGGGCGAAGAGAATTTACGAGACTCCGTATCACAGGGATGCAGTCCGCGTACTTAGACACCAAAGCGCCGCACATTGGGATATTTTCAAAGAGGCTCCTGAGGTGGTGGCTTTAGTACAAGGCTCTGGTTTATGGCATGCTATTTTCTATGCACAAGAGGAATTTGATGCAGTTACAAACTTAGCCTTTTGTGAGAGATTATGTCCGGAGACTTACACATTTCATCTCCCCTTTGGCGAGATGTCAATTACTCCAGATGATGCACTGAAGATTAGTGGTCTTAGAACGCATGGGAAAAATGTGTACTCAGCGGTTTATGAAATGACTTGGGATGAGTTGTATGTACTTGCTGAGGAAACTCTTGGTTGGCCAAAAGACAAAACAAAGAATTGGAGTTTGCTGTGTTTGCTAAAGAGGTGAAGTTTGTGGATTCTAGCACAAAGAAGTTGAAGAAAATCAAGTTCACCGCTTTGAAAAAGTGTTTTGGAGACACAAAGGAGAAAATTTCAAAGGGGAGTTGGTTATGGACGAGGTCACAACTAATCGCATTGCTAATAGCGTATTTGTTGTATACTTTAGGAAGTGTTATATTTCCCAGATAACAATGGGAAAAAGGTTAATGCTCAATACCTCCAATTGTTAAGGGATTTGAAAAAGTCATGACAATTACTCTTGGGGAACCGCGGCCCTTTCTTTCCTATTTGAGCAACTTGGAATCGCTGCGTCTAGGTTAACAAGTAGAAACATTGGAGGTTATGTCACAATGCTTCGGGTAAGTTTACACATTGTAGTTCCATTTTCAAGAAATAACTCGGCTTTCAATTTTGGTTTTTGTGTATGCCGAACCAACTTTTCAAAAGGTTCGATTTGTTGCGATTTTAATTTACTACGCCGAACTTAGTTGGTTGGCGTTAAACCTGTTTTTGAATATAAGTAGAGAACTTGCTTCGTTTCCCAAAGTTTACAACCTCCATGATCCAATTCTACCGATCCTAATAAATAAGTTTTGTGTTTTGTTTTTTATATTGTTGTTGTAGGTATGGATATATGACCATTTCCCGGATTTGAATTTAGCCAAGGAAGATGACAAATGGGTAGACACATTCCCTACCTCGGCCAAATGGAGTTTCAAGGAAAATAAGAAGAGGAATAAAAAGGAAATCTTGATAGCTTTGAGAGAAAAGTTAGACTCTTTGACTGTTGAACAAGTTGTATTTCAACCATACAAAAAGGATGAAGAAGATGATGAAGTTGTTGAGGATGAAGATATGCCATTGGGGATGTATTATGGGCCATTGTTTTATCCTGAAGGCTTTATAGTGTTTGATCCCCGTCGAGTACTCCGTCAATATGGATTTATCCAAACGATTCCGGTGCTAGAGGAATCAAAGTTCAAGTTGTTGCCCAAGGGTTCTAAGGGAACAAAGAGTACGGAAAGCTAGGCCAATCTCTGGTTTGGACGTTTTGGCAAGCTAGGCCAATCTCTGGGGAGGCCGACCATGCGGGATCCACGTTGGTTCGGCAGTGGATATTCCATACCTGCTTGGGGGTGATGGAATTGATCCGGGTCATCCAATCATGCTTGTGGAGTTGGATGATCTGTGATCATATCCGACCGATCTGATCGGTTCGGATGCTCAATCGCTAGTATAACACGCCGAGAGGGGCTCAATCGGGCTAGTATAACACACCGAGAGTCGGCCATACGGGTATTTCGTACATGGTTTCATTATAATGCTTGGAGGTTCGTGTTGCTCTGTAAGAGCAACACTCGATCGTCATGCCGCACCGATAATGGGTACATGAAATACAAGGCCGATTGCGCATTAATTAATAATGCTAGAAATTCACGGGTATATGGGATTGTTGCTACATGCTCCAACCTGGATGAATTTCGTGTATTCACAGAATGTGATTGTTGCCACATGCTCCATTCTAGGTGAATTAAGTGATGGAGTATCCAACACTTATTGATGGCCTTATCTTTTACAAGATGTCAGCGCATAATTTTCTGGTTTTTATAATTTTAACCTTAAATGAAAATCCACCATCAACAAGGAGATAAAATAGAATAGACTTTCGAGTGATAGATAAGTTTTAGTCTCCACATACTTTTTGTTGATGAAGTTCCTCCAAGCTCTCCTTGGTAGATCTTCGTCTTCAATCGATGAACGTCGTAAAGTCTAAAGCTCAACTACACATTTTATCCTAATTAATCCGAGACATAGCTATAAGTAGACTATACATCAAGACTTATAGTTTTGATCACCTAAACTTAACAAACAAGCTTGAGATAGCAACACTTGCGAGTTCGACTGAGTAGTGCTCCAACAATCCCCCCCTTTGTCAATTTTAAAGAAAAAATTAACTACCAATACATATGGATTACAAAATAAATAAACTTTGTAGCTTCTCCTCCAATATGCTTGATTTCCTTGGTTCTTAAACATTCATTGAATCTTAGTCACTCCAAGTACTTCAGTGATTTTGAACGTGTTCAACTTAGCATCATTGTTGTTGAAGACCCGTAGCCATAACAATAAAAAAGCAGTTGTTCTCAATTATTGTTATACGGTGTCATAGTATTATTACACAACTTCAAAATGAGTAGGTGTATCGCCTTGAATTCTTTGCAGAGTTTAAACAACGAAATGAGCAGGTGTATCACATTTGCATATTCTATTATTGATCGGAAAAAACATAGATCATAATAGGGGTGTCGGTTTATTGGGGAGCGTACAAATATCATATAAGACAAATCCAATCTTCTATGATATTTGGTACCCTCCATAGTAAACTAGTACCCCTATTAGCGACATTGGGATAAAAAAACATGGAATTACTAAGGGATAACTGTGGGGTTAGGGTCCAGAAATATGTTTTGGTAGGAAACTTCTGCGACATAACTTTGTCCATCTCTTCTTTGTTCTCCAAATTTTATGTTAGCTTAACTAGTCAATTTTTTCATTTGATTCTGAAAACTAAGACATGATCTATGGAATCCACATTGTTGTAACTCCTAAGGCCTATTTCTATGCACCAGTCAAATGGCATAGTTTTCCACTGTTGCACCCTCTATGGGTACGACAAAGTGGCTAACGTAACTACCTACGTGTCAAATAAACCACTTAGGCATACAAGATAGAGTCTCCATCGCTCGATGGTCATAAAAGAGCTAGCGATAGTCTTTTTATCGCTTGGTTATATGATCACCGCTTAGTTACTTATCATCCAAGGGTCATATATCCCCCCTATAAATACTCAACTTCAAATTCATTTCAAATCATACCAGAATTTCTAAATCTCTCTAGAATTTCTCAACCTCTCACTATTCTTCTAATCTAAAAACAAAATAAACTAATCACATCTTCTCTATACTTCCTAATATCCCGTGATATGGCTTCTCAGTATTAACCTTAATCTCAGGGCAAAAGTAACAAAAAGAACAAAGTTCGGGGTTTAAAATTAACTATTGTTGAAGATGAATGTATTTGTCGTCGTAATTATGTTTATTTTACCCAAGATTGTATCGATAGTGCACAATAACATGGTAACACCATGTGGGCTAACATATTTATGAAGTATCAAGAGCAAACAATGAACATCAATGATCGTGATTCCAATGGGTTGTTCCAAAGCTTCATTACAATCAATAAGGAAGTCATCTTATATGTTGCTGTGAGAATGCAAGTCAAGAGAGGCCGGGAGAATGTTGATGTGGAATGTCGTACATATTGCCAACGCCAAAATGGAAAAATTTTCCAACTTGAAAGTTGTTATCATATTTTAAAAGTGTTGAAAAAATATAAGTCAGACGTGTTAGCAGATAATCATCAAGTACCTGACAAATCACCATACAAATCTTCTCCTTAAACACCAAATTCTTCACCATTTTCAGTAGGTCCATCAAACCCAACTTCTTCACCAGTTACCACAACAAACCCAAATACCAATTTTATTTCTCAATGATGACAGTGAGAGAAAATAAGACTGGCTTTAAAATTAGCTTAAGAGAGGGAAGCTCCGACGGTTTTAACATGTTGGTGTTGGTGGAAGAAGATCGTCAATAAGAAATAATGGTTGACCAAAATTTCAAAATAGGGAGATGAAAAAAAGTTAGCTTTTCTCAAGAAAAATTTATCAATGACTATGACAAGCATAAGATTCTTAGTGCGGACACTTCAATTATGAACTACCAAAAAAAACATGCATGAAAAATGGAATTTGATAAGATACAAATAATAATCGAACAACAGTCGGGATTTGTTAACAACACAGGTGGTAATGATGAAGAGTTCGATGTAATATGACCTCTTAATTAGATAATTGGTGTTTTCATTTTAATTTGAAATGTTGTTCCAGTCCGAAGTTAATTGGTAGTAGGTTGTGCGTTAATAAATTCAAGTAGATACATCCATTCTTATTTGTTGGATATGACTTTATTGATACTTCGAAATTGATCTTTGGAATCACCAAGTAAACGCAAGTAATTCGATAATCAACCTAACCAATTTTAAATTAAATTTGTAGTGAACCTACAAGAATTGTTCTTGGAATTCGTATCATGAAATATAGATTACAAGATTCACTCTTGTTGGAATTCGGTTTACGTATATACATGTTGTCGAAGGATCATTAATTAAGTTGATGTACTTCCAATTGTATTATGGTATGTGTCATAGGTTCGAACGAAAAAGTTGGTGGTGTATTTTGGTACCCCCCCCGCGCGTTTTCAAATGTGAAGAGCTGTTATCCAAAATGAATGGTTTGAAATTTCGAATCAATCTCTCCTTAGATAAGATAGCTCATTATGAACACATGGTGGCTCTGACAAAAGACCTTGTGTGAACTAAGAACAAAATTTAGTAAGGTAACTGTCATTTTTGAAGACTTGGAAGAACTGAATGATCCCATCATCAACGAGTTCTTCAACAATGAGAAGGAATTCTCCGCTCAGGATATTAAAAATAACCTGATGCGTTTCTAGAAAATTTCTTGTGAGAATTCATTCTTGCTTTCGAAAAGGATAACTAGGGTTTGGTATACCATAAATTGTGATTACACAAGCTATTTCTAACGATTTTCATCATGCATGTTTTTAGATTTATTTATTTAAATTCTAGAGTTTTTGGAAGATGAACTTGCAGTATGTAATCGTTAATGGTTTAATATATATTGCAGTCTTATGAGATACATGTGTCCTTTACTTTGTAAATTGAACTGATTTATTGTGTTTTATAAACTAAATAGAACAAACTTTGTGAGAATTTTTTCGCAGATCTACTCGTGATCACACTTCTGTGTTATTACTGCACTATGTACTCAGTAAGATTTTCTTATGTTGAGTCACACCGAAATCTCTTGTGTCCGCTAGTTTAAATACTTTTGTGGGATCAAGAAGCTTTACGAGTACCGTTGGTGGGAAACTAGATAATTGCATTGTTATTTTAGTTTTCAATTATTGGTTTAATTGACTAACGGTTGTTGAAACTTTGATTGCACCTAGTTTGATTATTCTTGAGAGCCTTCTCTTCTGACATAAGGTCACTGAAACTCGATCAAAGTATCGAAGGGATCTCCATAACTGTATTTAAATCTGAAGAGTACTTGTGATCTTCCATTGTTAACAGACTCTATTCAGTGTGTGATTGATCATAAGTAGTGGAATCAAGTTTTGTGTGCGGGTACAATTGAAGGCATTTGAATATTTGAAGACAAGAAAGATTATCCTGATTGGTTTTCGAATCTCGTGATATTTGTGCACACATCTTTATCGGCTGGGATCCGACTAAGATCTAATTTATCTTTGGTAGATTTGATCAAATAGTCGTATAGATCGAAAACTATCATTTGGTGGTATTCTTCAGTATCCGAATATGATAGTTTTGAATCTAGATCTGATTATTTCAGGTCTTGATTGATCTTAATCGACAAAGGAGTTTATTTGTTTAAACAGAAGAGCCTTTGTCAAAACTCAACATATCTTTATTCTTAAAGATTATTAGAGGAGTTAGCGAACAAATTTGTTCCTTAAATCTTTGGAATACGATCAAAAAGAGTTGAGTGCTTAAGATTTTATGTCGGTAAAAAAACTCAAGATAGTGATTTCTATCTTGGGATTCACGTGCGTTGGCCAGACGGTTGTAAGCGCAGGAATACTGAGGGAGCTAAGTAACTAGGGGTAGATTACTTGGTCTCAACTATACGAAGTTAGTTATATTCTTTGTATAGCGGCTTAATTCTGAGAGTATCCAAAACTAAACTAGGTTCCGGGGTTTTTATGCATTTGCGGTTTCCTCATTAACAAAATCTTGATGTGTGATTTACTTTTACTTTCCACAATTAATTTTTTTTTATTATAATTAAATGTAAATACACTTGTACGTTAATCCAAGACACTTGATTGTGATCCTATAGTGATCGGTTTCATACCGTAACTATTATCAAGTGTATACCTTGTTGTCGTATTATCTCGACTCTTGTTCATAGATGATCACACTTGGTATCAGACTTATAAGTTGAAGCGAGAAGATTGTGGTGTATTTGGATACCCTCGTCATTTCAGTGTGATATTGAAATGTGGATGAGTAGGTATATATAGGGGATTTATTGAAATCCATTGGGGAAAACTAGTCGTTGGAGATATAGTATTTGTCGCTCAATCAACTGAAAACCGCTAAGTGACAATTGAATATTTTTATAAAAATTAATACTTGAGTAACAAACTACAAAAAAAATTTACAATTAAATGTTTAAACAAATGCATGAAATAAAACTTAATGATACGCCCGCCGGCTCTTCGAAACTCTGCCCAAAGATTGATTATCGGATCTCTTAATGCTGTCTGATTACGGTTTTGAATGTAATTAGTCATTTGCGCATAGTTCCTTTCAGGCAAGCCTATTTCTGATTGAATCTCATGCCTCAAATCTTCATCTTCATAGTTATCCCACTCTTTATCACGTCAGGTTTCCTGAATTACCATGTTATATAGAATTATGCAAGTGAGCATAATCTTGTGGATTTCACGAGGACTTAAACCATGATATGCCCACAAATGATAGCGAACTTCCTCTTTAAAATTCACAAAGCCCGTTCCACATCCTTACTCAACGCCATTTAACATTGGTTAAAATGCCAGTATAAATGACCCCATTCGCCGACAATGGGATGACGGTACATTCAACCAAGGTTGACCATTTTGGATGAATCCCATCCACAAGATAATATCCATGAGTGTATTGATGCTATTAATTGCGAAATAGACTTGGGGAAAATTTTCATACTTTAGATCTTCAAATAGATGCCATTTGTGCAAAATATTAAAATCATGTTGTGAACCTGGAAGACCAAAAAAAGAGTGCCATATCCAACAATCATAACAAGCAACAGATTCAAGGGTAGCGATTGGTTTTGGCTAATGAACCTTATATTGACCAATAAGTAGGGCATCATTTCCACACCCAATGCATACAGTAAAGACTACCTAATATTCCTCGGAATCTACTGTCCTCATTCTTCTATAATATAGATTTCTCTAACATCTTCCTCGGTTGATTTTCGCAAATATGTTGGACCAAATGATTAAATATTACTTCGAAAGACAATGAAAGATATTTAAATGAGGTTATTCTGCACATACGAATGTACTTATCGTTCGAATCCACATGTTTTCTACAACCTAGAATCCTTAAAGCCGAAGTAGCTTTTTGTTCAAAACCATGACCTATAATATTCAGTGGATCAAACGATAATTAAATTGAGTTTTTATTCGGAAAAACTCATTAATAATCTTTATCACAGGTGCCTGGTAAATACGAAATCGACATTGGGAGTCTTGTGAACAAGCAATTGGGAAGAAAATAATCGTGCATCAGCTTCTGGTCCCTCGATACGTATGTCTTCTTGTGAAAACTTCTTTTGGCTCTTAAACTCTAGGTATTTGGCCGGAATATACGAGAATTAGAGTTTTGTATATCTTAAGCTTCCTCATCATAAAGTTGTTAAAGCATCAGAGAGGATGCTTTTTCTTATTGTGCTTTGAACCGATTGATATGAATTTACCTCTCCTCAACAGAACTCGCTGTTGATGACTATGAAATTTAAAGTCGAGAATATAGGTAAAGAAATAAGTAAAATATACAAAAGCAGGTGTGAGTAATCTGATAAAATAAGAGAACGTATATATAGGAATGAAATACGGGGAGAATAGACGGTCTAATATCCATCGAGCGATGGAAATCACAACGTCAACGGTAATCACCATATTGCCGGCGCTTTACGGAATATCGCTCGATAGAACTTGCCATAGAACTTTCACCATTTATCATTTTTCCATAACAGCACGCCCGTTTACTATGCTGGTATGGTAAATGGATTTCTTTACCTTGGTAAATGGGAATAGGTCCAAGTATAAATGAAATTCAAAGAAGACATTACCTTTTGTTTCACGAGTCAAATGCAAATTCCAAGGCTCAAGAGTTATTACTTTTTCCATTTCACATTAACCATAGGATAGCTGGCGAGGCAAACGAAGTAAGTAGTGAGGTCTAGGACTCTAGTGATGTCATCCGAAGTGGCTAAGCTGTCTTCATCATCTCATCTGTCTTCCAAAGCATCTAGGAAAACTGAGAAGTCATCTCATCTTAACTGTGATGTAGGACATGATTTGAAACGTTTTCTTTGTTTAGAGTTTGCATTATGGATTACTTTCCCTTAATTTTTCTCAGAAATTTATACAATGTCACCCATTGATCTAAAGTTTTCATTTACAGGAAAGCACGTACCTTTCTAATTGTTATGGGTGAAGTGTATGATCAGTTATCGTTACACCCAATCCCGTCGATGCAACATTGTTGCCCTGTGGTAAAGCCTGTGTGCACCATTAGAATCCAAACAGACAGCGGGAGCAAAGTGGAAAAATGCTATCCCACACAACTTATCTTTCATCGGGAAATTCACCACATATAAAGGTCGTCTAGTCCGATTAAATGTAGTCAGAATTTTTTTTTAAAAAAGTACTAGTATTATTAGTTGTTAAATTTTAACTTTAGATAAGATTTAGTAATGAGATGTACGTCCTTGTCCTTGATTTTTGGCAGTGATGCACATAATCACCGACTCCCATCGAAATCCATTTATAACTCTCAGCTAGGTTGGTAGGATAGTAGAAGGATGAATACGTGTAAAGCCTGATGTGACCAACAACTGTTCTGGTATGGGAATATAATCCCCACACAACTCTTGTCCATTATGATGTTTCAAAAGGTTTACAGTCCTGAGTACAAACATCTAAAACAAATTAAACAGACACAAGGATTCTAAATGATACCAAAACAAAAGCAGCATAAAATCCAACTACATATATTTAACCTTCCTAAATTGGGGCCTACGCATGTTGTATTTGTACGTACAATCTATTAACAAAATTTAATAGAAGCATTGTGCCAACTTGATCATTTACGGATGCGCCAAGAAAATACGAGTCACTTTTCATTCCAATACTTACTTCCTCATTGTGTATCCGTGTTGATCGGCTAACCATTGAGATTGTTCCATAACCGCTCGACCATCCCATGACCTCCTCCTAAAGGCTGCTCTTGCCGTGTAAATTTGCCTCAAAGTGGAAAAGTTATCCTTATCATCCTCCTTAATCTTCCTAAGGATGTCACTTGGTTTACACGCTTTCATCGACCTCACCGTTTGCCGTTGATGTGGTTTCAACCCACAAACGGCCGCGTGTCCAACAAGAGATTCCGGATCATCATGATTGTGACAACCATTCATCACTTTAGAGAACTTGTATACCTTACTACCATCGGGTCTCTTGGGTCTATTAACTATAATCTTAAACGGGCAACCATACTTCTTTGATTTAGTAATGTATTCCCTTGTCGTCTTCTTCATGTACAGTCTTTCCTTTGCCCAGTG
This sequence comes from Papaver armeniacum, assembly GCA_023531295.1. NCBI lineage: Eukaryota > Viridiplantae > Streptophyta > Magnoliopsida > Ranunculales > Papaveraceae > Papaver > Papaver armeniacum. Next base: position 84,059 of record JAJJWW010011948.1, on the reverse strand, counting down.
ACTTTCTTGCTTTCCACCTCTCTCACAAATAATTTCCAAACGATCTTCACTTGAATGACGGCCTAAAACTAAGTCGCATTTGATCTCTATTCCCTTGTCTATAAACCATTGCTTTGCATCATTCCTTTCTTTCCATTCCAAATCGGTGTAATAGTGGGCAGAGGTATCAACACCTACGGGTTTGGGCTGATCTTCGTCGAACGCCGCAACAATCTACAACAAATATCAACAAGTTGATGATTCAAAATCGGTTTATATGTTACAGTCGATTAAACCGATTTTCCACAATCGGTTTATATGTGCAACTACAAAGACCGATTAAAGATTTGTCTAAAAAATTTCAAAGTCCACAATCGGTTCACGTCTCGTGTCATATAATCCGATTGTTGTTCACATTTCTCCTGGAACTTTAAGAATCGGATTACATATACACGAAAATAAACCGATTGTCGACTTACGTGATTATTCAAGTGAAGAAATCGGGTTATGAACATCACCAACAAAAACTGATTCTGGTCACGTACCCATCACGCCAAAAAATTACTACAACCGGTTCATATGGTGATGAACAAAGACCGATTTTTGTACCCAATTTGGGGATTTCACCCAGAATCGGTTTATGTAGTGTTATCGAATAAACCGATTCTAGAAAACGATTTTGAAATTTTGTTCCTTTTTGGGCGATCGAGACGTGCAAATACATGTTTGTAGATCGTTACAACTCATACCTGTTTATTAGAAGCATTATCACCTTCTTCTTCCCGGCGAATTTGTTCTTGTGGTTGAATAATATCCTCAAGCATTCTTTGGTTGACATCCTCTTCTTTCAACAAATTATCCAATTCGGTAGGATTGAAATCATGATAATCTGATGCACCCACTTCTTCATCACTACTAGAGTCTTAATCATCACTATAAAGTTTCATTTTTGCTAAGAAAATCACAAACCCTAGTTTTTTCTTTTTTCCCTCTACTTCTTCTTTCCCTCCAAACCTTAAAAGAGGAAATGAATTTCTACTCTAATCCTAACACTATAATCAAACTCAAATACTAATTAATTTAATTAATACTAACTTAATTAATCATCACTAATTTAATAAGGGTATATTAGGTATTAACAAAAATAGTGGTTAAGGGGTTTCTAGAAATTACTTGTTAGTGACCTTATTTTGTCACGTAGCTATAGGCCCCAATTAAGTGGCATACATGCCCCAATTTAGGAAGGATATTTAAGCAAATTAAACCAACTAAATAAGCACCGGCCAACATGGGATTACAAGAATTTGGATGGAGATTGTGGGTAAAAGACTTGGCACCGATATTTTTGTTCAAATAGAAATCCTAGTTGGCGTTCTCCATGTAGTGTACGTTCATATCACCAAAAAATTCAAACAAGCAACCACCCGTCACCCATGTGGTTATCTGACCTCGGGCTCAACATTGCTAGACTAATCATGATATATGTACGATCAATACCTTGCAGCTGATCTTTTTTTTTTTTTTTTAATAAGAAAACAGGGGAACCCTGAAGATTACATCGTATAATGACGACTCCCATGAATTACTGGTAGGTAATTCATATACTTTGCAAAAAGGAACTACCATTCCAGACTTGGATAAACCATCCCTAAGACTGATTTGTCGCGCACTTCTAGTAGTAGTATTTTCATAAGAAGGAATTAAGTTAAGGTTTTTTATTCCTTTCATACATAAACAAAAGTTTAAACTGTTGCCATCAATCCACCTTGTTGAGCTTTTGATTATCTTGTTTACTTCTTTTCTAGTAGCTTCAAGAACTTTCAAGTTGTCGCCTTCGATTTGTACCATCTGAAGGTTCAAATCCCGTATCCACTTGATCGTAAGTGAAGCCACCGTGTCTTCTAACTCTTCTTTGTTGTTTCCTGCGACATAGATACACTTTGCTCCTGAGTAAGCACTGTATGATCGTAACAAATTAGTGCAATTCTGAATTATTAGTACTTGTTGTATCCCATACAACTGCCACATTTATTTTCATGGTTAGAATAGGTGGGTTTGTCATACACTCAGAGTTTGAGATAGCTATCTCTTCCTCCTTGTCTACTAGCCTCCTACTTCTAACATTATCTTTCACTAAGGAAGTAATATTAAACATAGTGTGAGCTACATTAAGTCTGACTTTTCTAAACACTAGATCACATCTAGTTTTCCAAATACTCCACATAATGGTTGCCATTGTTTCTGGCCAGTTAAAGATTCCTCTTTCTATAATATCTGTTCTTGTAAACCAATTGCTAACCCATCCAAGAAAGTGTACCTGGTTATTCAAAACAAAAACAGTATTAAACCCAATACTCATAAAAATGCTTAAAGTAAAATCACATGTCATGAAGATATGGTTAAGAGTTTCTTCCTGTTGTCCACACATTGGACACAACTTGTTTATGTCCGGGAGGATCCTTGCAATTCTCTCATTGAGAGCCAGGATAGATTGAACACACTTCCACAAGAATGTCTTAATCCTTGGGATAGTGTTGAGATTCCACACCTTTCTCCATAGCTCTCTATCATGTTGTTGCACCTGATTACCACTTGTGATAATCAATCGTATAGAGACTTAGTTGTAAATTTGCCATTGGCCTCTAGCTTCCAAACCAGCGTATCCTCCTCCCCCTCATTGATTCTTACTCTATTAACTATTTCCGCCACTTCCTTTTGAAAACAAATGCTCAACACACTAGAATTCCATTTCCACTTTCCATCAACACACTCCATTAGCTCGGCAACAAAGGTGAAACATTGACTTTGTTGGCTAAATGGTTGCAGATTACCCACTATCTCAGTACACCACACATCCTCCCATATTCTGATTTTCTTTCCACTTCCCACCTTCCAACTGCAGTTGTTTCTAATTCTGGACATTTCTCTATTAATGTTCTTCCAACCCCATGAAGCAGTTGTTGGACACACCTTTTCGCAGTTGAGAATGCTGTGTTGAGGATAGTACTTGTGCTCCATAACTTTAGCCCACAAAGCATCTCTTTCCTTCACAAGCCTCCATGTGATCTTTGCTAGCATTGCACTGTTAAACTTCCGCAGATTAAGGAATCCCATCCCTCCCATGTCCTTTGGAGTGCAAAGCTTACCCCAACCTTTAAGGTAGACACCTTTTGAAATTGTGATATCTTTTCCCCAAAAAAAATCTCTTTGTATCTTGTCGATTTTATTTGTCACCTCCACCGAATCCTAAAACAGTTCATCTGGTACATAGGAATTGTTGTAGTAGAAGTATGAATAAGAATTGACTTGGCAGCACAAGACATATTCTCGGAATTCCAATTAAGTTCTGTCCACTCTATCAAAGACACTTTGAAAAGAAATTAGTTTTGAAGTGTGTGTGAAAAGTGGTGAGCCCAAGTACTTATCATTCAATGCTATTCTACTAACTCCTAGTATGTGACTAACACTATCTATAGTACTTTGGTGCGAGTTAGTGCTAAAAAAAATACAGACTTCTCGAAATTAATCAACTCGACCCAAGCAAGTACTAAAATCAGTGAAAATTTTCAAAATGTTCTGACCTTCTGGTCTTGAGGCGGAAGAAAAAACCAAAAGGTCGTCGGCAAAAAGAAGATGGGATATTGGCGGTGCATTGGTCGCCACCCTTATTCCATGGATAAGGCCAGCTTGTTCCGCATTGGATATTGCCCTCGAAAGAACTTCCATACACAGTATGAAAAGGTAAGGAGATAACGGATCTCCTTGCCTGAGACCTCTAGTGGGAACAAACTGATTCCCAGGGACACCATTTATCAGCACTGAAGCGGAGACGGTGCCAATACATTGGTTCACCAGCTTACACCACTCATCACTAAAACCTAACTTTCTCATGACATCTAGCAAAAATTTCCACTCGACTCTGTCGAAAGCCTTCGACATATCGATTTTGATTCCCATAAGAAATTCATTTCCCCTTTGGGATCTCATTGTATGAATGATTTCATGCGCAATCAGTACATTATCAGAAATTTGCCTGCCTGGCACAAAAGCAGACTGATATGGAGATATCAGTCTGGGTAAGAGACGCTTCAACCTATTAGCAAGAGTTTTAGAAATAATTTTGTAGACAATATTACTCAAACTTATGGGTCTGTAGTCACTAGCCGACTGTGGAAACTCTATCTTAGGAATGAGAGATATAAACATGGCATTTATTTCTCTCAAAATGTGCCCAGACTTAAAGAAACTACTGACCATTTTAAAAACATCATCCTTTACCACTTCCCAATTTTTTTGAAAGAATCTAGGAGTGAAACCATCCGGTCCGGGGGACGAGTCCGCTTCCGTAGAAAATACTACTGTTTCAGTTCTTCCAAGCTAGGCAGATGAGTGAGCATTTCATTATCTTCTGGTTTAATTACCTGATTTACCATGTTCAAGTAATCATCACAGGGGCAAGGGTTCGAGGTAGACGCCACTTTACTAAAATGCTGAGTGATTATGCCTGCAATTCTATCTTTTCCTTCAATCCAGTTGCCTTGATTGTCTTTTATTGCTTCAATCCTATTTCTTCTCCATCTTTTTTGAGTTTTTTTGTGGAAGTATTGTGTGTTTCTATCCCCCAACTTAACTTCTTGTTCCCCACTCTTGTCCTTCCAGAATATCTCCTCCACCTTGTACCAATGAGCTAGAGTTTCCTCTCTTTGTCTTATTACTTGGGATCTGTTTGTTATGGAAGTGTTTGAAATGGCCTTATCAAGATTGATTTTGGCCGTATTGATGTTGGTTCTGATATCTCCGAAAGAATATTTGTTCCATAGCCTAATGTTGTTTTTGGTTGTACTGAGCTTCCGAATGATTCTGTAGGCATTACTTCCTGTAACATGATTGTTCCAGGTAGTAGCTATGATGTCTAAGCATGACTGCTCGTTTAGCCAGATGCCCAAGACTTTGAATGGTTTGTGTCTTGTAGATGATTGGAGACTGGTATTGAGCATGATTGGTGAGTGATCCGACCCCACAGAAACCAGATGTTTTATAGTAGCATTCTTGTTTTGATCACAAAAAATAGCACTAGCAAGACCCCTGTCCAATCTTGCTTCAGTCAGCCCGTTGTCATCCCTTCTATTAGACCATGTATACTTGTATCCCACAAAACCCATGTCTTCAAGATTAGCCATGGCTAACAGAAATTTAATTTTATCAGCTTCAGACTTGTTGAAGTAACCAGACCCCTTTTTCTCATTGACGGTTAAAGTGAGATTTAGGTCCCCCATCACAATCCATTCCCCAGTAAAAGAGTTAGACAAAGTAGCTATGTACTTCCAAAATGCGTACTTTTGTGGCCAATTTGAAGGAGCATACACACAAGATAAGACGCATTCCTTATTACTAGCATAGTCGAAGACATGGCAGTTAATCAAATTATCACAGTATAGACCAATATGAATGTTGATTCCTATTTTCCAAGCTACTGCTAGACCACCCGACATACCCACAGGATCCACAAGGAAAAAGGACTTATAGTTAAGACCCAAAATGACTCTACTCACATATGCCTTTTTGTTCTTAGTTTCACTAAGGAAAATGATGTCTGGATCGTGGCAGTTTACCATATCTTTTAGATGCGACTGGGTAGTTTCATTACCCAATCCCTGACAGTTCCAACTAATCACTCTTAGATTTCCAACATAATGCATGTAATGGTTATTGAACAAATGGAATTTGAAACAGACAATAAGGTCATGAGTAGAATTACGACAAGCATTTAAATGAATAGTGTAATGCAGATATGTGAGTAATGATGTATAATGAAGGCGGGAGTATTTGTGGTGAGACCAAGATGGTACCTGAATGCCTTGGCTAGTGGGAATATTCTGGTGTGTCTGTTGTGGACTCTTCTCCCCATCAGTTGCTTTGTCCACCATAGTACTCTGGGACTGGATAATGTTGCCACCCATCGGAGAAATTGTAACATCTACATAGGAATTGAGATCAAAAGCAGCTCTTTCTGTTTGAATGGCTTTTCTATTTGGCTTAGTTAGCCTGGTGCATTGCCACCACCAATGCTAAAGATGGCCCCTTCATGAGTCAAAAGCTGGTTACTCCATTCCATGTTGGCATTGTTCCGTTGTTGCATCTTTTTAGAGTTTACTACATTCTGTGGTTCATTCTGATTCATCTTCCTCTTTGCTAGAGAGAGATTTTTCCTTTGGTCCTTCTCAATTGCAGTCCCTGGCTTAGTCAATGAGATTTCTTTTTGAGATGTCTTGCTTACTTTTCTTGGAACATACTTCCTCTTCCCTTCAAAGTGCTTAGTAATGCTGAGTGGTACACTTTCGGTAAGTGTTTGTTGGGAAAAAAGTGGTGGATAAGATGATTGGTTTAGTGGGTCAGTGAAATTTGCTGTAGAAAATTGCTCTCGTTCTTTACCCCCGTCGATCCGTATCCCTTTTTGGGGCATACGAAAATCAGTTAAAAATCTTGTTTTGCTTTCTTCATTCTTGTTAACATCTTGCACATTTTTCTGTGTTTCCTCATTTGTGAAATTTACTGCTCCTTTCTTCAAAACCAGATGTGCATTATCATTCTTCGAAATCCCCGTACTACTTTCCAACATTAAGGTATCTTGCTTTTGAGGAACAAATTTCTGTTTTTCCTGTCCCCCCTTCATCACTACTCCATTTTCATCTTGCTGTATGACTACCTCCCCTCCGCCACTTCCACTTCCTCCTACACCACTTTCCACCACCAGAGTATTCATTCTTGGAAGGGCAAAGTTCTGTTTTTCCTGCCCCCCCTCCTTGAGTGGTTCTTTATTTTTCTGTTGGCTAGTACAAGCAGTACTATTACCACCACTACTTCCTCCACCAATATTCATTTTAGAATTAACCCATTTGTTACTTCCTTCGCATGGTTGTATTGGATGATCAATAATTTGACACTTATTACATAATTAGGTAATTGGTCAAATTCAAACCTGATAAATGTTTTATCCCCGTCTTCAGTAACTGCCCTCATTTGTTTTGCAACCTTCTTTTTGAGATCAACCAGCACTTGAACCATGACATTCTTTTCCAACATGTTGTTACCAAATGGTTCATCATGCTTTTGGTACACTCCAGCTGGTCTTACCACCCTTGTTAAGCCCTCCTTTGAGATGTACCCAATTGGCACATCAACTGCTTGTAGCCAAAAAATCTCATGTTGGAACGAGATACTTTCATCTTTTGGGATGCCTGAAGCTGCAATAACTTTTAGCACCACCAGATCTCCTTTTACAAACCATGGTTTAAACTCCTTCACCTTATGAAAATCTGACTCATTGTGAAATTTGAGGATGTATACATTGGTTAGGTATTTGTGCTTATATGGGGAAATTGTTGGTGTTTGAGTTAGTTTCCAGTAAGCTCTGACACAATTGATGAATTCCCATTGTAGAACACTTCTAGTTGAGCATATCCAACCCAACATTGTAAGGTTCCAATCAATATCAGTTGGTGGGAGAATAATACTTCTTTCCATGATTACCTCTTCTACTTCCAAATCTGGAATGTTTAGTTGCTCCTCCAATTGGTTTGTTAATTTTGCCATATCTTCGAGAGATTGATCATTCATAGCCAATAAGAGGAAGTAATTATAGTGAAAAACCTTTAAAATCAGAAATTTAGGTGTTTTTTGGATTTGATACTCCACTTTTGGTAATTTTAGGGTTTTGAATTTTTGGGAACTAATTTTATATAGTACCAATTTTTTGTACCGAGAATTCCTGACGGTGGGTATGGTTGATAGATCTTTGATAACTGTTGGAGGGATCTTTTTGTGATGTGAGAAGACATTGGAAGTAGGTTTCGGGGGCTCTGATAAGTGATTGGTGCTTTTTGGGAGACCAATTTTGCAGGGTTGATGGAAGGTATGGGTTAATTTGACTAAAGCACTCTCGAGATAGAGCATCCAGATGGTTAGTAGGGGTACTAATGTAGTCATGGTAATATTGAACCACGTGTTGAGTTTTGTGTCGGGTATTGTAGTTCCTCTGTAGGTGATACACATCTCCACGGGTGGGTAAAATCCTGTTCCAGTAGCATAGTAATTGGAGCTAAGCCTTTGGTTCGAAGGAGTCCGTGTGTTCTTGACATTCTGCCCATCCAAATATTCCCACCATCCAACTCGGGCTTTCTGTACACAGTAACAACAAGGTGATGAAAAAATTAGAAAAGCCCAACCCTCTTGAGGGGTTAACTCGGAATCGGAAACGGATCGAAAGAATCTGGGACCAGGTGATTAATTTTTGGACACATTGAAAATCATTTACGAGCAACTCTTTGGGATTTTAGAACCAGCCTTATCCAACCCGTAGTTGATCAAAGAGTTGCACCGATTTACGACCAGGATACCGAAATGAAGTAGCTGCCGCGCCTGGAGATGTATTGATGATGTCTGAAACCACCTAAATAGGCATTATCCAACAAAATGTCGATTTGATGGAAAGTCCCCTCATATGGTAATGGTTTATTTGTTTTTATCATGTTTGGTGGATGGTGGATAGTGGGTCTGGGGGGGTTATTGATAGTGTTTAAGAGTTTGTTGATGATGGGTTTGAAATAAGTGGATGGCGTCGTGATCATGATTTCCCGAACCGATGTCCTTGATTTTGTTTCCATTTCTTCCGATGAATGCGATCGAAATTTTCCATTTTCTTCCCTTGAAGCCCGAGAACTTGTTTGGTGCCGTGACTTGTTTTGTTCCTTTTATTTGGATTTGTGATTTCTAAATCTCTCTCCCTTTTGAGAAGTTTACCTCCTGTTGTGGTAGTATTTTGTTTTTTGCTTTCATGGTTTAGTGTAACCATTATAGTAGGGCTACAGAGGACTACCACCAAGTTTCAGCAAAAAATCTAACAAGGAAACTGAAACTAACCGGATCCTGACAACTAACAGCCTAACTAAACAACAACGCCCTCAAGAATTAACCGATCACAGCAGCGGAGAGCAAGAGCTTAGTGGTAACGAGAATCGAAGTATGATAAATTATAAGAAAAATCACGCCGGCTTAGATCGTAGTTTAGACTCCGGTACAACTTAGATTCACAGCAACTTAGAATCCGATGGAACTTAGAATCCGATGAACTTAGAATCCGATGCACACGAATCCGATGGAACTTAGAATCCGATGCACACGAATCCGATGACTTAGAATCCGATGCACACGAATCCGATGACTTAGAATCCGATTTTACAGTAAAGAGTTTTTTGTCAAAACGTTCATTTTTGGGGAGACCTCGTGGAAATCCAAAGTATTGGGTCAATCTTTATAGAAGGACAACGATTCAATCAACCAAAATTGAAGGACAGAATCGGTTGTCCGTTCACATTTCTTAAGTTTCATAATTTACTTCCAATTTTACCCCTTAACTATAGTTAATAAGTCAACTGTGGTTACTTCTTAAATCATTTAGTTAATAATTTTGGGATAGTTTCGGTTTCGTATTCTTAAACCACAGTTAATAGTTTCGGTTTCGTATTCTTGGGAAACCAAAATTATACCCTCATACAAACTCAATTCTTCATGAGAAAAGATATAATGGCAAAATGTGCTCAACTAGCTCAATTCGATGAAGAGCTTTACAAAGTCACAGGTGAGGGAGATGATGATAAGTATCGATTGCCACAATGAACAACCATTGTGTGCATATCATCTAGATGATTGGACCCATCCTACACAACTGCCACTAAGATATGCTGGATACTCTACTTGTTTCCGTAAAGAAGCTGGTTCACATGGTCGAGATACTTTAGGTATTTTCCGGGTTCATCAATTTGAGAAGGTAGAACAGGATTGCATTACCTCTCAAAATGCTACCGACTCTTGGGAAATACATGAGGAAATGATTAAAAACTCTTAAGGACTTCTATAAGGAGATAAACTTTCCCTGTCAAGTTGTTTCCGTTGTTTCGGGTGCTTTGAATGATGCAGCTGTCAAGAAGTACGATCTGGAAGCACATTTTCCTGCCTCAAATGCATACGAGAGCTAGTTTCTTGCTCAAACTGTATCGACTTCCATTAATGTATTAAGACCTAGTAGTAGAAGCCTAATCATCATCCAAACATCCACAAATCATTCCATCCATCCAATTCAATCATCCTCAGTTCTCATAGCAAACAAAACCCAGACCTTTCATCATTTTGGATTCAGAATCCAATAACAAATAAACCATTAAATCCCCAAACGCAACTCTTAAAACCTATCATTTTGACTCCTGAATTCCCTAGGAAAAAAACAAAAATTGTCAAGAAGAGAAATGGAAAAAAGGATGAAGCGGAGTCGTTGAAAGTAGGTAGCAGTAGTCGGGGATGTTGATTTTGTGTGGATTTGGGTATCGGGTTCAAGCTTCAAGGATTTAGATGTTTCCGATGGTTATGACTAAATTTGATACGGCAAATACACCAACCTAAACACATTTGATGTAAAACAGTACTACATATCAATTAAACAAAATGTTTTTCAAATTCCAAAGTTTGGTATATGTTGTAAGTTATAACTGGAATTCAACCTGATTAAATCTATACAACCGTGTGAATCACTTACCCAATATAATTTATCCGCCCAAGGACAAGATGACCCAACTTATTTTATACTACTATTTAGCGTGGATCCCAATTTATTTTATAGGACCGTGTTCTTATAATGGTAAGGTCCTGCAGAAGCATTAGAACCAGGAAAAGAACGACAATTCATAAATGACAAGCTAGGGTCCTGCAGAAGCATTAGAGATCTGTGAATGTCGACCAAGGGTACCCCATTAGATAACCGCATGGTGGGGGGCCGATGACGAAAAAGACATGATTAAAGACCAACAACACTATTGCGTTCATTAATCTCTTTGACAAAATGATTATCAAGGGAGAACACCAGGGCAATACCGACAGTTTTAACCATCTTTCATCCAATCCATGACACATGTTAATGAGATCTTAACCACGCAGCAATCTAACATAACCTGTTTCGAAAAACAAAAACAAAAAAAAAAAACCTGTATGTCATGTGTGGAGCATCTAATTCCAACGGCTAAAAAGTTATTGTAGCCTTGACCCATGTTATACGTAGGTAATTAATAAAATTAATATTTGGAGCCAGCAAAGTGTATTTGGCAAAACGTTCACCTCTGCTACGTAGGTAATTAATAAAATTAATATTTGTTAGAAGCTAATAACAGAAGCAACTGCTCCCCCAGCCATGCAATCGTCGGGGCCAGCCAATAAGACACTTAACCCATTTGTTATGCTGCGTAGTCCACCTTAACTATTGATAGCGAAGGAACCCGTTAGAGATAATATTTCGAAACTGCCCTGCATAAACAAAAATAACCAGACCATTTTAAAATGAGATGGAAATTCACAAAAGTTGTTTCAAAACCATGAAAAGCTAAAAGGGTTAGCCAACAACATAAAAAAGAAGAATCATACTATAAAGGTTTGGCATGCACACCCCAACTTATTGGTTCTGTTGCTCTTTCCTATCCCCTCCGGAGAAAAAAAATGCCATGTTTCGCTTGCCACCCTGGCTGTCTCTGATTTTCAGGTGACTATCCCGTATGCTTCGCGGTGTACCTTCCCATGTGCGTTTTCTTCCATTTGCTCATACTTCCAAACTGTAGTTGCACTTCCTAGCGTCTTTTTCGTCTTCTATGAAGCGAAAGAATCCCATGTAAACAGGGGTCATTTCGAATTGTAAGGCTTCAAAGTGCAGGTAGATGTGCTGACTGAAACAGTTGAATACCTGAAGTGAAAAACAGAAAAAGAAAGAAGGGAAATTTAATAACCTTAGTAAGAGAGAACAAATGATTTCTTCTCTAAAAATTTGAACATCTACTGTTGATTTATATAGTGACTGGTTGACCATTTGTAGTATTAAACCACGTCACCATCATGAAGTGAAATAACAAAGCGATAACACTCTTTCTGCCGAATACCAACAGTTTGACACTGGTAATGGTTTTTTATACCAGAATGTTTAAACTAACTTATCACTGAAGGGCCACTAAAGAAAATGATGGTTTATCAGAGATTCTTGTAACATGAATGGGTTATTAGAGTTTATTACTCAGAGATTCTTCTACATTGCAAGGCGAGAGAAAAAAAAGAGTTGTACAATAATCACACTTACCATCAACACAAGGGATTTAGCTACCTTCTCCAAAGCTGAACACCTGCTCCTGTCTGCAGGTGGGACAACGATTATTTACCCTTGTTTTACAAGTCGCACACAGCATGTGCCCATTGTGGCACTACAAAAATGCCCTTATTCGTTAGAAAGTATCGAAAGGCACTTTTTTGTTTTCGCAGAACAATGCATTATTTGCAATTTCAGACATAGCTCAAAAAAATAAAAGAAAATATAACAGCCACCATACTAAGTTGAAAACATCACCTGCTTCCAATTGCTTATTACAACCATTTAGGTTTTGAGTGTAATTTATAACACAACGGGAGCCTAATTATACATTTTTTTTTTTGAAGCATTCTAATTATACATTTTGAGTACTCATTAATCAAAACTATCAATGAAAAAAAAAAAGACCTTGTCATGCATTTCACCAAACAACTTCTGAGCTAGTTCAATTGCTCCACAAACTACAATTAACATACCCATTGTCCATCGATCAAAGAATTCCAAGAGTCATGTTTGCATCCTCCATAATATCAAACATATTTCAAACTAAAACTATATTAAATTATTTAGTAAATACAAGCTATAGAATTACCTGACCCGTAAACGAGTCTTTTGTACCCGACATTGAAGAAAATCTATGGTTTCCGATTGCTTGATGATGCACCGTTCTTACTAAAATTTCTTCAATTTGACCGTGTTTCATGGTTAAAATTAGTGATTCCTTTACTTATAAACGTGGGTTTTGAATTCAACTGAAGTATGATTGTCTCAATTAACTGAAATATTGGAAGATGATGACTTTGGTGGTGAAGAAAAATTAGGTTTTACTCCCTAGAGTCCGCGCCGTGAGGTCGGGACTCTCATTTTCAGCGATTTTCAAATAAGAAGAAACGAAATGAAGGAACGAGTAGCCAGGACGGTTAAGTTAACCACCTAAGGAACTACAAAGTCATTTCCAACCGATTTTAAAAGAAACAGGAGAACCCATTTAACTCTGTCCGTCAAACTATGTTTGACTGAAACATGTCCTCGTGTGATGCTTGACCCAATCCGTTGGATTTCCATGAGGATTTCTCTTCATTTTTCCTTGTCCTTGCGGAGAAAAATGAATTCGATGACGTAGGAAATACCATTAGGTCCTAGGAATAATATATTAGAGAGAGTCTAGTCCTGTTGACCCAGTCATGTGTCTGTTTGGTCCTATTTAGTAATATAAATTATAGTTTGGTCCTAGAAATTATTGTTTGGTCCTAGGTGATGTCATGGATGATGTAAATGTCACCTTGTAGTGGCGTAAATACCCTTTTGGATAAGGACCATATATATAGTCAAAAAGTATGAGAGAATAAATCATTCTCGGTTTACTTTCTCTCTCATCTTTTTTTCTAGATCCGAAAAAAAAAATTCATGCTCGATGTAATGGAAATTTCTTATTTGGGTGATTTTTTCTCGGTTTGATCTGCTTCTTCTCCATAAATCAACTTGTGTGAGTTATCTTTGGGAGTGGAGATTCAACATGAGGAAGTGCTGATGGATCTTACGTATTTTTTATTACCACCTACATGAGAAAAGATAATGGTTGGTTATTTTATTTAATGAAAGTTTCCAAATTGAACCTCTCGGTTCATGCGCCTCCCTCTCCCAATCTTTTAATCTTCTTCTTCATCCTTACTTTGTCTTATTAGATCTCATTTCGGTACATATGGTTTTTTTATTTAAAATTTCTTTTATTGATTTTAGTACTCATCTCTTTTTGTATTTGCTTTTGCAGATTATCTTTTTGAATGGAGGAACCAGATCTGGACGAACAACAAATTAACACGGATGTTGCTGTTTTTGGAGGCGATGAAGACGACGAACAACAACGATGTTGCTGCTGTTGCTGCTGTTGAACGATGTTGCTGTTAAAGAATGATGAAGACGATGAATAATGATGTGTTGTTGATGTTGAAGATGATAAAGATTATGTTGTTGAAGATGAAGATGATTTTTTCTTTGTCACTTGCGATGTTTTATATGGACTTCATTCACTGAATGAAGTCTGTTTTTAGCTTTTTTATGGACTTCATTCCCGAATGAAGTCTGTTTTTTTAGCTTTTTGTATGGACTTCATTCCTGGGAATGAAGTCTGCATTTTTAGCTTTTTGTATGGACTTCATTCCCGGGAATGAAGTCTCGCATTTTTAGCTTTTTGTATGGCCTTCATTCCCGGGAATGAAGTCCATTTTTTAGCTTTTTGTATGGCCTTCATTCCTGGGAATGAAGTCCTGCATTTTTTAGCTTTTTGTATGGGCTTCATTCCCGGGAATGAAGTCTGCATTTTAGCTTTTTTTGTATGGGCTTCATTCACTGGGAATGAAGTCATTTTTTTAGCTTTTTGTATGGGCTTCATTCCCGGGAATGAAGTCTGTTTTTTTAGCTTTTTGTATGGGCTTCATTCCCGGGAATGAAGTCTGTTTTTTTAGCTTTTTGTATGGGCTTCATTCCCGGGAATGAAGTCTGTTTTTTTAGCTTTTTGTATGGGCTTCATTCCCGGGAATGAAGTCTCATTTTAGCTTTTTGTATGGACTTCATTCCTGGAATGAAGTCTGCTTTTTAGCTTTTTGTATGGACTTCATTCACGGGAATGAAGTCTGCATTTTAGCTTTTGTATGGACTTCATTCACGGGAATGAAGTCTGCTTTTTTAGCTTTTTGTATGGACTTCATTCCTGGGAATGAAGTCTGCATTTTTTAGCTTTTTGTATGGACTTCATTCCACGGGAATGAAGTCTCTGCATTTTAGCTTTTTTGTATGGACTTCATTCCTGGGAATGAAGTCTGCATTTTAGCACGGAAAATCTCTTACAAAAAAAATAAATAACATGGAAGGGTATTTTTGTCTATTTAAATATTTTTAAATAATTATGGACCAAACAATAAAGACGTTTGACCAAAGGACTAAACAGACATGAGCCCACCTAAAAAAGGACCAAACGATATTTTTCCCTTCGATGACAATGTTCTCGTTTGATTTGTTAGTTAATGCTGCTGGTCGTTATCTTTTTTTGTTGATTTTAGGCAACAATTTGTGCACAAGCTTCAATTAAGGTTTTACCGGCAGCATTTTTTTTTTTTTTTTTTTTTTTTTGCATTGATCAAGATTATGAATAGTCAACTCACAGTCAAGCTGCCCAAAGACACCGACAGGTAAACTTTGGTTCAGGCCACCACCACAGATAAATAAATACGATCACTGTTCGGATAGAATGGAAACTGATTTTGATTTTTGAAGAATCGAATTTTAGAAAAATAAATTATTTGTGGCATCTTAGTGTCAGGCGGCTGCTTTCAGTAGTTCCTGTTCCATAACTTGAAGGACATTTGAACGTGCGAGTCAAAAAAATCTACACAAAAGCATTAGAAAAACAGATTTGCTTATTTTGCATTTCATGCCTCATCTTGTGACAAAACGGACATGGAGCACAAACAGTGAGCAAACTCGAGACAGTCATGTTATTCCAATTCCATTCTCATCTCTCCAAAGACACCCAAA
The DNA here is from genome assembly GCA_023531295.1 of Papaver armeniacum. Lineage (NCBI taxonomy): Eukaryota > Viridiplantae > Streptophyta > Magnoliopsida > Ranunculales > Papaveraceae > Papaver > Papaver armeniacum. The sequence goes on along the minus strand of JAJJWW010011948.1, from coordinate 68,374 downwards.
GCTTCTACTTGCATTCCAAATTTTGACAAATCCCAGATATCATTGCATTTCAAGAACCCTTATGAATCAATCACTTTACAGCATCACCCACAAACCAAAAGAAAAACAAGGAACAAATGAACAAATGTAAAGCGTATACCACCACATATGTTAGACTGCTGGTTTCGGTACATACTCAATATCTGTATGATATATACGCATATTTGGAGCCACGGCCTGAAAAATATTACACATTTACGTCTAAACTGCATCATGAACCAAGGAAAAGGAAAATTCCACCTAAATAAAATCCTGCACATTCTGGATGACAACTCCACCACATAAAGAAGATGAAATACTCATGCGGCATGATGACACAACTCATAGAGTGTACAAACCAGAATCACCGTAATCAAAACAATCTTGAAAATTACAACTAGTACTTTATGCTAACCTTCCTTCCTTGTGGGGCTGCAGAGACATAAACGGCAACCAAATATAAATTGGTACGACCCAACCAAGGTAGTCGATTTCGTATCTCGGACTGTCTCGGCTGGGTCCGAGACGCCGGTACAAAATTTTCTCGCCGAGATACTCGGCGGAATCTCGGAGCACTGATAGTCTTCTAAAGCAGACATTTTGCACATGTATACTTAGTGTGATTACATGTGTCGCGCAAATCTCATGTACAGTTAGTTCCGCAACACCTGTATACCCACCATGATAAGCGGTAACAAAACGAATGAGAAGCTGAACTCTCTCATTTTAAGCATTGAATTTCTCACTCTCTTAAACTCTCTTCCAGAAGTAATTTACTTAGAAGCTTTGATGTTAAGACTTTGGTTTGAAGGAAATCATCTAAAGAAGAGCATGTTTGATAGACAATGAGTTTGGAGAAATTAAAAAGAGGAAAGGAGATCAATGAACTCTAGAAACAAGGTTGGTAAGAGAATTTTAAACATTAACAGGATGATAATGGTGTTAGATCAGAAGAAATTTTCCTCCTAATTAGAGAATCAAACATGTGAAATTTTTGTCTATTGTGATGTTGATGGATCAGGTAGTGGTGATACCGATTTTTGTATGGCTCAGTGTAGTCAATCGCATGCAGGAATTAGTATTGTTAAAATAAAAAGGAAGATTCATACAGTGGATAAAAATGAAAGACTCTTTGAATGAAAACGATGACACCGTTAGAACCAAAGCGAGATTCCGGCCGAGATTGCAGCCGAAATTGAAAATTCCGGGTTGTTTTCCGGTAAGATTTCGTCGAGGCGAAAATGTTGATATCGGTTCCCCAGTGGCCGGGAACGGAAAAATCGCCGAAATCTCGGCCGAGACGGCCGAGATTGACTACACTGGACCCAACCAGCAGCATATTACAGTAGAAACTCTATAAATTAATGCTGTCGGGACCATCAAAATTTATTAATTAAGCGAGATATTAATTAATTGATAAATTAATAATTATTAATTTATATATTAATTAATACATTATTAACTTATAGATAAATTTCATATCAAATAATTAGTTTCTCTACAAACAAAATACTATATCATATTGAAGGACTGCAAACTGTTGAATTATTTTTTTTGCCTCCAAACACAACTTCACAAATTCATCCTTTTGACACAGGGATTATACGAGCTTTTAAAATGCATTATTGTCATCGACTTTATAGAGGTCTTTTGGAAGGCTATGAATTAGGGGCGTCAAATCCAGAAAAAATAAATATGTTAGGTGCAATGAATCTTGCAATTTCAGCATGGATCAAGTCGATGTTCGTACAAGTACACTTGCAAACTGCTTTCGTCATTGTAAACTTCGATCAACAGATAACAGAAGTTTATACAATTTGGATGAACATACAGACAATGAAATCACTCAAGACTTGCAAAATTTGATCGAGAAGTTGGGCTATCACAATTCAATGAATGTCAAAGATGTCCTAAATTATCCGGAAGAAAATGAAGTTACACAGTTGTTGACTGATGAAAAAATAATTGAATGTTATGGGAACTGATAAAGATGTGGAAGAAGATGATGAAAGTTCTACAATAGAGCCCCCTTCACGAAACGAGGCTATTAAAGCGGCAATCACATTGAGTAATTTCTTGTTGAGCTATGAGAAAACCACACCAAAAATTCTTACAATAATAAGAAAAATTAGAGATGAAACTCAATCCAGTATTGATTTTAGCAAAAAATAGAAGACAATTAAATCATTTTTCAAATAGTCTTTGCAAATCATTAATGTATTATATATATAATGCATTATTAATTTATATTTGATATGAGACCTATATAGGTAATCAAAAAAGTATTATCTTATAATTTTAGCGAATTATTAATTTGGCACGTTGTCCCCGACTCGGGACCGGCCAAAAATATTATTTAAGAGAGTTTATTAAATAATCGAGTATTAATTAAAAGAGTTTCTACTGTACATCAAACACCCAAAGCTTCTACTGCATTCCTGTTTTGACAAAACCAAGATATCATTGCATTTCCAGAACCCTTATTCGTCAAACACTCTACAGCAGCACTCAGAATCGAGGCATTTCATGTTATGAGTCTTGTGACTCTATAGAGATTATCATTTCGACATAGTGACTAAGGGTGAAAAAGACAGTTGTGTATCAGGCGGTGTCTGTTTGTAGCATGAAGCAAGAAATGGGTATTCCAGTGAGACAACAATATCTCACAAAGCAGTAGTAGTCGAAATGGCGAAAAAGAAAATTGTTCTCGCCTCGAGGTCTACATGATATTGGGAGAACGATAAAGCTTTCAAAAACTAGAATCAGTTAACAAAATCACATTATCTAACCGTAAATAATAGGCTAACCTTTTACTTATCTCGCATGCCCAGAGCCTACATTAGGCCATTTAGCATTTAAGAAACGCACAAGGTGAGGTCTATCTATCCGGTTCGGGATAACGCCCAGAAAGCGAGAAACAACACCGAGAAATGCACCAGGCTACTATTCTATTTATTCTTGTATGTATGACAAAAGCAACAAAATCCGAGCAACATACATGTTCCAAGTGCACCTCTGCCTGCTGATTTTTCTTCTGGTGAGGATGTGGATGAAGGGCATGGAGTAATTTATATAGCTAGCTCAGATGCATCCACTGGTGATCCAAAGTAGAGTAACGCAGAACGGTTCCCACCTTCAGCTGTCCGTGATAGATAAGATACAAATTGTATCATGAATGTTAAAAGGAAATACAGAAAAGACATCACCACAAAAAGACGAAGAGCACATACACATGACTCAAAATCCCCTTCAATTCTTCACCAAGTAGAGCACCAGCAATGAAAAGATCCGATTTAAGGAATTAGATTTGGAATTAAATCAGTATTTTGATAATACCTCAAATCTTCAGCAAACACACCTAGCTAAGTTAATGTTGCAACTCAAATTCAAATCATAAGGTCCAATTTTGCTTGAAAACATTCAGAAAAACAAGATAAAAAAGCATTTAAATTTGACAAGTAATAAAACAGAAATAAATTACTGATTCTCAAAACATTTCACATTCATCGTGTTAATTTCCAGGTTGGTACATAATGTGAAACCAAAACAAACAAATTAAAACCTAGATCTAAACTTTCTTTAGAAAACATATAAAACCCTAACCCCCAAATCCATAGACAACATCCACAGCGGTGACAGTCTTTCTCCTAACAACATCACAAATCCAATACGATTTCAGTTCTTCATCATCATCATCTTCTTCTTCTTCATATCAAGGACAAGGGGCACATACACCTCAACCAATGACACCTTGAATGTCTCGAGTCAACATTAATTCCTCCTCCTGCTTCCTGATCTCTTATCATCGCTCCACAACAACACCCACTAACTACTGCAATCACAATAACTATTACAATAACAACAGCAACAGCAGCAACACTTATAATAATCAATAATCTCATGGAAATAAAACTAAAAGGTGATGATGGAGGTGGTGATGGTGGAGGAGTAAGAGGTGGTGCTGGACCTGCTGGTGATGATGGAGGAGTAAGAGGTGGTGCTGGTGATGATGGAGGAGTAAGAGGTGGCGATGGTGGAGAAAGAGTCATTGGAGGTGGTGGAGTAACAGGTGAGAAGTAAGGAGGAGGGTCTGGATATGTAAAATATGTTGCTCCACAGAACTGAACTAGCATCAGGAAAGCAAGAAAGAAGAACCTATTTGAAGCCATTTTTCTCTGAAACTCAAGCTTCTGAATACTGATGTGATGATGAGAAGGGTTCTCTTTACTGGTTCTTATGCTAGAAATTTTGAATACTGATATGTGTAAAAGGCATCTCTACTGGGTTCTTATAGAACTTCACTATTGATTTGTTGGTTAAATGCTAACAGAGAATCTCTGTACACTATTGATTTGTTGGTTAAATGCTTACAGAGAATCTCTGATGATGATTTAATTCTGAGTATGATATTGAATATAAATTACTGGTTGTTTAGAGAGATTTTTATGGTTTTATTTATCTTAAGGTCCTTGCAATGTTTTAAGTTGTCTATTTGGAGCATGAGAAAGCTTTGGAGGTCTGCACGATCAAAGGTAATATTCTCAAAAAAGTTTAAATAAACTCATATTGCCGTGCATTTACAGGTTAGGTTTTGTGCAGGCCTCTTGTAAATCCTGCTGCAGTTGTCAGAATGTAAAGTTAGTCGCAGAGAGTCTTGATGTAAACTTCCACCCGTTTACTGCAATTCATAATTGGAGAGATATTTTAAAAACAAAATTTATGTTGGTAATTTTTCTCATTGGTTCATGCAGAGACATATTTTCAAGGATGGCAGTAGCTTGGCTGTCAATCCATCTTACGTGACCTCATGGCTAGATCTTCTCTCAAGGACCCCTAGAGTATCTAAAATTTTGGAAATCAAAACCCATTTTCACATATCCATGTGTAAGTTGATCTGAATCCTGAATTATGTTTCCTCAATTAAAGAAATCAAAGATATCACAGGCTTCGTTGGTTAGAATTGCCAGTGGCTTTGAGCTTGTTGTTCGTATTATGTGGCCTTAGCTTATTCTTAAGCCACCTTATTATCTAAAACTATTATTAAACGCTGCTAATCAATCCCGGCCCTAGTTCTTGACTTTGGTCTCTTCTTGATGCTGCCAAGTGCCAAGTGAGTCCTTCAACGAAATAGGGGATGAGTTATAGATGAGGATCCTGCTGCAGTGGTGTATATGGGAGGCAAAGGCGCAAAAATCTGATTTAACATACGAGGGTGAGAAGCAGTGTAGTTGTTCATGTCTTCTTATACTTGGTGACGGTAGATATTACACAGTGTTGAACTGTTTCTGCAATGTCATGTTGCTGATACAAACGAAAAAACTGATATGTGGCCTGTGGCAGTGAATAATTTCTCAGTTAAGGAAAGAATAAAATATTTCCTTTTTCCCTCCATCTAAGTGTACAGCCAAATCCGAGTGTACGAGGATTAGAAAAGGAAACGCCTAGTAAAAATGGAAGACTGCAAAATTTATATATGGTAGCTATAAAATAAGGTCTATTGCTGGAAATTTAAATTACCTTAATTATGCACTACGTAGAATATATCGAGTATATAAACAAGGGGATGTCGAGCGAGCGTAAGACAATCTCTTCAAACAAGTGAAGAAGCTGCTGGTTGTGTTAATCGGAACACCAATGGATGCTTTAAGATGGTGTTTTCTTGGTTTTTTTGGTCTTTCATTAATAATTTACATCTGCCGTTGCTTCTGCCGATGCGCATGTAGCTGCTGCACATGCGAATGCTTTGGAAAAAAAGTTTATATTAGTTGCACACCCTGTTGTCCTTTTGTTTGTTTTGTTTTGGCAACGATAGACACCTATAAGCATTCTGACGAGAAGGTTGATGTGATGGGAATCGTCATTATGTTTTGTGCCATTGCATGCCTTACTCTCATGATATTAGATTGCTGTTGTCAATGCTTGCAGTTGTTGCCGTGTAAAAAGATCATCGTGGATGTTGAAGTAGGTACTATTGCAGGGCCGTCTAAAAAGATCGTCGTGGATGCAAAAGTAGGTACCATTCCAAGAAAATTTGAATTAAAAGAGAGAAATCAAGAGATATAAATTAATCATGGCGCTATAATATATAAAGTGATACCAGTGGTAGCTGCCGTGGGTGATGTGCTTATTTTCCTTAGGTTTTCTTTTTTTATATAATTTTTTTGATTGTAACCAAGTTTGATCAGTTTTTTACTTGCTAGTATTTCACTATATGCAGTGACAACATCTATTTATGATTTTCTAGGCTTATTATAATGCACTCTGGTTTATTTTTCAGAAATTAGTGGAATTTTGTAGTAGGATAATAAAATTGTCCTTCAGGCACCGGCATAAGTAGTATATGCATATTGAGTTTCAAACGGCTCAAATGGCGACTATGTATCTGTGTTTCTAATTGAGTTTCAAACGGCTCAAATGGCTATGTATTTGAAGCAATTTAACTATATCACTCTTTTGGTCCCTTGTGATGAATAATAATTTTGAGCATGGACCAAATGTCAGTCTGTGCAAGTTGGCTTAAATCCTCAACCAAGCACATGACCCATTGTTAAGTCTTTTGCTAATGATGAAAACTACTTTTTTCCAAGTCTTTGCTTCTGCTGCATTTGTGAAGATTTCCTCTGACAAATAATATACTTGCAAGGAATTTGGGTCAGATTAAGAAACCATCGATGTCTTGCCTCATAGAAATTTAGTGGGGTTCACATGCTACTTGGGCAAAGAGAATAATACTAGTAGTGGTGAAACTAGGCAAGTTTTGACCCCACGAAGAAAAGATTTCCTGTCAAATGGTACATGGACTGCAGTTTAAAATTTAACTACCCTGGTTAAAACTTTGGGACTTACCCCAATACTCCTTCTTTCGCCTCTAATATCAACACTTGTTCTTAGCTTAATTCTTGTAATTTGTATTTTTTTTTTTTTTAATACAGTCTTTGGTCTATTTTGATTTGATGCTGCTACAACCTGTGCATGTTTTTTTTTTGTAAGATAGGATCAAAATACTGTGATGTACATCCATGGAATGTGGTAACACAATATGAGTACAGATTTCTGTTGTGACCCAACTGATGTGACATCAGTAATTTTGCAGGTGATTTCAACGGAGGAAATGAGGGGACACCACCAGAGTAGATAGGGAACTGAGATGGGAGGAGGCTAAATTAATGGTTCATTAGGCTGCGTTAGTTGGACTACACTAAATCAAAGTTTTGGGGACCAGACTCTCTGCGCAACCTACCCAAGAAGGAAAATCAATTACTAACCCCAAAACACAAGATCACCATTTGAAATGTGCCTTAATAAATCCCCACTAACACTGGTCCTTGAAAATGATGCGAACCGGCCGGGCCCCTTCCATTTTGTATACTACTGGTAAACATTGGCAAATGCTATACGAACCGGCCCCTTGCTCTTGAAGTTTATCCCCATTCATTCTCTCTACTCTTAAGCTTGGTTGTTGGATTTGGATCTACTGATTTCACTCACCTCTTGAAAGAATATATTTTATCAACCTAGTCTGTCCCCATAGAGCTCAAGGATAATATTGATCAAAATGTGGGAGCTGTGACAGGAAATTAAAATAAAATCTTTCGACCAGTCAATGAATCAAGGTAATGGGTGAAGAAGGTGGTGCCAAATTAATAGTAGTATCATCATCATCATCATCATCAATTTAGGAAACTAGCTAGATGTGAACGCCATTTTCAAAGGCACCACCTCGATCGTAAAAGGTAACGAACATTAATATTTGTGAAACCGGTAGAAAATTCATATTTACTTGATGAATTGAGTGGAAATAGGATTTGGTGGTTGTTTCCTACGGAATCCTGCATTATCAGAAACCACGCATTCAGTTGCCGATGATGATAGCGACTAGCGACATCACTACTTGTACAAGTTTTGTCTCACCCTGAAGACAAACAATGGGAAACAAAAATGGGTTTTGTCTCAAGATACTAGAAGAGATGAATTCCTCGCTACTTCTCTTATGTGTGGACTTGAACGACACTGGATATCCTTGGAGAGGGACTGACAAAATTGCTGGCCATGTATTTTATGTGGAATCTTAAGTCAAGACATGAAGGACTGACGAGTAAAATCTGTAAAAACTTTGTTACATTCCACTTGTAAAAACAGCTTTGTTGGTTGAAGGGGTATCACATACCAACTAGTAGCTATTCTCTCTATCGCAGGCTGGGTCATGTCAGACAGTATGAGTTGCTTGCAACATTATCATGCACAGTTTATTTGTTACTCCATGGCCCCGTACTGATATTAAATCTGTCATGACAAAGTTGTTTCTGAGCATTGGTCACTAAATTTGCCATTCTTTTGCATTAGCTGTAAGAAAAAATATTGCAACATAGACACACCCATTCAAATGGTCGAGGAAGAGTTGTGACAAGCTGCATCCACTTTTATGGTGCACACTCTTACAACATAGACACACCCATTCTCTGGCAGAGTGCGCATTCGAAAATTGACAAGCTAATAACGATTTCGATCTGATTTTTTCGGGCTTAGTTTCAAAAGGTCCAAAACCTAATTTATCTCGTAAAACAAGCAACAAGTAGAACACTCATGCTCTATGTACTGCAACTCTTTTTATCAAGCCATTTGGTTCATCCAAGTTTAAAATATTGACCAGATTGTGAACCACCACAGCAGACATGATCTCCCATAACAAAACCTTAAAAATACGCCAAATGGCTACAAGGAATCCAAAGACTACTAGAGGACTTCGAAATAACAAAAACCATTAGAGACAAGAAAACTATCCTGTAACTACTAACGAAACAGAAATTGTTAACTTCACCTTTATGGTTCTTGGGGATACATGAGGCCACATGACAGCTTCAGGAATTGATGAATGATCCAGCCCAAAAATATGACCTATTTCATGTACTGCGACGGATTCCAAATCATAGGCCGTATCTGATTTCTCGTAATTGAAATCAACTGCTTAATGCCGCGTTAAAATGAAATTGTGCGCCTCTTCCCGGACCGGATGCATGTGCAATCACCGTATTATCAAATGGATGACCATCTCCGTGGTCACCATAGTAAATACCGATTGTGATGTTGGCGTGCTCGTAGTCTTGAGTTTCCGTAAAATTAACATTAATGGCTGATGACCATACCGAGAAAGCACGTTTTAGAGCAGCACGAATCTCTGAAGCTTTTATGTAATCGATGGTGTGATTTGGAGACAACGCGTAGTTTTAACATCAAAGTTGAACGATCCCAAGTGTGTCGGCGGCCATTAATATACGAGAAGTGTTTCGTTATGTGTAACTTGTGAGCATGGTTTACATCCATCCCGCATCTAAATGGCATAACTTGATCAGATAGATTAGTGAAATTCTTGTTTGGGTTCTCTGACAAAACAGTGTTTCTTGCTGGAACAGAAGTGATGAAGAGTAAAAAGAAGAAAGAGACATAAAAGCTGAAAGACTGCTGATAATGCATCATTCAACTATTTCTGCTCGGAAACCCTCAAACCAGATATCTCTCAGGAAAAATTATTAATTAGGATTACAACTTAGGTGATCAAGTTTTGTGTATTTATCTCGGAAGGTGGGTGAGGAGAAGATGGGAAGGTGGGTGCATGTGAAAAAAATTAAGGAATGGAACTCAACTACTGAGAGATGAAGACTGACTGATATGTAGAAATAAAGTTTGCGTTGTTTCTCTGAAGATTCAAGTTACTCGAAATGGATTTTGAAAAATGCGCACACAGACGCAACTTGAGTTTGTTTTGTGTTCGAAAACTGCTCTTGTGCTGCACGCACTTGTTTGTCACATTTTTGGGTATATATTTATGACAGACGTGAGTAGGTTCTAGTTTGGACCTTTGTATCAAACCGTTCTCTTAAAAGTTGAGTGGAATTTCGAATTAGTAGCTAGCCTTTCTTGTACTTGACTTTAGTATATTTGGTACAGACATCAACCAAATTTGGGTGGAGTAATATTAATGAATCCTATTATTGGGGCTTAGAAAGTCAAGTTTTTTTTTTGGGGCTTTCTAGGGTCACCAAATATCAATTGGGACACCCCTCATCATATATTTATGTAACGACTAATTAATAAACTTGATTAACATTATTAATCATGATTAGCAAATCAATTAGACTAATTCATCTCTTTAAGTGAAGTGATGAAAATGAAAATCAAAACAAAAGAAAATCGGAGGGAAGAGGTGGAGGAGGAGGAGGAGGAAAAAAAAATTGGAGATTTTTTTTGCAAATGATTGATTCAACCAAAACTTTTGATGTAGGTGAACCCTCATCTTCAAAATACGATAACATATTAATACCCATCAACAACGATGAGTTCTTTGCTGATTTTTCCGAAAATCATGAATTTTTTTTCTCAAACTCAAAATAACCCTTATGAACCCTACTATGATTTCGAAGGACCAACCCAAGAAGAAGAAGAAATCGAAGAAACAGTTGCTCACCAGGTATACCTCTATTCTAACTCATATTTCAGTTTTTAAGCTCAGAGTTGCAAGAAGTTTCGATTTTTTCCTTCCGAAAACCCTAGGTTTCCAGCCGACAGGTCCATTCACGACTGGGAAACCATGAACTCCTGGTCGTTTTCCTTTCTTACGGCTGACAATTAATGAACTCCCGGCCGTTATCAGATTGTTACAGATGGAACGACGAATAAACCAGGCCGTAGCTAAAAAATTACGGCCAGGTTTTTTCTATGTGCATGGGAAGCATTTAATACTGTCGGCGGCGATTAGGTTTCCTGTCCGAAAATATTAAATGCTATTTAATGCTGACGGCGTCGGCCGGGTTACCCAGCCGTAATTTGTATTACGACTCGTTTTCTAGGCCGTAAGCTTCCTCTTCCGATTACAGGGAAACATACGTCCTGGATTTCCTGACCGTAACTTGATTATGGTTCGGAAAAGTGCTTTTCGACCCAGCCCAATCATCTTGAAATTATGGCCATCAAAGAAGACCGAGATGGAGAGGATTAAAAATCTACCGTTGGAGAAACAAGAAGAAGAGAAAGAAAAGTTTGAGATGAATGACTCAATATCCGAGGTGCTTTGGGCGGAATTTCAAGATGATTGAGAACATCTAATATGGTCGCTTACAGAACCATTATATTTCCTAAGGGAGCGTTTTGTAATTGGAAAATGGTCAACCTACCCGGATGTTATAACATATTTGAAGAACGAGTTATTGGATCCCCACAAAGAAAAGTTTGTTAGTGCATGGGTAAACCGTTATATACATTATGACAATCAAGCCACAAGCACGGTGGAGTCGGCTCACTATCGGTTCAAGAGTAAGTTAAATGGTTGTGATGGTGGATTCGTTGTTGTTTTTGAATCTATGGTCGAGTATTTCAAGCGTGATCTCGATATAAATAAAGGGGATTTTGAAAAGAGCCAATCTAGAACGATTACGACTACCGGGATAGCCCTTGGCTCCGGGGAATAAGTTTATATGTTTCTCAATGGGTAATCCTAAAAATGATAACGGAAGTGGAGGCTTAGGAGGAACACAATTTTCCATTGGGAATGAGATATAATTGTCCCATTAAGTCGGCTATGGGGCTCCCATGTAGGCATGCGATAGCAAATTATCCCACAAGGATGATTCCGATCGAAGATATAGATCCATTTTGGAAACAACTATATTTTAAAGATCCATCACCAGATGAAGGTTTTGGGGAGGTGTTTTGGGGAGGTGTTTTGCGACACGGATGTACACAAGGAACTTTTTGAGAAGTATGCTTCTTTACTACCGGCGCAAAGACAACTTTGGTTGTATGAAATGCGGAAATTCAACCGTCCATTCACTAGAGATGATATTTTGGAACCTAATAAGGGGCAAGGCAAGGGTAGGCCTTCGAAGAAGGTAACAAAGAAACAGGAAAGGGCAGAAGATAAGAGAAAGGTTCAAGAGGGTCCACAATTGACTCCTTCAATTCGAAGAGATCTTTCGGGTTTTGAGAAGTTAAACGAGTTGTACAAACTTAAACGAAAAGAAATAGAAAAAGGCGGACCAAGCCGAGCTATTGAAATGAAGGTAAAAGGCCGTAAGAAGAATGTGGTTGTTCCATCCCAACAAGGTTCAAAAAGAAAAGTTGATAGTGGAGTTAAAATTAAAGACCCGGTTGTTCCATCCCAACAAGGTTCAAAAAGAAAAAAAGTTGATAGTGGAGTCAAAATTAAAGACCCGGTTGTTCCATCCCAACAAGGTTCAACAACAAAAGAAGATAGTAGCGTCCAAAGAAAAGTTGGTGGTGCGGTTGGTATTAAGCAATTAACGAGAAGCCGAGGTAGCAAAGAGGATGTAAAAGGAAAAGCACCGATGGTCGAACCATCTCAAATCACTCCACAAAGAGTTGTTAGTGGTGAGAAAGAGACTGTTATCTTGGATGTAGGTCCGATGAAATCACCCCCTATAGATGAGGAAGTTAACTATATCCGACCTACTTAGACGATTTACAAAAATTACATGCACTTTTTACCATATTTTATTCATAACTACGTCAAGTCCACCGGCGATGTTGAGGGCGACGAAAATTGTGGTTACCATGTGTTCGTAGATCAACTTGGACCTTTTGAGAAGGCAAAAGAATGGGGTGACGACCAAATTACTTATGTAAGGCAAAAGTGTTTGCTTGAACTACGTGGTTTCCCCCATTTCTACAAGCCAATGATGAGATTCGAAAGAGATGACACGGAGGCGGTGCTAAATGAGGAGTTCAAAGCTTTTGAACGGCGTTTAATGGGCAACAAGTGTTTGGAAAGTGAATATTGTATGAGAATGCCAATATGTGGCTATCTACTCTCCAATGCATTCCATTGCTTTATTCATTCCATCTCCTATGCAGATAGAGTTACATACGCACCAACAAGATGTGTTTTTACCGAAGAAGAATCTTCGAAGATAATCATCATGGGTTTCGTGAACATGAACCATTATATCGGCCTCCAATTGAAAGATGGATGCCCATTACCTCCATTGAGGAAGGTAGATGGATGTGACGGCAAAATACCAATGAGTTGGTGTCATAGGTTCGAGGAAAGATTTCAATTGTGGGATGCATTATAGTTATCGAAGGATGGCCTGTTGTGTGTATTAATGAGATCCGCTGAGGATGACTATAACTAAATGTGGTGTGAAGGTTAGTGATAACAATGTTTTTTTGTAGGGTGGTGCTTAAAATGATAATATGATAACAATGTGGTGTGAACCTATGTATTTTTAATCACTCATTATATATGAAGAATCTAGTTTTACTCTTATTATGTGTTTGCAATGATAATATTATAAAAATATGGTTATTTAGAGGTATATACGGCCAGGTAATACGCTGACACGACCAAGCCGTAATGACCCAAGTGAACTATTCGCAAACTTACGGCTGAGAAACCTAACCGAAAATCAAGTAACGGCTAGGAATCCTACCCGTATATCTGGATACTGTCAGATTTACGGCTGGTAATCCTGGCCGTAAATTCTCCTGAAATGTCAGTTTGATTTTACTCACATTACCGAGACACCTATCCGTAAAACAAATTTCAGCTAGGATTCCTTCCTGTTATTCTTAGTACTGTCAGTTTAACGGCTAGTAATCCTAGACGTTAATCCAACTTACGGCTGGTAATCCTGGCCGTAAACAAGAATCTGATAAATTAAGAACCAAAACACTAGTATCCATTCATTCAAGGTTAAGTCTGCATAATGAAAAGTAAGTCCGAAAAGTAATCACCCAAATCCATAACCTAAAACATGCTAAAAGTCTGCATAAACATAAGCTAGGATGACTTAAACAAGTACATAACCTACAATCATCCACTACGACCAACAATCGAAGGAACATCCTCAGAAGATGATGAACAACTGTCGGGAGTTTGGGAAAGACTAATCAAATCATCCTCGTCGTCAGTATATAGATCATCCCTCATTGGATTATGTAACTCCTGAAGCCTGAGAAGCAGTGTTTTTTGTTGGTCGTAATCCAAATATAAGACCTCCTCAATGTTACGTTATAGTCCCATGGCTATCCACTTAGCTCGCTTAACCATCATCGTAGCAATGTCATACATTGGAATCTCTTGGGCTTCTTTTTCCTTTTCAGGGTTCCTAAAAATGGTGAAAAACAAATCAGAGTTATAGAATTATTGTTAGGAACTAACAAAAACCCATCCGTGGTAAACAATATCGGCTGGGATAACTGAGATATCCTAACCGTAAATAAAGTCTCGGCTATAAACAATGTACACGACCTAGTTGTTTACACAATTACGACTGGGAAGTTTGACCCTACCTAACCGTAATTACTAAATTGGCTAGGAAACATGGATAACGGTTAGGATATTTCCAGCCGAAAACAATCAACTACAAAAAAACATCTAACACAAGGCCTTTTACGGTTGGGAATGTCCCATCCGTGTAAACATATAACGGTTAGGATATCAAAATTTAATAACCGTTTAAGAGGTTAACGGATGGGAGTTCGTGATGTCCCAACCATTAGGTTGCAATGACGGCCAAGACAATATTATATAACAGCCGTAAACCCTTCAGAAATGAATTTTGAAATACCCTAAAGTCATCAATCGAACCTATTTTTTCAATCTAATGATAAAATAATTGATGGATTTTTCGATTCTTACCTTGTAGGAGTCATTTGTGGAGGATTTGCTGGTGTTTGAATAAATTGGTTCACCACATAGGGATTTAGTGTTTGGAGAGATTGGTTCACCACCTCTCCATTAAAAGGAACATTAATAACTTGCCATGTTTCAGAATCAGGGTTCAATCGGCCGGATCTTGTCACTCTTGGTCTTGCTGTCATCTAGAGAATCAGTGGAGAATAAAAAGTTTTTGATTTTGGTTTTTGAGAGTTTTTGAGAAGATAAAGGAGAATAGAGAAAATGAATGGAGGAGAGGGTTAAAATTAGGATTAGGTTTTGATTTAATTTATTTAGAGGAGAGGGTAAATCAGACTTTTAATTCACTTTTAATTCACTTGGACCTCCCCCATCTAGTGTTTGCCTCCCCAAAGCATTTAAGCCCCCAAAATGGTCAAAAGACTACGACTTTTTAAGCCCCAATAATATGATTCATATTAATTCCTTAGAGCTAACAAAAACAGTAAAGTCCGGAGAATTCTTGTTTTTATACATTTAACTCAATGGTGATGCCCCCAATTGGAGCATGGAGTTGGACCTCGTTAGGTTAAACAACTGGTCTGTTCAAACAATGCAAATTTCAATCTACCATTTTCTTTTTTTGCACAATGACAAACAATAGATATAATCCTTGAAAACAAAAGATTTTAACCTATCTTGCGTCAATAGTTGACAATATAGGCTTAACTTTTGTATTTGTCAAAAGTCTATTCATTCTTTTATCAATACACGCATATCGACATACGAAAGACTTTACTTTTGACAAGATATGGGACAATCATAGTTCACGGACGCAAACACACATATCCCATAATAATTTGCAATATATAAAATCATAAAGATTAATACTGCAAAAATCATCTTCCAATCAAATTTAGAGTTTAAACCAATAAATCTAAAAACATGAAGATGAAAAACATTGAACATAGCTATGTGTAATCACAATAATGGCTATTCCACACTCTAGTTATTCTTCTAACAAAAACATAAAAATAGAAGATTTACTAGATGTTAAAACCTTTGAAGAATTCTTTATCGTCCCTGAACTCCTTGTCGTCAATAGCCATTGGGATGTAAGGTTCATTAAGGTAGGATTTTATATCAATAAACCTTCTTGGCTGATGATGTCGAACCAGGGCCTTCTGAATCTCATGAGTCTTACACACAAAAGAGTTTATTTGTTGAATCTCCTTTCGCATCTCTTTCAACACTTCAAGAACATCAGAAAACTTCTGAGAGTTTGAAGGAACAACTCTTGGCTTCCTCACATTCCTTATTTTTCTTTTCAATGTCGGAGCTAATGGAGATTTCTCTTTTTCCTTCATGATTGATGGCTTGACAATCATATTAACATCCTTTCCATCAGAATACATGGCACTTGGAACATCCATAGGCGTATGGGTTTGTGAGAGGAAATCACTATCTCAACAAGTACTCTTGGGATAAAAAGGAGTTTCAAGGAAGGAAAAAGAATGTAGGGTTTCGAAACCTTTAACAGGTTCGTACACGTCCAACTCTCAACCCTATCAAGAGTAGAATTGACGATGATAACCCTCTCTTTTGTTGATAGACATGTGTTGATGGTGGCTTTTAGATTAGGCATAAAATCGTAAAACCGTACATCAGACATAACGTCACTATGACCAATAGCGCATTTATTAAATCAATTAGCGAATTTATGTAAGAATTACCAGGGTAACTTTTTTTTCTTATATACATGTGTCATGTTCCACGGCAGAATCCTTAGTGTTAACTGACATAACCTATGTATACACCTAACCCTAATTCTCTCACCGTGCCAATGGAAAACCATGGAAGCCACGTCTCTGCGCCAAGGCATGCCAACCAAGCCAGCCGCACCACCGTGCCAATAGAAAACCATTCCATCCACGTCTTTGCGCCAAGGAATGACAACCATGCCAGCCGCACCACCGTGCCAATGGCAAACCATGCCAACACGTCTCGCGCCAAGGCATGCCAACCATGCCCGGCCCGCCACCGTGCCAATGGAAAACCATGCCAGCCACGTCTCTTCATGCCAGCCACGTCTGCGCCAAGGCATGCCAACCATGCCAGCAAAGCACCACCGTGCCAATGGCAAAGCATGCCATCCACGTCTCTGCGCCAAGGCAGGCCAACCATGCCAGCGGCGCCACTGTGCCAATAACAAACCCCGCCAGCCACGACTCTGCGCCAAGGCATGCCAACCATTCCTGCCGCACCACCGTGCCAATGGCAAGCCATGCCAGCCACGTCTCTGCTCCAAGGCATGCCAACCATGCCAGCCGCACCACCGTGCAAATGGCAAACCATGCCAGCCACGTCTCTGCGCCAAGGCATGCCAACCATGCCACCGCACCACCGTGCCAATGGCAAACCACGCCACCACTTCTCCACGCCCGAAATAAAGGGTTGCAATAATCAACGGCTACCCTTCTTTTTGAGATGCAGATCTCGACCATCCAAGTTCGCCACCTAACGCACGGCAACTTGCGACCCAAGGCCAAACACCACGGTTTGCACCAAACCCTAGTTTTGGCCTCGCCTATACCATGCCAGCCTCTCCTTCACGTCATTGGATGCCAAAATGAAGGGTTACAACAATAAACGGTCACCCTTCCATCTAAGATGCAGATCTTAGCCGTCCAAAGTCACCAGCTAACGCATGGAAACTTGCGGCCCAAAGCCAAAACATACGGTTTGCACCTAAACCCTAATTTTGGCCGCGCCTACTCTATGGCAAAGCTATGCTCAACGGCTTCTAAAACGAAGGGTTGCAATAGCCAACGGCTACCATTCTCTTTGATATGCAGATCTCGACCACACAAGTTCGCCACCCGACGCATGGCAACTTACGGCCCAAAGCCAAAACACACGGTTTGCACCTAAACTACAATTTGGCCGCGCCTACTCTTTGACAATGCCATGACTCAACGCTTGGTTGCTACAAACGAAGGGTTGCAATAATCAACGGCTACCCTTCTCTTTGAGATGTAGATCTCGACCACACAAGTTCGCCACCTGACGCATGGCAACTTGCGGCCCAAAGCCAAAACACACGGTTGGCACCTAAACCCTAATTTGGCCGCGCCTACTCTATGGCAAAGCCATGCTCAACGCCGGGTCGCTAAAACGAAGGGTTGCAATAATCAACGGCTACCCTCTCTTTGAGATGCGATCTCGACAACATAAGTTCGCCACCGACGCATGGCAACTTGCGGCCCAAAGCCAAAACACACACGGTTTGCACCTAAACCCTAATTTGGCCGCGCCTACTCTATGGCAAAGGCATGGTCAACGCTGGCTGCTAAAACGAAGTGTTGCAATAATCAACGTCTACCCTTCTCTTTGAGATGCAGATCTCGACCACACAAGTTATCCACCTGACACATGTCAACTTGGGGCCCAAAGCCAAAACACACGGTTCCACCTAATCCCTAATTTGGCCGCGCCTACTCTATGGCAAAGCCATGGCTACTAAAACGGAGGATTGCAATAATCAACGGCTATTCTTCCCACTGAGATGCGGATCTCGACCGTTCAAGTTCTCCACCTAACTTACGTCCCAAAGCCAAAACATCACGGTTTGCATCTAAACCCCAAATTTGGCCGCGCCTATTCTTTGGCAAAGCCATGTAGACTCTACCATGGCCACTGGCATGCCACCATGCCACACGTAACACCTTGCTACACGTTTTCCCATGAAAATACTCGAGACATCTAACACATGTCACAAACCGGGGGATGCTCTTGGTGGTTTACAACGTGCGGCGTACACTACGCCCGTTACATGAAAGTGTCATAAGAATGAATCGGTTAGTAAATACAAGGAATAATGGTGAAACGCTCCTTTCATTATGGAACATCAATTCCAGGCGTTACCCATATCAATTTAAATCAACAACCAAAAGGTTGGATATTCTAATTGATTGAACAACGCACAACCAGTGATATTTCAATTATATAACAAACTATAATGCGGAATAGAAATATCACAGACACTTAATTTTGTTAACGAGGAAACCGCAAATACGAAAAACCCCCGGGACCTAGTCCAGTTGAACACATACCGTATTAAGCCGCTACGTACACTAGCCTACTCCAAATTAACTTCCGGTCTGAGCGCGTAGTTGAACCCCAATCAATCTCACACTTATCCAAGGTACGCTTATGCTCATACGCCTCGATCTCGGCAGATGCTACGTACTTGATTCCCTTAGCCGATCTCACCCACAACTAAGAGTTTCTACGAGCCAAAGTCGAAGACTTTAATAAACAAATCAGATCACACGAAAAGTCTACTAATAGATAAATCTGTCTCCCACGAATATACCTACGAGTTTTTGTTCCGTCTTTTGATAAATCAAGGTGAACGTAACCAATTGATAACCCGGACTTATATTCCCCGAAGAACAACCTAGTATTATCAATCACCTCACAATAATCTTAATCGACGCAATGAAAAAGATATTGCGGAATCACAAACGATGAGACGAAGTGTTTTTGATTTCTTTTCTATCTTGCATATCGGAGATATAAATCTCAAGACAATTATTCCAATTGTACTCGTACGATAGAAACAGCAAGATCAGATCACACAACTACAAGAAAAGTAATATCGGTCCTTCTTCACAATCCCAATGAAGTCTTTAAGTCGTTAACTGGTTTAGAGAAGAAAACCCAAGGTTAAAGGATAAAACGACTCTATCTTATGCAAATAGTATCACACGTAAGGCGTGGGGATTAGGTTTCCCAGTTGCTAGAGTTCTCCCTTATATAGTCTTTCAAATCAGGGTTTGCAATCAATGTTAGCTTGGTAACAAACCATTCAATATTCACCGTTAGATGAAAAACTGATTAGATTCAAGCTAATATTTCTCAACCGTTGGATCGAAACCTTAGCTTGTTACACACAAATAAAATGTCCAATTTTGGGTTTATGTAACCGTTCCCAAACATTAACATTTGTAGGTTCAACAATAGTTAACCAAATGGTTAGCCATATGATCACTTTCATATCAACCATATTCTTTTCACCATAACTAGTTCAAATGACTCAAATGAACTAGTTAGAGAGTTGTTCAATTGCTTAGATCTTATGTAACTACACAAGACACAATCGAAGCAAAAACGGTTTGATTCACTCGAATCGGTTCATGAACTTTATAGCCACGGTTTGCAAAAGCATTCCTTAGTTTATATAAACATGAGTTCAAAAACAACCGATTTTAGATATAACCTACTCAAGTTCGCGGACTTAAGCTCTCGGAAGGAGTTCACAAACTCCAGCAGAAATTCTTGGGTCGAGAACTTCCGCCCGGGATCATGGACTTGGCTCACGCTACATTCCGTTTCTCTTGATCAACAAAGTTCGCAAACTTTGGTTCAAGGAATAAGGACTTATACATATATGTGTTTCCACAACAATGCTTATATCCTACCAATGGTTATGTAATCTAAACTCTCATTTCAACCATTGAGTTCTCCCAATTAATCAAAGAACCATGAACATAAACAACACCTACAGACTGCAGCTCAAGTCAATTTTAGCTCCACCAATTCTTTAATATATCACCAACTCTTTTGCCTCATTCGACAGCACAACCACCAGCTTCTTCATCTCAGTTCATTCCCTGCACCTTCCATTACTATGAACTGATGGCAGCAACATCATCTTTGAGTCTTCGTTATCCTCCACCACGTACGGTTTCTTCTCGCTTCTTGAACTCAGCAGTTGAGCTCAACTGCAGCTCTAGAAACCAACATGACCTATAACCCTTCTTGCATTCATCAACTTCTCCATATCATACCCAACAACAAGAATAACAACCGATTCCTTCTCAAAGACAAGGCTTAATCAAAGAACTTGCACTCCGTCTTCTAATTCATGACCAAAAACCCTAATTTATCTCAACCGCAATCGAGCAGTCTCTCTCGCCAATTTGAAATCTTCAAACCCTTGTCGTCTTGTTCTTCATATAACTCAATCATCTTCATATTGATTTCAATTCTTCCAATTCCTCAATTCCATTGGCGCTCACAACCTGAAACCCTGTCAATCTTCTCGTTCTTCTCGGTATCAAAACCACTCCCGCATTCAACACACTTAAAACTATGTCTCGGATCCAATCAAGTTTCGACTTCAACAATGTTGTCACCATCATCTTATTCCAAGTTCACTTGATTCTTAAGAATCCCAACAATCTCTCGATCCCTATTTCCTCCAGCAGCAGCCGCACTTCACTCTTGATTTCAGGTTGAACTGAAAAATAAAAAGATAATGATAGCATTTCTTCACTGATTTTTTGGTCATGTAGGAGAACCGATTTTCTACTTCAGGCACCCACTAAAACGATAAGGGCCTCCCGGTTCTTGCATGGCTTGTCGGTTCCGAATAACCGACAGCCTAATTCCTTGTTCAACTCAATTGTCAGTTATGGAGAACTGACACTTCTTCTTCACCTCCTTCTTGCGTATTCTATTCGACTCCAAGTATAGCTCGCCTTTCATGTTTTTGCCTTTTACACTCCAAATGAATGATTTTTCCTTCTTTTGTTCCGAATGACTCCATTGCACCTATAAAACTCAAAACAAATGTAAAATATATAATTTACAAGAAAAATAACAAAGAAAACATAATCAATAGATAAATATCAGGGCATTTTAGACACCTATTAGAAGGAACCTGCAGAAATTCATTAAGGATATACAAACTCAATTTGCTTGCATCAGGGAATCAAAGCCACACATCGAGGAATCAAGGAACTGCAGAAATTCATCATGAGAAGGCACACACCACACCAGAAAAGCTTTTCCTTGCTTGCATCAGAGGAACCAAAGCCGTTTAACATGCTTATATACGGAATCAACATAACGGTGGTTGTAGAATAATGTGCCATTCGTACTTGAATATCTGTTCAACTCTGTGTAACTAACCTTCCAAGGCATTATATGCAACATATCATATTTTTTTGTATTATACCCATGCTTGTAAACTCTATACAACTTATGGGGTTTGCTTTTACCATGAGATTCTACCGTTAATGTGCCATTCGTACTTGAATATCTGTTCAACTCTGTGTAACTAACCTTCCAAGGCATTATATGCAGCATATCATATTTTTTGTATTATACCCATGCTTGTAAAATCTATAGAACTTATGGGGTTTGCTTTTACCATGAGATTCTACAGTTATGAGAACTTATGCATTGACAAAATTTATGAGTGGCACGCATGTATGAAGTATCAACCCGAACTTCTAATTTCTCTTTCTCTTTAAAATAGTAGTTCACACATGCGATATTGACATGGACTTTTCTTTGTGAAAATGCAAAAAAAAATCATCTGTAACTTTGAGGTTCGTGGATGCTTTACGAGCACTGTTTATAAGAAACAGAGGTCATCACCAAATACGAAATTAGACGTGCGTAACAATAAGTTCCTCCCAGTTGTGCAGCTATATTTTTTCTATTTTCGAAAAACAGATTACATAAAATTATATTACTTCTTACGATGGTAATGACACATAAATACCTTACCTGGCATGATATGACCACAGAAAACACGCTCCAAGTTTTGTGGGCTCCTTTACCTCTCTCTTGCTGATACGTTACAAACAAACACCTCTTACCATCATAATAATGGTTTGTATTTATAGCCCATGAAGCAATGTCGAAATCTGGATTTAAAGATCAACTATAAACCTTGAATGATAAGCTAGAAATCCGATGTTTTCTCCTGCAAAAGTATGTATTCCTTAATGAAGAGGAAGACATCAAAACCTATATGTAACCTGACAATGCTAAAAATAATGAAAGCGTGGATATAAGACAACATAAAACATCAAACATAAAAGGCCAAGGGAGAATAATTCATGTACTTCTATATTTTCATCGAGTGATTGTTTCTTTAAAGAAATACTCAGTTTCTCATGGCGATGCACTCGAAAAAAGGGTGGTATTTAACATTTAGGTTTGCCAGGGTGCTTAAGTTGATTAAACGTAGATATCCATCACTAACAAATAACTTTCTCATGGAAATATTCAACATAGACCATCAACACCAATAATTTTCTCATTCCAAAATATTCAACATCTTTTAGTGTCATTTTATCAAGCTATTTCAATATAATATTATCTAGTATTGGAGCTAAGCTTCTCAGAATTAGCTAATTATTAGGGGAGACTATATATCAGGTAGCCATTTCTAAGTTTCATTCCAAGCGGATCTCACAACTCCATAGATCAAACGGTTCTTTTCCGAACTCAAAAAACTACTACTTCAAACCAGTGAACAGTGGAGAATAGCAAATGCTGCATTAGCCTTAAACTACCATATGTATCTGTAACCAAAAGAGAAATTCGTATCACAACATTGTATACATGAGGTTCATAGTTGGCTAGACAAAAAGTAAGAAAATACTGCGAACATGCACGTAACCTCAAAAAATATCCTTACGGTTTAATTTGTATCATAGTTGGTACACCATTCCAGAGGTAACAGATACGTTAGGAATTGAATTTTAGACAATGTACTGCAGTCTCGGTAAAATTAGTTGGTGTACCAATTTCAAACCATTTTAGAATATCGGTTTTAGGGACGATAAGATTTATTAGAAATTACCTTCTCTAGCAACTTTAGATTACATGTTATGCCGTGGAAGACCTAAATATATGTATAACTTATAAATCTTGTTAAACCAAACAAAACAGCTGAAACCCACTATAAAAGATAGGCAAGTTTCCTTATTTGAGTATGTCAAAAAAATAGGTTTGTTTCCATATGTGGAAAGCCAAATGTTATGATTTTACTAATATACCCATAGAGGGACCACTTCTCTCTCTCCGTTTTCTCTCTTAATATTAAAGTGGGACCACTTCTCTCTCCCATCTCTCTTATAACAAATGAGTGGGGACTAAGGATAGATTAGTAAAAAACATGAAAAAGTGGCTATAATGATTGGTTTTCTTAATTTTTGTGAAAACCAAACTTGCCTATCTTTTAGAGACGGAGGGAGTAGATCAAATACTATAAATAAGAACCAATTGTAATGTCCAACAGTCTACTATACCTCTTGCGCATAATCATTTCAGTACAACAATTTTCATCATAGAATTGGGTGCCGAAAAAGTTATAACAAAAAATAAGTCACTAAGTTAAATATATATAGAGAGAGACGTTCCTATTCCTTGATCTCATACTCGGAATCATTTTTCTTTAGATGCATAGATTCAAAACAGTTAGGATACCTAGATTAATAACCTCACAATCAAATTGGCAGCGTTGCTGATTGTTTCAATGTCATCTTTTAAGAATGGAAACATAGCAAATGTGGGAATCTAAAATTTAAATTTAGTGTGACTACATCAAGCTAGTTAGATTGACACTTATCTCAATGCCACCAGTTACAGGGTTGTGTAGAGAAAATAAACCTTATACGTGTGAAATCAAAGGTAACACAATATAAATACGGAGTGGAAACTAACCTGGAATAAAGATCAAATATTTTGGTTGGTTTGCTAATAGTAACATCTCATAAGTAGGGTTTGGTCTATTTTTCAACGTATATTTGAAATACAAAGAAACTGGTAAGCTATGAAGACACCCTGAAAAACTAAAAAGTCTCAAGGTAGAAGAAAATTGACTACAAGTTTCTTTCAATAGTAAGTGACAAATTATTTCTCAAGTAATTAACATGAGAAACTGCAGTTTCAATAGTGTAATTTTATTTCATTATTAATTTCTATAATGAACCTCAATGAGCTTCATACAATCATGACCCTATGAAACACTTAACAACCTCAACTCAACTAAAACAGGCATGTAAAATACTCAATTATCTCTATTGACAGATAAAGAAAATAAATTACTGTTTTGTAATGGTGTTGCATAATATCATAGTTTTGCTCAATTCACTCAACTAAGTTGGTGCGCAAACTGTGGAACAATGAGCATAAATTGCATAATAGAACTGAACATGGAAATGACAAAACAAAAGTTCAAGCAACTTATCAGCAAGAGTACCTTGAGAACCTGGGTAGCTCGATAAATCTTTAAGACAGAAGTCCAAGCATGGTTGTGCCCTTCTCAATATGCTTGCGGTTCAATCATACATGGCCTTCAGAGATAACTGAAATTCATTAGATAACTGAAATTCGTTAGATCACTGAATTTCATAAGGCCAACGATCAACACACACACAAAAAAAAAGGTAACAAATAAAATCAAATTCAGGATGTCCTGCCTATATGGGTTGCTGTAGATATTAGATGCACAATGTTCTGCAAAATCTTAGGTTCCAAAGCTTGTCACAAAGAATACGCTTTGAAAATACAATAAAGAAATATGTAATCAAAATAAAACCAACGACCAAAATGCTGAGAAGAAAGAAAAACAGCAAGAATCGATTCACAAAAATAAAATACACAATGAAAACACTAAAGTTACCAACCTAAACCCTGTAAGCATCCCCATAATCAAAATTAAACCAAGAACCCAAATAATGAATAAGAAACAAAACTGTGAGACAGGAAAAAAGTATAAGAAGAACACACCTCAGTTAGATGATGTTGGAAGACGATCGAAGAGGAGCAAGAAAGAATCAACAGAAAAGAAAAAATTTATGGGTTTTGCTTTAGAGGAAAAGATCTGAGATCTCCTTCATCGAAGGTCCCAAACACCCCCAAGTAGAGGTGTAAAATGTGCCGGCCCGGCACAGCCCGGCACACGAAGTCGCGTGCTTCACGTGCCATGTGCCGTGCTGTGCCAA
Organism: Papaver armeniacum; assembly: GCA_023531295.1. Classification (NCBI taxonomy): domain Eukaryota; kingdom Viridiplantae; phylum Streptophyta; class Magnoliopsida; order Ranunculales; family Papaveraceae; genus Papaver; species Papaver armeniacum. The sequence goes on along the minus strand of JAJJWW010011948.1, from coordinate 42,916 downwards.
CGATTTAAACGTGTTGTGTCGTGCTGTGCTTTACTAGTCAAAAGCTAGGCACATCACAACCCACGAGCACAACACACGAATAAACGTGCCGTGCTGTGCCGTGCTGGCACACGTGCTATAAACAATTTGAAATCACTTAATGTATACATTAAGTCGGACATTATCACAAGAATTTAATTAGACAACATATCATTTGAAATTATTTCAAGTAAAATTAATAAGTTTATTCAATAAAAAGAAATAGCCCATCAAATATGGATTATTGTCATGTAAATTAATGTTCTAGTTAAATATAGGTGACGACATTATAACAACGATATTGAAATATATTTTCCAAATATTAAGGTATTATATGTGTTGTTATAAATAAGCCAACATAAAATGTTAAAAACTAGCTAGAATAGTGACTCTTTTGTGAAATATATAAAAAATGTGATGTATGATGCCTTGTTATATGGTGTATTTGTACATGTTATGACGTGCTCTCTTAACGTGCTGTGCTGGGCTGGGCCACGTGATTATCCGTGTCGCGTCTTTGTGCTCTTTGTGCCAATTAGTCAAACCCAAAGACGTCCCATTTAACTAACGTGTTGTCTTGGAAGTCTTTGGGCTAAGTCAAATTTGTGCTCAAATTTTAGTGTCTTTGTCTTTGTCAGGTGTTTCGTGTTGGCACAGCCCAATTTACACCTCTACCCCCAAGCATCACCTCTGGTTAAACTTTTTGTTGCTGAAATTTGAGAAAGACAAAGTGTCACTTTTTTAGGAACAACTCTGGAAGAATAAATTTGAGAAGAGACCCCCGAGCATCAATTACAAAGTGTCACTTTTGTAATTGATTATCAATGCAGAGAATGGAAGAATATATCAACTTTAAGAACAAAAAACTATCAGAAAAAATTGAAACCTTGCAACCAATAGTGAATAAATACTTGCAACTTATAGTTAGATACAGAAAGACCTTTCCCAGCAATCAAATCTCCAAGCATAACATCTCGGGAATATCTGGACGTACCTAATGCCGAAGTAAAGTAAAACATAGTGAGATTATACATTTTCTTCTCAGTAACAATTTCCGCTGTTAGGGTTGGATAGGAAGAAGAAACCATCGCTGCTGTGTCTCCCCTGTCCAAAAAAAAAAAAATTGAGGTGGAAAGAGAAAATTGAGGTGGTCGAAATTTGTTGGTTCTCCTACTTCTTAGGAAGACTCAGTAGTGCCACCTAAACGAATCAGTGTTTGACTTTTACTTGACGTTTGACTTTCTCTCCGTCATTCAATTAAATTCTTCTTATATTTCTTTGATTCTGTCCCCCAATAACATGGAAAGAAAACTAATTTCCCTTTCTCATTTCTTGCAATTGTGGTTGTGTTCATCGAACAAACTCTTCCCTAATTATAGAAGAAAAAAAACCCTGTCGTATTCTTTTTCTTCTCCAAAATCATCTCTCCATCTCTGTCTGTTGCTTTTTGTATCTCTCTCTCTCTCTCTGCTCTGAAGAAAATGATTCAGAAGAAATACAAAGTAACCATTATTGGTAGTGGTAATTGGGGTAGTGTTGCCGCAAAACTTGTTGCATCCAATACCTTAAAATTCAATTCGTTTCATGGTAAGAGTTAGCCCACCCAATCTGTTGTCTTTGAAATTCTATGAGAAAATGTAAGAAACATTTCAGTTCTCGTCTTTTCCAGATGAAGTTAGAATGTGGGTGTTTGAGGAAACATTACCAAATGGTGATAAACTCACAGACATCATCAACAAAACCAATGTAAGTATCCCCATTTTCTCTGTTTGATAAAATTACATATTTTTTCTTCATTCTCTTTTAGAAGTTTTGTTTTTGACGTAACAGGAAAACGTCAAGTATTTGCCTGGAATAACGCTTGGCAGCAATGTTGTGGCAGACCCCGACTTGGAGCATGCAGGTAATAAATTTTTGAAAAGATGCTGAGCATATTTAAAGTAATGCAAATTATGTTGTTGCTTTTTCATGGTTCTGTAATCGTTGCTACAGTGAAGGATGCAAATATGTTGGTATTTGTAACCCCACATCAATTCATGGAAGGTATATGCAAGAGACTTGTTGGAAAGATTAAAGGAGATTGTGAAGCAATTTCTCTCATTAAGGGTATGGAAGTGAAACCGGAAGGTCCTCGGATGATTTCCAGTCTTATCAGTAAACAACTTGGGGTCAATTGTTGTGTTCTCATGGGTGCTAACATTGCGAATGAGGTAGTGCAAAATGGATTCAATTTAGAATCATCAATTGTTCATTTCAAAGCAAGCTGCATTTGCTATCCAATATGGTTGTAAGTAAGTAATTGATTTCGGTTTATGTAGATTGCTTTGGAGAAGTTTAGTGAAGCAACAGTTGGATACAAAGAAGACGAAGAGGTTGCACAAAGATGGGTTCAGATTTTCGGCACTCCTTATTTTCATGTATCAGCTGTGAGTCTTCAACATTCATTGTATGAATTCCAATCAGTAATAGTAAATGCTATATGTGCTTATGGATATGAAAAAATCAATCCAAATTGTCTGAATAAAATGTCAAAGACAAAAGAAAATTTGTTAGTACTAACGCAGTTGTGACACTATTCATTAAAAATGCAGTTAGTACTACAAACATTTTATAGACTCCATGAGTAAACTATCAATATTGTGCCATTCAATATACTTTTCTGTTTTTAGTATCAAATCCTCCACCAAATTGACTTGTATGGATAGAACAACAGGTCAGGGATGTTGAGGGCGTGGAACTATGTGGGACATTAAAGAATGTTGTGGCCGTTGCAGCAGGCTTTATTGATGGTTTGGAGATGGGAAATAACACCAAGGTACAAATTTATGTTCAGTTGTAATTCCCCAATGTTTATACCAATCACAAAGAGATCTAATATTCCACCAACAATAAACTTACCAGGCGGCAATAATGCGCATCGGCTTGAATGAAATGAAAGCATTTTCGAAGTTGATGTTCCCATCTGTTTGCGACAACACCTTTTTTGAGAGCTGTGGGGTAGCTGATCTCATCACTACATGCAGTATGGAAGCATATACATATTCTTTTTCCCTATCCTTCCATCTTCTGTTTTATTCCCTGAGGACATCATTAGAACTTTAAGATTCTTGCTCTCTCTCTCTGTGTGTGTGTGTTTATGTGGCAGTGGGGGGAAGAAACAGAAAAGTGGCAGATGCTTTTGCAAGGAGCGGCGGGAAGAGGTTATTTTTTATTCCAGAGATTCGTTGCAAATGTATATTTCTTGTCTATGGATGTCCTATCATCACTTAATAAGCTTTCTTTTTAATCTTATGTTCAGGTCTTTCCACGAGCTCGAAGCAGAGTTGTTGCATGGCCAGAAACTACAGGTACATATAATAGAAACAAAAAATATTTTTTTTAGCATTTTTCAGATGACCTACTGAACTATATTTTCACTGACCTCATAAACTTATTGCACCAAGGTTTTCATGTTGACTTGTTCTATGCATGTTTTAACAAATAGCAGCTTAGTCTGATCTAACTAACTATAATCTCTTTTTGAAGGGAGTATCAACAGCAGAAGAAGTCTATGAAGTTTTATGCCAACGTGGATGGCAAAAGTCATTCCCGTTATTCAAGACAGTTCACGAGATATGTGTTGGTCGTCTTCCTCCTTCTGCGATAGTTCAACATAGTGGGAATGCTACACAAATTCCCGTCTATGGAAGGCTTTGAGCAACATCAACTTTTGAAAGAGGATTTAGATCTGGATCCCAAGTAATTGAAATGCAAATCGGCATAAAAGTTCAATCTTAATAGGGTACGTAGCCGAAAAGAACCGAAACCTATGACATCCATTCTTTACAGCTTTGAGTCACATGGAATTGACAGTGTCTTGGGCTAACACTAACAAAGTATCAGGCATTTAGTATTCATAATTAAAGTTGTAATGAATGGGTTAGGAAATTAAAATACAACCACAACTCATATGTGTATTAATGCCTTCTAAACTTATGATATAGTATTATGGATTCTACTAGAGATCTCTTGGCAGACATTTCCTTCACCTCTTATAGTTTATACCGAACTGCATTATCTGGACCTTTTCCTGAACTGAATTAATGTTTCAGTTTGAGCTGCATTGTTTGGACAACAGGCTTACAGCTTACTAACATGAAGCTTCTTATGCAGTATTCCCAAAATTATTTTCTTTTTGGCTTGTGCAAGAAGTTCTTTACTGACCTTTTATCTCCTTTCCTCTTCCAGTCTCTTTTTCTCTCTGTCAAACGATAAATGATGCAAAGTTTAGACGCGAAACAGTAGACTAGGGAAACAGAACAAACATAATCGAATAAAACACAGAAAATCGAGTTTAGGTTAAACCTAACACTTTTCTGTGAGCAATATAGATTATAAGCTGTAAGAAAATTATAATAAAAGACTGTATTTTTTAGAAGTCCTAGTAGCCGTTTAATACTAGATAGTAACCCCTGGGAAGAGAAAGAATGGGCAATTGGGGGATATAAAAATTAATTGGGGGATATTAATTACTATTCCCATCCTATTTCTCATGCTAAGGGGTGATTTTTGGGTGCAAAATTACTAAGTTACCCTTGATATTAAATAAAAACCTAGGGAATTTACTATATCACCCTTATACCAAAATAAAAATCTAAACATAAAACCTAAAATCATTCACAATATCCCCTTTTCTTCTTTCTACCGGCAACCCTTATTTACCGGAAAAAATTTGTCCAATCATCGGAAAAAAAAAAATTCTTCAAAATTCTATAGTCGATTGATCAATTATGTTTAATCAAATGTTATTGGCAGTTGCATCCATGCACCTATACTCAGATGTTGTTGGCAGTTGCATCCCATGTACTACTGCTTTTGGAATTACGTTTTTCATGGCTAAATTGAGTTGGATTTGGCTGTATCATGCCATCCAAAATGAGTACAACAACAGTATTATAAGCTCCTGATTATCAAATCATACCAATCTCAAAACAAAAGTTCTAAAAGAAACTCCTCGAAACTTGTGATGAAAAAAAAATCTTAAAATAAACAACTAAGCATAGTTGGTAGGATTGTTCTTGATCATCATCAATATAGTATCAATCTCAAAACCAGCACTTCCAAACCCTATGTAGTAGAATCATGAACTCGTCTAAAAAATTTTCAGCTACAACCGTTAGAGCATTGAATTTATGTTGAAGACCCTCACAATTTATTAATTTAAGGCTCACTAGGCAACAAGTATCGAGTTTGAATTTCCTTTGAATGCCATGCCGGCAAACGATTCCGGCATTGTTTTGCAATTTCATCTCAAAGACGGCAGTGTGTAATAACAAAGTGAAATTCTCTGGATGGAATTTCATATCAGCCGGTATTGTTTATGATACAATATCAATGCCGGAATATCTTCACCAAGATGCTCGTGTTTTTTTATTCAATGCCGGGTTTAGCTTGATATATGCAGACTTTTCGGATATCATGCCGCTACCTATTAACAATGCCGTGTAATTGTGATTTTGCTTTGTGATTGACAATGTTCTTGTAATCAAAATCAAAATAATGAAGCATGTTATGGAGATATTGTGGGCTTCTTTGTGTGGTTACTTGTTGTTCGCGGAAATGGACGGACCGGGCAAAGCTCGCTTCTGTTGCTATTGACTCGGTATGCCTCTTTAGTTGTTGCCCAATTATGGTAAACTTTGATATAAGAGCATTTGAAAGATTGTTGGAGTATGCTGTATGTTTAATGAATTTGGATAGAAATCTCTGTATGGTGTCTTTTGAAAAATTTATCAGAGCTTGCAGTTGCCTTAGGATTCGATGGTTGGCTGGTAATGTTTTGTGATTTCATTTCTTAGTTGAGCTTTGTGGGTTATTTTCATATGCTTGTGAAAACCTTGGTTTAGGACTAGTAGTCTAGTACGAGAACAACGAGATAATGCGCAATAGCTCGTGTGTTTGAAAGTTCTCAAAGAACAATATAAACATGTATTTTGTTGATTCAATTGTACTTTGCTAAATGAATTTATATTTTAGAAATCAGGTGCTTACGAGAATTAGTAGCTGCAATGCTGTAGTGAAATTGAAAATAGTAATCAGAGTAGGTCACAACTTAAACTGCAACAAGAACAAAAACTAGCTTGGTTGCTTATGTTCAATACGTATACAACCTGCCCTGACCTGATCGGAGTTCACTGTACAAATCATAGTGCAAACGGGTATTGGAGGTACTGAGTTGTCTGATGTCATGGCAATATGGACTGCCCTTCACTTTCTTTTCTTGCACTACAAGAAAATGGGAACTGAGAAGGTAATTTTTGTGTTTAACCTGATGTCGGCATTGTTAGTTGACCGATACAGTAACCCGCCAATAGGTGCCGATGTGCTCGATAAAGAATGATCAATGCCGGCATTGTTGGTGAGAGTACTCATTTCCTGTACACCTTGTAACCAAAACCGGCATTGTTTTATAAGTCTCACGCTATGCCGGCAAATGTTAAAATTGGGGGATATGGTGCACCGGCATTGTGTTTTCCAGGTACAACCATGGTAAATTCAAATTTACATCTGGAGAAGATTCAATATAAAAGATATGTTTATTGCTGACGTGAAGCTTCACAGTCATCTCTTTGGTCACTATGGTCACTCATTTCAACCAAATTTTTTTAACCCAACACTCATACTTCTAATTTCTTCAAAATGATCATGATTTATCCAAAATGATAATAATTTATGTTAATCAAATTCAAACTAATCAATTAACTTAACTAATTATGATTAGCCACTAAACTTGATTAGTGAGGGGTAGATTAGGAATTAGTTAAAATACATGGATAGGGGGTGACCTTGATTTACTATTTAAATCTCGTTTTTGTCTTTTAGTTGTATCCCCCAATTAATAAAACTATCCCCCAATTGCGTGTTCAAGAGAAACTTAAGACTTAAGGACATAACCCTCCCTATAACAAAATATTACTCCCTCTGTTTCTAAAAAATAGGCTTGTTTGGTTTTCTCAAAAATTAAGAAACCAATTATTGTAGCCACTTTTTCATGTTTTTTCCTAATCTATCCTTGATCCTCACTCATTTGATACAAGAGAAAGGGGAGAGAGAAATGGTCCCCTTTTTATATTAAGAGAGAAAAGGGAGAGAGAGAAGTGGTCCCCTTATGGATATACTAGTAAAATCATAACATTTGACCTTCCACATATAGAAACAAGCCTATTTTTTTGACATACCCAAATAAGAAAACAAGCCTATTTTTTAGAAACGGAGGGAGTAGTAAAAACATCACCCCTTGTTGAAATTATGCTCGTCTCTAACAAAAAAAAGTTGTTATAACTTCAGCATATATCTCGGGATCAATTCAATTCGCTTCAGCTCCTCTTCCATTATCCATGTCTAGATATATAATCTCCTGGCCGACTTCCCAAGCTACTTAACTAGGAACTATCGGTAGGGGTTTCCATGTCTAGATATAGTCTCCTTCACATCAAGAACTTCTTGGATGATATTAGGTTGTTCGGTAGCTAATTCCCCTTATACAGATTGTTGATTACTAGACGTTTCAGCAGCATCCATCGAGACCATAAAAATTATATAAACACAAACGTCGAGAATGGGACTGACTTGTATGTAGATCATTAGAGATGACCTAATTTATTATCTAATAAGGACGTGTTAGACCATTGACTTATTCTTGTTAATGTGACTCTGTGTGGTCCACATATGTGCAACTGAGAGGTGTCAGTTATGTGTTGGTGGAACAACCGGCCAATGCAGTAGCCGGTAATCATTGTCTGTCTGTAAAAGCTTAAATAGCTTAAATAGTTTTATCTTGTCTTCTGTAATCTTTGAGAAAGAATGAAATGAAAAACAACTCTGAGAGTTTGTCAAACGACTGTAACTCTCTCAACATGGTATCAGACACCTATAAACCCTAATTTCATCGTCTTTTCTTCAATCAAACAATCTATCAAACTCTAATTTCATCATATTTTCTTCAATCAAACAATCTATCAAACTCTAATTTCATCATATTTTCTTCAATCAAACAATCTATCAATGTCTGAATCCAACAAACATATTGCATTAACCTTCAAACCACCATCAAAATCAACCAACACCAATTACACACTATGGAAATCACAAATTGTATCTTTACTTCGAAGTTGCAGTCTATTTCGATTTGCAGATAGATCATTTCAGTGTCCGGCAAAGTATTATCGAAGAAATTCTGCAGATGAAGCTGCAACTTTACTACGTCCTGATTATGTTGAAGACTCAGATCCTGAATCAGAATTCATTTGAAATCCTGCTTATACTTACTGAATAATCAAGATCAAGCTCTTCTATCATGGTTATTATCTGTGTGTGCTGAAGAAACTCATTCTCAAGTTCTAGATTGCACTTTCTCTCATGAAGTTTGGATTCGTCTTCAACACAATTATAAAGATAACACCAAATCAAGGCTAATGCAGTTGAAATCTGATCTTGTCACATTAAAGAAAAGCACAGATTCAATGTTGGTCTACTTCAACAAAGCTAAATCAATTTCTCATCAATTAGCTCAAATAGATCGAGTAATATCTGATGAAGTTCTGGTGTTTCACATCTTACAAGGTTTACCTTCTGAGTTAAATGCGTTTAAGACCTCCATAACAACTGAAGAATGAGAATCTCATCACCTCATTTGAGCTACTTGGTTTACTTTTATCTGAAGAAATTCGAGTGAATGATGAATCTAAAGTGGATCTTACTACAACTTCTACAAAGATATCGCAACCACAACAGCATCACTCTTTTGCACATAATCAAAGTTCTACCACTCGTACTTTTGGCTATTATCAACAGTATTCAGGTAATTCTAATTTTCATCCTCCTGCAAATTCAAATTGGTCTCCTTATGGTTCTAGAGGTCCTCCAAATATAGCAAATATGTTTCGAGGTGGTCGAAATGGTGCTCGATTTCGTGGTGGTTTTAGAGGTGGCAGATACACTACACCAAATTCTGGGATTAGAAACAGAACCAAGCCATTACTAAAATGGTTTGTAACGGCTCTAGCCTGTTGCAAAAGTGGGTGTTACATTTTTTTTGTAACGGCTTTGTGGTCACATTACAATTTTGGTTGTAACGCCCTCGTAATGTGACTCTGAGCCGTTACGAATTTGCTACGTGGTAACAGCTCCGGGCCGTTATGAATTTTTTTGTAACAACGCTGTCGTAACGTTGATGAGCCGTTACGAAATTTTTCGTAACAGCAAAAATATTACTACCAGTCAAAATTGACCTGGTCAATATGACCGGCACTTCATTTTCTGCCGGAAATATGTCGGAATTCCAAAATAATTACCTGTACAAGTCTGTTATTCAATCCATACAAATTCTATTATACATTTAACAAACAATAATATCTTGTTCTGTTCTTTCAATAACTTGAGAGAATTCATAGGCATTGAGGGAATACAACATCTGCTTAGAAACTTAAACGATTTCCTAAGTCATGTGCGGCTTAAAGCTCATACAACATTTGTTTACAACTCAAGATCATATAAGATAAAACTAACAAAAATAGAACTCACATAACAGTCTCTGCGTTCTCCTGCGTAATGTTTCTCTAGCAAATATGGAGCACTTCGCCTTGTCCGACAATACGTCTCAGCACCTAGAAGAAGTGAGTTGGTACCTAAGTCAATTTAAAAAAAAAGAACAAAGTTATGTCCAACTGGTGCCAGGGATTGCAAATTATATCAGTTAAAAAGCTCAATGAAAATAACCACAAACACTTCGTTAGCCAAACCAACAAGTTAACAAAGAACAACAACAAAAACCAAGTAAAACATAGGATATATATTTCTCCCAAAGTTAAACATAGGATATATATAAAGAGTAACTCAATCAGGATTAACAGGACAATGGCAACAATTACCCGGGCACGAACGAAACCACTAAGGGAAAAAGTGGAGAAACATCCAGTATAGGTACTAGTGTCATCAATATGACCAATGTTAAGCTGACTAAGAGTATTTTGCCTGTATTGACCCAAGCAAGAAAATCTATTTAAACAAGAGGTTTTTATCCACCCTGGACATGAGATAAAGTGACATACCAAAATACCAGAGAATGATGATGACGAATCCTTAAACTAGTAACAAATCCATAGGGTGGCACCATATAATGAAAGAACAGCAGAAAATATACCTGTTGAACTCAAGCCCTTTTCAAGTATACATCACCAATAGATCTGGAAATCTGCAAGACAGTAAAGGATCATTAGATAAAATCTCGTAAAACTTGCAGCAAGTAAAAGAAAATGACATATGTTTCCAGACAATCTGACCAACAAATATGGCTTTTATCTTGCCACATGTCGACGTGATCACAACTACTCATCTTGCCCATATTTTCTTGGTACCCTTCCTATCATGAAAAAGCACAATACTCATATGGACATCCTAATCGGGACATAACCCGCATACTATATACTCTTTGATTACAACATTAGGGAAAAATTCTGAGCAACACTGCAGCAGTAGATCCTAAAATGCACCACTAGGTCAGATGTAAACCATTACATATCAATATCAAAGCATCCAACCACTGCAAGAATCATTCTCGCAGTTGTCATCTAAAACAGAAGCCCTTTAGTATTTCAAGTGTCACTGACTGTAAACAAGGAACCTACCTACAACCGGGATAACTCATTTTCATCTCCAACATCACCAAGCTAACAATCTCTCATAGGTTTCATGCGAAATTCACATATTTACCGAAATCAATCCAGTAATAACCCCTGATCACTCTCACTCAATAATAAACTCTCAACACCTACATGAAATGCTACGACCAACATAAAAGGCAGAAGAATTACAAGGAAGAGAATAACAAGACATAGGAAACTCCCGAGCAACTGAAAATTGGATGCGAGAGAGGTGGTGCAAGGTCATGAAAAAGGCCAGTCGAGGCAAAGACAACAAATTCCATGGACATTGTTAAATTATCAAGCAAAAACTATAACTCCGGAGGACAAGATATGCATATACTACAATCTGGCACCAAGTTCATCATCAAATACTTTTTTGTTGACAAAAATGCTTCTGAAATTATTAAAATAACTTGAGAACAAACAAAATATCCGAATCCAACCTCATTCTAACATCCAATTTGCCACTCTTGGAGAATGTTACCTGTATGAGGCCCTTAACACGCCACACATTGTGCTTTAAAACTACAATATGTGGATCCTCAGGGTGTTGAAGAGCCTAAATCTCTCCAGTTTCCTTATCAAGTCTCCCAAGACAACTCGGAGTCACCAAATTGGCAATATAGAGAGTCCCGTCGCAGATGACCCCAACAAGACAGCAAGATCCAACAACTGCAAATTGGGGATTAGTGGACCATCGTCTGGACACAACGAAGATAAACCCTTCTTCATTCGCTAGAAAAGCTTTACCTTTAACATCTGCAAACATAGATTTTTGCTCAAGCAAACCCCAAACAGACCCACAGTTGAGATTTTAGGAACAACAACTAGATATCAAACCACCCAAGTACTTTGAGTAAATACCAGTTTAAAAATTATCAATTTAAAGTGTTCGAATCAAATTAGAAATGTGAATGGTATAATTCGCAAAAGATCCTAACAAACTACTGGAATTTTTTCTCTGCATCATGCAATATATATTTCTTTAAGATAAGAAGTGGAGCCTAAGATCACAATTGAATACATGAAATTGATAGGATTGAGGAAGCTTCTCACTCTTAAGATGGCGGAGAGTTGATCATTAACGAAACGTGCTGTCTCAGGCCCCCCATGTCCATCATAAACTCTAATAAAAGTCCCATACGGACCAGAATCATAAGTGCTTAGAGACCCAGATTCAAGCTGGCTCTGATCTTCAAGTAAATTATTGGATTGTACTACAGCCATTGAAAATTCTCCATTCCAATGTTGCCAAGTATCTTTATACCATTATTATCAAAATCCACCCTAACCGATCACCAAATCTATCCGACGCCACCTCTCAAGACCCCATGACTACCACCAAGTGTGTCACAAAAAAAAATAAAAATATGAACACACAATTCTACATGTTCATCCATCCATCAATCAATCAATAAGGAACATTCACCAGAATATCAAAATTCCAATATTTGGTTCAAAGTCACAGCGTATAAAAAGATGGCTGCATTGAAACCTGTTCTTTGTGCATACACATCAAATTTCGCCCAAATGGCACAAGCTTGTAACAGATCCACCGGTGAAATCAGCTATGTTCAAGAGATACATGTAAAATTAGTTATCAACTAAATAAGCAACCCCTTTAAATGGACATCTATAAAATGAATACTTGTTCCTCAAATAGCGATTGAAGAGACAAGAACATTTATTAGAGAGATCATTCCTCCAGCTCTCTCCAATGGAATTTTCACAAAATCTGCCAACTAAATGGATACATGTGAAATTAAAATTATAAGTTCTACAGGAAGATTAAATATCTATGTCGTAATAAGTGGAACAAGAAAACGACTAATTAGGATTTATACTGACAAGATGTCAATTCGAAAGTTAGAAAGAAGAAAAATGACATCTACTACTCGACATCACAGGTGATCGAGTGTACACACTACACCAAATTTTGGGCTCTAGTTCTACTCCACCAACACATCTATACGGCAGGCAAGTTCCGATTCATCAAAACCCCATTGCCAGATAACTAGTGTTGCACCAATATCCTGAAATTCATTTAACACAGACGTTGGAATAAATAAAATTGTACATTGCAGTAGTTCACAACTGTAGCTTGCTTAGCCTTGGGTTTTGGAGGCTCCATTTACTGTGACATACACATCTTGGTCACTCCAGCATTATAATGACTAAGAGCAGAAAGCACCGGAAAATATACTTACACAGATGTGACATCAAAGGTACCACCTCCTAGATCTAAGATAAAAGCATTCCTCTCTCCAACACTAGTGGCCTTTTTGTCAAGACCATAGGCAATGGCAGCAACAATACACTAATTGATGATAAGCATAACATTAAGACCAGCAATGACTCTAGCATCCTTTGTAGCTTGACGCTGAGAATCATTGAAGTAGACAGGGACTATAACAACATCGTTCTTAACTATAGAACCAAGGTACCCCTCATCAATCTCACGCATCTTAATCAAGACCATGGATGAAAAGGGGACTAAAGTTGCTTTTCCTTATGCTCATGTTCATCTTCTTCCGTAAAATCAAACAACCTAAGTTAGAACAAATGTAATAATTTTAGATGACTTCAAAGAAATAATGAAATATTACTCTTAAAGGTTTCAAAGAACAAACCTCTCCACTAATCTCATCTTCTTCATCTTCTTAATCATTCAATTTTCTGATTTTGATTCGTCAGATTCATCTTCATAGCCTCTGCCTCAGAATCTACTCAACCCCCTATAGAACCACCTCCCCCTGAAGCTGCCACAACTCCTACAATCAACAGAAAAACCAAATTTTCACTTGATAACTAAAAACCAGAAAGATAAGACAGACACAAACTAAAATTAAACTAACCGCACCTAATTCTGTTGGTTTAATTCCAATAGATTTCATGTTTTAAACAAAATCCCTAATTCTCAATCTCAAAACCCCGAAATCGCTTTACAAAACCCTAAATTTCAATATTGCGATTAAACCAAAATTTGAAAACATAGATGTGAAATAAACTGAAAAATGATGTTTGGGTTTGAAGAACTTACCCATTTTGACGATCCATGATTTTTATTGAAGCCTTTTTTCTCTCGATTTGTATGGTGTAAAAAACCTAATTGGGTCGATGAGTTATCTTTTTCTTCCTTCAATGATACCAAATCATCTTCAAATTAGCATACATGACAAATAGAAAAAACTAAAACCCTACAGATGATGAAAGACTTGTACAGATCTATGAAATCAAAATCCTAAACTAAATTAACAGATGATGGAAAACCCTAAAATCTAAAAACTGATGATAAAAGAGAGAAAACAAATGAAACACGCGAAGAAAAGTCGATGATTGAAGATGATAGAGAGCTTTTTGTGATGTTTCTTGGTTGTCGATTATTGAAGATGAAGATGAAGTATCACTAGGGTTTAGAGGCATGAGCTAAAAAGGAGAAAAGGGAAATGGGAAATGAAAAATCGATCTGTCGATTGTCACTAAGGCATGGGATGAAAAGAATCATCCATGTGAATGGAACACGCGTAGGTGGAAATATATTCTTGTGTTACTCAACTTGGGTGGAAACATAGAAGAACGCGTGTGAATGACACGCGCACAAATTGTAAGTGTTACGGCCTGTGTGACTAAGCGTGTGGTCGGCACGCCTATAAAAAAATTCAGAATAAATGGCCTCTCATTATTTAATTTTTAAAAAATTAGTAACGGCTCCTCTCTTACGAATATTTTGTAACTCCCATTTGGAACGGGAATTTTTAACGACCACAAAGCCGTTACAAATTGTCTGTTACTTAATCCGGAATTTGGTGTAGTGATATGATGGTGGTGGAAAATTTGGTCGATTCGGTAATGAACATCAATTTTACTTATCACCTATGAAGTACAACTACTATGTTGAATGTAAAATCTGTCGTAAGCCATGACACTTAGCTAATGATTGTCGCTATACATATGTACAATCTGACAATTCAATGACACACTCATACCACACTACTACTGATCCTTACTATGAAGATTATGATCACTTCTGGTATCCAGAACCTGAGCCCTTTGCTTCTTACACTGATGACAATACTGCTTATTCATCTGGATGGGTACCTTATTCTGGCGCGACATATCATATTACTTCTGATATATCAAATTTTAATTTACACTCTCCTTATCAGGGTTCAGACCAAGTGCGTGTTGGTAATGGCCCAGGTTTGCACATAGCTCATATTGGCACCTCTTCCTTTCAAAATGGCACTAATAAATTTACTCTCTCTAATGTACTGCATGTTCCTTCAATTACAAATAATCTGATTTCAGTACAACATTTTACTAAAGAGAATAACTGTTATTTTGAATTTTATCATGACAAATTTCTGGTGAAGGCTTTGGATACTCATCATATTCTGCTCACTGTCCCTGTTAAAGATGGAATCTACCATTTGGAATTCACAGCTGCTAAACTGAAATAAGCTTTTACTTCTGGTACTTCAACAACTACTCAATGGCACAATAAACTAGGACACCCTGCATACAAGACTCTGAAGCACATCTTATCTTTAGTTGATGGAGTCATTGATGATCATTTATCAACTTCAATTTGTACTGCTTGTCAACGTGCAAAGAGTCATGCATTACCTTTTCCTTCTGTTACCCATGATAACTTATATGGTCCATTAGATCTCATTCATACTGATGTTTGGGTTTGTCCTTTATGTTGAATAAATGGACTCAAATATTATGTGTCCTTTATTGATGCTTTTAGTAGATTCACTTGGTTATATCCATTAGCTTATAAATCTGACGTGTTATCTACATTTATTAAATTTAAAATCCATGTTGAGAATTTTTTTAACAGAATGATCAAGTTTGTTCAGTCAGATTGGGGAGGAGAATACAGGAATGTCCCATTCCCTCATCTTGTTATCCTTGTCTTATACCATTTAACAATCACAAGCTTCAACCTAGGTCCGTGAAATGCATTTTTCTAGGTTACAGTTTTGCATAAAAAGGGCTATAGATGTCTCAATCCATTAGTTAACAAAACTATTATTTCTAGAGATGTCAAGTTTGATGAACATGACTTTCCCCATGCAACTCTCCTTCATAATATGCACCAACACTCCATATCTGTCCACAATGTCAGTTTCACCTTCTCCATGCACTTCTTATTCAATTTCCAATGGCATTGACACTACTTGCATATCTGATTCATCCACTTTACCTATTGTAACTGCTTCTTCATCTATCCCTCCAACTGTATCACCACCAACCTATTCTTCAGTTCCCACTGTTAATGACCATTCCATGACCACTAGAGGAAAAAGAGGTATTTTTAAACCTAAAGTATATGCTTCAGAAGTACAATCTGTTTGTGAAGATATTACAGTACCTACATGCTATACTGAAGCTTGTAAGGATCCTAAATGGAGAGCTGCCATGAATGAGGAGATAAATGCACTTTTGTGGAATGGGAAATGGAAATTGGTTCTTCTTTGTAGGTGATAAAAAAATTTTATTGGCTGTAAGTGGATTTTCGGAATAAAAAAGAAATGCGTATAGCACTGCCAGAGAGATACAAAGAAAGATTAGTTTCAAAATGGTATAACCAGATAGAAGGAATTGACTATCACGATACTTTCACTCGTGGTCACACCTACTACATTGAGAATGATTCTATCCATCTCTCTTTACAAAGGTTGGCAAATCAGGCAATTAGATGTGAAGAATGCCTTTCTTCATGGTCATTTGACAGAGGATGTGTTTATGGTTCATACTCCAGGTTATATTGATAAACTTATGCCTAATCATGTGTGTCGGTTGAAGAGGTCTCTCTATGGTTTGAAGCAAGCACCTAGAGCTTGGTTTGAAAGACTAAGTCAGTTTTTACTCAAATGTGGATTTTCTGCATCAAAAACTGATACTTGTCTTTTCTTCAAGGTAACTGCCTCTGTTGCTATTTACTTTTTCATCTATGTAGATGATATTTTAGTTACAGGAAACTCTCCTTCAGCAGTCAATCAGCTCACTCATGACTTAGGTACAAAATTTGTTATCAAGAACTTGGGTCCAATTCATTTTTTTCCTAGGTATCCATGCTACATCAAATTATACAGGTGTGCTGTTATCCCATGAGTAATACATTACCAATTTTTTGGTTAAGACCAAAATGAAATCAACTCATCCATGCAGTACACCAGTTACAACTATTGCTTCTCCTACTTAGTCACCTGTTTTTGATGATCTTTTTCTTTATAGAAGTACAGGGTGGTGCTTTAAAAGATGAAACCATCACTGCACCAGATATAAACCTTTGCAGTCAACAAAGCTTTGCCAAACTATGCAACATCTTTCCGGGCAGACCGGTCAGCGTCAAGCGTATCCTTAGATATCCGAATGACACTCTTTCTCTAATGGTTCAGCTTAAAAGATCATCTTCCTCGTGTTCTAGTTGTGACTAGTGTCATTCTCCTTTAACCTAGGTTTTCCAAAACCATTAACAGTTAACGACTTGAAGACTTCATTTGGGATTCGTGAATCAGATCCAACTATTTCTCTTAGTAGTTGTGTATTCTCGATCTTACTTGTTCTATCGTATTGAGTACTATCTTCTCTAAGATTTGCTCGTTTATGTCCGATGGTAAGATATAAAAAGTAATCACAAAACTCTTCCTCTCATTCTTTATGATTATGCAATAACTTCTTCTACTACTATATAGTTAAGTTATTTTGAGGTGATTGATATTTATAGGCTGCTCTTCGGGAGTATAAGACCGGATTATCAATTGGTTCCTGTTTACCTTTATTTATCAAAAGACAAAACTAAAACTTCATAGGTACTTCTATAGAGATAGATTTGTCTCATCGGAATGACTTTGTGGGAGACAAATTTTCTTGTAAGTCTTTGACTTTGGGTCGTAGAAAATCTTAGTTGTGGGTGAGATAAGCTAAGGGAATCATGCGCGAGAATCCGACGTGGTTCTAGAGGCGTAAGGAACGCGACCGTACCTTAGTCGGTGTGAGACTTGGTTAGGGGCTCAACTACATTCCAGTCTGAAGTTAACTTTTAGTGGGCTAGTGTCTGTAGCGGCTTAATACAATGTGGTGTTCAAATCTGTACTAGGTCCTGACGTTTTTCTGCATTTACGGTTTCCTCGTTAATAAAACTTCTGGTATCTGTGTTATTTCTTTTCCGCATTATATTTGTTTATATAATTGAAATATCACTGGTTGTGTGTAGTTCAATCGATTGGTAAATCCTATATTTGTTTGTTGGATACAAATTGATTGGCACTTTTGTCTAAGTATTTCTCACATCAATCAGGCTCATAAATTTCTATCTGTTTGATTTGCTGATTGATTTGAGAGAAAAAAAATATAACTCTTTGATATCTTTCTTGGTTGAGCTCGCTTTATAAGCTGGGTACTCTCGGAATAATATTGGAGTTAGTCTGTATAAATTATCGAACGAATTATTGGGTGGGTTGTTATACCCGCTTTTAAATTGGTATCAGAGCAGGCAAACACACTAAGACCTCATAAGTATGTGTCTATAGCAATCTGACTCTATGGACAGAAGTGCTATCTCTGACAAACACATCACCAGAAATAACAGTTTTGTTTCTATGAAATCTATTAAAGAGAAAGGCTTGTCGATCTCACATATAGATGAACATTATGTTCCCACGAAATAGACAAGTATTGATAAGTGTTACCCTGATTATCTTACTGACTAGTCTATATCTCTAAGTAAAAGGGAAGCAGCCAAAGAGAGTGCAACGATTCTAAAACTTGTTAGAATCCAGTAAAATTGAAATCAATAGGCTGCAACACAAAGTCAATATGATTATTGGTATGGTAAAGGATCGTGATTCCCAATTAAGGGGATTCTTCGTGGAGGAAAATTCCTTAGTTTTTTCACTGGAACCTTACTCGAGGCTAAACTCAAGGAGGATGCCTTATAAATCGAACGTTTGTTGAGTAATCTCTATTCAATGTAAAGGATGTTCTTTGAGTCCACTATACCAATTTCTTCTCAATCAACCGTGATGTTAGAAAACGTGACTATATGTAATCATGTTCTCTGATGAAACCAGTTTCAGAAGCTAAATTGCAAACCCTTCATATTGTTAAATATGTGCTTGTAACTTCCACTAATCAAGGAATCACCACATCTCGCTAAGGAAGGAATATTCTAAAAATGTCATTATCTTATCCACTCTAATCACTTTGGTGATCGAAAGTATGTCTCTTTGGTGATTCAAAAGGACGTGTTCAACGGAAGTGAAAATTGAGGTTGAATGTGAAAAAATGGGGTACAACAACCACACCCAATATTTTGTTTGGCAATAACAATGGACAAACTTCAATATACTTTCAAGAGAATCAACTAGACAGAGTTAGACTCAATCTAGAGAAAAGTATATCAAAGAGTTTTATATCTCTATCTTCAATTCAATTCAGAATCAAAACAGGAATTTGCGATCCCGATTGAATATAAGAGAAGTAACTTGAACGGTACCAAAGACCAATGTTCAAGGATCAATCAATTTTAATCAACAACCAAAGGTTGGATTTACCAATTGATAGATTCAACGCATAACCCGTGATATTTCAATTATATAACAAAATATAATGTGGAAAAGAAATAAATACGACATTACCCTAATTTTGTTAACGAGGAAAACCGCAAAATGCAGAAAAAGCCCGGACCTAGTCCAGCTTTTTTAACACCACACTGCTTGTATTAAGCCGATACAAACACTAGCCTACCGCCAATGAACTTTGGACTGGAATGTAGTTGAACCCTAATCAATCTCACACCGATTCAAGGTACGGTTGCGCTCCTTACGCCTCTCGATCCCAAATAGATACTACAAACTTGATTCCCTTAGCTGATCTCACCCACAACCAAGAGTTTCTACACCCAAAGTCGAAGACTTGATAAACAAACTGTCTTTACCACGTAAAAAATCTATCGAATAGATAAACTGCCTCCCACGTAAATACCTACGAGTTTTGTTCCGTCTTTTTGATAAATCAAGGTGCATAGGAACCAATTGATAAAACTGACTTATATTCCCGAAGAACAACCTAAGATTATCAATCACCTCACAATAATCTTAATTTTATGGTAGCGAAACAAGATATTGTGGAATCGCAAACGATGAGACGAAGATATTTGTGACTACTTTTAATCTTACTATCGTAGATAAATCTCAAAAAATCTTAGCAAAGATAATACTCAATCACGATAGAAGAAGTAAGATCGATGACGCAACTACAAAGAAAATAGTCGGGTCCGGCTTCGCAATCTAATGAAGTCTTTAAGTCGTTAACCTACGGGGTTTCGTGAAAAACCTAAGGTTAAAGGAGAATCGACTCTAGCTTATGCAACTAGTATCACACAGGAGTGTGGGGATTAGGATTCCCGATTGCTAGAGTTCTCCTTTATAGTTTTCAAATCGTGGTTTGCAATCTAAGTTACCTTAGTAACAAAAAATTCAATATTCACCATTAGATGAAAACTCGATTAGATTCAAGCTAATATCTTCCAAATCGTTAGATCGAACTTAGATTGTTATATACAAATTAATTGTACCTTCATTTAGGTTTAAGTAACCATACCTAAACGTGTACACCATTGTTTATGGGGTGAAAACTGCTTTACGCTTAGTTTTGGTAAATTTTGGCGTGTGTGAATGAGAAACGAATCTAAACCCTAAACAAATGCATCGCATAGAGTACTTTTAGATTTGAGAGATCAATCTGCAATACTCGCCTAAACCAAGAAATGGCCGCCACCGGACTTGCTTTGGCCACAAAGTGAAGGAGATGGGGTTGATCTTAGAGGGAATCAAGAAGGTGTTGAGATTATGAAGGTGTTGGTTGTTATGACTTGTATCGTAATGTTGAACCGCCTGCACAATTTAAGCAATCGGTTTTAGGTGTTTTCGGATACTATGATACAACACTTAGTTTTCGGTGTTGTGTTAAAATAGGTTGAAGAACCTATTTATACAAGTCATTTAAACATAATCCTCATCTCGTAGGAAGTGGAGGAAGTTGTTTGATGGAGTAGTGGGATCATGTAGGTGATTGTCACACGATCACGCCTTTGCCCACCCCTCATCATCGTTAACCGTCCATTCCTCCCCGACACGTTTTAGAATGGCGCGTTGCACGCCGCACGCCGTAAAACCGCCGACCAATACCCCAATAAGTATCCCCCCCGAATTTGTGACATATTTGATATCTTGAATGAGCGAATCAATTCATGGGACCCGCCGCAAGAAATAAAGATGCAAGTTATTAGGTTAAATAACTAAGTTATTTATGGAATTTATATTCATGAAACATAGTACGTGCTCGATGCATGTAATGCATCACTTTTAAGCAAGCACTCAAAAATATCGATATGCATGAAGCATCGCGTTTTAAAGCTTGATTGAGTAAGTCGCGATTAAGCGTCCGAAAAAGAAAGACGTCCAACCATGTTTGAGTGATCGTTTGGTTAGGCCACATGGGTGGGTCATCATCCTGTTGATCACCCTCGCGATTAGAGTGCGGATGCGATCATTGAGGCACTTCATTGATTGCCTAAATTTTAATCAAGCCGTCCAACAAGTCGGCAAAGTTGGACAGACGAAATGATTTACGGCACATTTTTGCTTTCGTTGAAAGAATTTAGGGTTTTTAGAGGCCGCTAACATCCCTCTTTGGCTTGATCGAATCCAAGCATCAAGCGATATTTTGAGTGGGACGATCGGGCATGTGTGGAGACGGCTCACCATGTGCATGCTTACACCTCTCTATCCCACAAAGATTCGATCTAGGTCACTCAACTTGACCGGCAAAGATGAGTGGTTGTGATCGATTTGGCATGTAAATTCATTGCCGCAAAGAGTTTAAAAGTCGTATGGCATGCCACCTTTGGGGGCGCATTTCGAGACGCCGGGCCCTAGTCCGCATAGACCGGTCGGTCACAGGAAAAGGTGGGCCCACGGTGATCACATTGACATCCTTGGGACCTCTTGAGTCTATATCTACACCCTCCGTTTAGGCTGGCGAAGATGGACGGTCACGATCGAACTACGACACATGTGCATTGCCGCAAACCCTAATTAGGGTTTTGAATCAGTCACTCATACGTGACTTTGGCCAAGCGGTTTGGCACATCGTGATCCTCCTTTGGAGTAGGTCAATCATGTGGGGCCCATGTTGTGCTAACGGTGAACGCGTGTGCACCTTCCTGACGGTCCTAAATACGATCTAAGCCATCCAAATAGGCTGGCTAAGTTGGATGGTCGTGATCGATTTAAGATGCTAGTTGTTGATGGTGGATTTTCGTTTAAGGTTAAATTTGTAAAAAACCAGAAAATCATGCGCTGACATTTTGTAAAAGATAAAGCCATTTATAAGTGTTGATACTCCTCACTTAATTCACCAAGAATGGAGCATGTAGCAACAATCCCATTCTCCATGAATACATGAAATTCCTCCAGTGTTGGAGCATGTGGCAACAATCCCATCCTATGAATTTCATATCAACCTTGTATTTCCAAGACTCATTATCGGTGGCATGACGACCGAGTGTTACTCTTATGGTAACACCCAACCTCCAAGCACTATAATGAAACCATGTACGAAATACCCGCATGTGCCGACTTCTCGAGTGTTATACTAGCCCGATCGAGCCTCTCTCGGTGTGTTATACTAGCCTGATCGAAGATCCTGACGACCGATATGATTCGATCGCAGTCATCCAACTCCATAAGCATGATTGGATGACCCCGCAATTCCATCACCCCACCGCAGTGGAATACCCACTACCGACCCGCATGGTCGGTAATCGCCTAGCTTGCCAAGAAACCGTTCATACCAAGCATTATGGACTAAAACCCTAAATTAGGGTTTGCGGCATATTACATGTGTCGCAAAACAGTCTCAACCATCCATCTTCGCAGTATAGATGGAGGGTGTAGATGTAGACTCAAAGGGCCCAAGAGCATGTCAACACGATTACCGTGGGCCCGCCTACACACTTGACCAATCCGGTCAAGACCAACCACGCATGGTTGTAACAAATTCGTGACGCCCAAACAAGGAGTGGCGCACGGCTTTGAAAGCCAAAATTAGGGTTTCAAGCCATCACGCGCGTCCATTTTTTCCCGCACGAATGGAGGGTCACAACATTAGATTAAGGTGTCCTAAGCCATACCAGCATGACCACCATGGGCCCACCTACCTCCTCATGTGATCGGCCAAGGCATACCATGCCCGGCTATCCCAAACCGTCCACCCAAACTTGCGTGGTTACACTTCCCAAATTGCAACCGATCTCGACCACTCAACTTCACCGGACGATTTGAGTGGCTTAGATCACGTTTTCATGGGATAGTCGGTATAGGTGTGAACACCAGCCTACCACCTACACGTTGGTATGATCGACCAAAGACCGACCAAGATGGGTCGTCTTGAAACGCGTGCCCAAACTAGGAATGTCACGCTTGTTTCCAACTCCTTTGCGGCAATGGATTTACGCAAACCGATCTCAACCACTCAACTTTACCGGTCAAATTGAGTGGCCTAGATCGCACCTTCATAGGACAGTGAGGTATGGACGAGCACACTGGCATGTCAAGTTTACACACATACCCTGTCGGTCCTCTCCAAATCCCTTTCCATGCTTGGTTTCGACCAAGTCAAGAGTGATGCTTGCGCACCTCTTCAAAAAACCCTAATATTCATTAACTGGCCGCAGATGAGTGTCTCAAAGATCATCTCATCCGTCCAACTTCACCAGCAGTTGCTACAACCCCTGGTCGTGAATTAATTGGTCATTGAGGTGTCATTACACATCACTTTACCACACCATGATGCAAGATCACATAAAAATACACACGATACTTCACAAGTATCAACTTCCCGAATAACACAGGTTATTCAATTCAAAGATTACATGCTATCATTCGTGGATCCACAATCCACACATTCCAGACATCAATCATGTCACAAACTGGGGGATACATATCGGGGTATTGGTCTCGCGGTTTTACAAGCGTGCAGTAACGCGCCATCACAAGAACGTGTCGAAGTCATGGACGGTTAGAGATGAATGTGAGAAGTGGGTAAGACTGGTCGTGTGGCACCGACGCACAACTCCACTACTCCATCACTCCATTTCCTCCACTTCCCACGAGACGGAATAAGGCTCAATGACTTGTAAAAATAGGTTCTCCGCCCTATTTCAAACAACAACACAAGTCCAGACGAGACGAGACAGAAAAACCAAGTGTTAATACAAAAACGTATTCCAACACCCAGAGCTTGCCGGCATCAATCACAAGCCCCGCTCACCTTTCATGTAAGTCATAAGCAAGCCAACACCTTCACAATCTCAACACCTTCTTCGCTTCCCTCCCTAAGATCAACCCCATCTCCTTCACTTTGTGACCGAAACAAGTCCGGGAACGTCCATTTCTTGGTTTAGGCCGGACTTGCATGATTGATCTCTCGAATCTACAAGCACTCACCGCAGTGCAATTGTTTAAGGTTTAAATTCATTCCTCATCTACACCCCAAATTACCAAATTATGCAGAGTAGTTTTCATCCATAAACAATTGGCGACCACGGTGGGAGCTTGATCTCTGATTCTAAGAATCGAATTCTCAATTCTTCTTTTCGCCTCACGATGTATCCTCACCAGAATCCACAGGTGGCTTAGATATCATGGGAAGTATAGTTAGAATGTCTTTGAAGGATGTCTTGGCAAATCAAGGCGGTACACCGGAAGGCGGAGCGAAACATTCCGCCTTTTTGAATGATATAACATCACAATTACAAGAAGGGTCGCGTGCATCTACTCGGAGTAGTGCAAGAAACGCTAAATCCTTAGTCGAGTCACACCTTTACCAGTGAGATGCAGAAAGAGCGCGTAATCACAGGGGGACTCGGGAGAGACGAACAACATGGTCCAGCCGACAACGAAGACTTGAGGCAACTCCACAGAGGAAAAACTTGTCCGGGTACCAAACGTCTTACCGAGATAAAGAAATGGAGCTGCAACTGGATCCCTGCTGGAAGATTTATATCTCAAGACCCTTGTCAAGCCCTAAGATTGTTCAATCCGCATCGACCTTTCAACTAAGTGAAGAAATGCATGAGGAAGGAGAGATCAATCGTGAAATGCCCGAATACAGAGGATGGGAGCGTTCAATTCCCGATCACTCCGGCGGTGATATTACGACACCTTCCACATCCCTTTACCTGTGCAAGCGATCCGCAGATATGATGGCACTCGTAAATCTTCCAACTTCATCTCTGGAATGTGCTCCACATCAAAGCCACGTAGAGACATCACAACGCCCACTAACGCAAAGTACTACACTTTCCGTTCCCAATGGAAAGGACTTTGGAGTTGGTGGAGACGTGGGTATGAAACAGAGAGGTGGAACTACCTCCTGTATGGCATCCACTAACCGATCAAGAAGTAATTGACCCGAGAGAGGCTACTTCGGTTGATACAAGTAAAGCTTCGAAAGCAATGGAACTCAGGTCTGGATCAGCAATTAATTCTGAT
Organism: Papaver armeniacum; assembly: GCA_023531295.1. NCBI lineage: Eukaryota > Viridiplantae > Streptophyta > Magnoliopsida > Ranunculales > Papaveraceae > Papaver > Papaver armeniacum. The sequence goes on along the minus strand of JAJJWW010011948.1, from coordinate 17,646 downwards.
GGAGCTAGTGTAGATAACACTCCCGGTGTCGATGTACCTGTCAGTGGAGCTATCGTGGTCAATACATCTCGTGGAGCCGTTACTTCTATCACCAATACTAGCGGAGCTGGAGACATTCCAGTAGGTGTAACGCCTCCCATCATCAGAGCCAGAGCAGCCGCAAATCCCGGCATCTCCTCAAGTGTAACGCCTCCAGTGGTCACCAGAGCAACAACTTTCACTCCATCATCAGGACGAGGAGCCGGAGGGACGAGAGGAGGACCATCCCCCATTACCATTAAAGACTTGATGGAGAAGCAGGAAGTTCTTGCTAAGACTCAAACGGATATGGCCGCAACTCAGAAAGAGGTACTCACTTTTCTTAAGATATTAACTGATCGATTTCCACAAGAGCCGTGACAGCCCCTGGAGCAAAAAAAGGAACGCATTCAACGCACCGGAGAAGGTACTTCAGCGGCGCGGACCTCCATGGACCCGATCAAAGAAGCGACATCGAGCATGAGCGGTCCCGTCATGGAGACTCCTACACCGGGGACCGATCCTCACAACGATCCTCCTCAAGTCAAGTCAATAGTTTCACTATGAACCCGAGGCCGGTGGATCGGGAAGCGTTTTCTCTGGAAAGTTTATGCGAACTTTCACACCTCTCGAAGAATCGCACGGAGACATTTTGCTGCAATCAACTAGAGGAAGCTCACAACCGTGCCCTACATGTCACCGCACGCATCAAGGATTCGAGTTCAAGACGGCCTTATCGACACATGAGCATCTTCGAATGTGATTACTCTCAAGACTCTCGGGACATCCAAGGTTCTCCCAAGCAAGGTCGCACGGAAGCCTACCACAATGACGGACTTCGAGGAAACCAAACCAAAGACATACTGGAGGAGCTCCGCTGAAAGAATCGACAAGTTCGTTGCATCCCACTCCCCACGTGGGCGTCAATTCGAAGAAGACCAGCTTTGCATCATTGAGAGATAAAACCCACGATGCATATTTGCCGACGAAGCATTCTTCTCCATCCTATGAAGACACGACCCACGTTCACACGAAGAGGAACGCACTTTTTGTGGCGAGTCGTGACCAGAAAGGAAAACTTATACTCGACACCGCCATTATCATTAGCAGGGAGACCGCTGCCAGTCTCTCCACCCAATGGAATGCTACAACAAAGAATCGAACCACAAGAGCAAGTGTTAGATGCTCCACAACACTGCAAGAGGGCACCAACTCCATAACCGATGAAATTGAAATCGTTGGGGAATCTGCTAGGCCTATCTCCATCAGCAACCTTGAGTACGAATAAACGCACGGTTCATGGAACTTCCAAAGATTACCAAGACATATTCGCTTGGAGATCGGGTGTCGCATAGACTTCGAGAGACTTGAACAGTCTTCGCTCCAAAACGATCCTCCTTTACCTAACATCGACATGTTAGTAGATTCAACCAAATGGACACGGCATGTTCTCCTCCATGGATGGATGTAGAGGCTACAACCAGATAAGGATGTACGAGCATGATGCAAGTAAGATAGATTTTCAAACTCCTCTCGGAAATTTTTATTATACCATACCGCCATTTGGTTTAAGAATACCGATGCAACGTATCAATGCTCTATGACGGCAATCTTCCACTGGAGCCGATACCTCAAAGGAGCAGCCTCAAGAAGATAACGATGTCCACGCGTCATATCGAGCAAGATCCGGGCGAGTCACTCTATCAGACAGTGGTCGAACAAGATTCAGGGGCATATATCTCACCAACAAAGCATACGACCTTCGGACCTTCTCGCAAGCGCCTCTCAAGCAGCAAGAGGAAAACCACCGAGATACAACATCCTGCGCGCCCATAAACTCCAACTCCAGTACCACATGCACGACTCCCACAATGATGAAACAATATCCAAGATATTCCATATCTGGCTCGAAAACAACCACTACGAACAAACCATGTAAACCACGCTTGGGTATTGAGGCTCGCATGAAGTTCCTTTACCGTCACCAAGGAATTCTTCAACATGAGAGAGATGGTCAGTCGAGAAGCATGGAATTCGCAAGGGTAAATCGAACTGAAGAGGGAAACACTTCAACGCTCCCTCTAGCGGAAGGTCTGCTTCAATGGTTGTTCAAGAACCGCCTCAACGCTCTCTCCCGGACCCACGTTCGCTTCCAGAATCCCGGCAACACTCTCCCAAGGATCCACCTCTCAACGTTCGCACCAAGCCACTTTAACATCCTCTCGAGTCGTTTCAACACTCAAGCTACATTAATAATCAGCGCTCCGGTCAAGTTATCTTTGATGTACCTATTGCTCAACATACGTCTCATCCATCCTTCATGAGGACCCAAAGGAGCATGAAACCCCTGAAGTCGATAGGAGGAGGGTTATCCTGCGGTACGGATATTTTCAAGGGCGCGATGAACAACTCATCATCAATGTTCTTCTGCATATCTTCAAGCTTTCAACACCTCCCGACTTGGCACCAGCATTATCCCAGAAGACATCTCAACATGAGTTCTTTTATTTATTCTACAATAAAAGACAGAGCAAAGTACTTGTATAAAAAAGGCGTGAGATGTGTAGTCACACACGACAGAACACACATTCACTTTGGAGTACACAAGGTCTGGTATTGGGTCCAAACACCGGTGTTGATCAAGTCACAAGTCCTGTTGATCAAGTCTCAAGACCGGTATTGATCAAGTCACGTATCACTCAAGTTTCAAGTCCGGTGTTGATCGAAATACAAGTCCTAGATTGCTCAAGCTTCAAGTCCGTATTGCTCAAGCTTCAAGTCCGGTATTGATCAGTCACAAGTCCCATTGCTGCTTAAGTTTCAAGACCTGTTGGTCAAGAGCACGAGGTCTGGTATAAAGGTGACATTCAACAGTATACATACGATATGGGACCCACGTTCAATCAAGCATATATGGCGGGACCATATTTATTTGCACAACACGGTTCTCTTATGTCATGGGAATCATGTTCACTTAAATTCAAGCCCACGTTTCGATCAAACAGCGCAGAATTTCCACAAACGAAGCAGCGCAATAAGTCCGTCGACAGGGGCACAACCCCACGATCGAGCGAAGCGGGCACAATAGCCCCTCGACCTAATCAAACATAACAAGGTCGATCCGGCAAGACCGACATTCAAACGGAGCAAGCACGGGAGTGGGCCCTCAATCGGCGGACATATCAAGGTTGATCAAGCAGTGCAAGACCGACATCATACTTAGAGTGCTCTCCCTGGATGCCTTTTGAACGTGACATACTCCAGGACAGGATGACCCGTCTCTCCCGGTAACATCTAACTTTGTCTCATAAGTTTTATCTTTAACCGTCATTATCTCATGCCTACCCCACAATAGTGTAACCATTGTGTGTACAGTGGGGACTTAATGCTGATGGTGGATTTTCGTTTTAAGGTTAAATTTGTAAAAACCGTAAAATCATGCGTTGACATCTTGTAAAAGATAAATCCATTTGTAAGTGTTGGATACTTCCTCACTTAATTCACCAAGAATGGAGCATGTAGCAACAATCCCATTCTCAGTGAATACATGAAATTCTCCAGTGTCGGAGCATGTGCAACAATCCCATCCCGTGAATTTCATATCACCTTGTATTTCCAAAGACTCATTATCGGTGGCATGACGACGAGTGTCACTATAATGAAACCATGTAAATAAATACCCGTGCGACAGATGACTCTCGGTGTGTTATACTACCCTCGATCGAGCCCTCTCTCACGGTTATACTAGTCGACAGCATCCAGACCGACCGTATCGATCCCGATATGATTCGATCGCAAATCATCCAACTCCATAAGCATGATTGGATGACCCTGCATCAATTCCATCACCCCCCTGTATGGAGTACTTCTCACCCACTCGCATGGTCGGTCATCGGCCTAACTTTGCCAAGAAACCATTCATACCAAGCATTATGGACGGAAAACCCTAAATTAGGGTTTGCGGCATATTACATGTGTCGCAAAATGTCTCAACCATCCATCTTCGCAGTATAGATGGAGGGTGTAGACGTAGACTCAAAGGGCCCCGAGAGCATGTCAACACGATTACCGTGGCCCGCCTATACACTTGACCACTTTGGTCAAGACCAACCACGCATGGTTGTAACAAATTCGTACGCCCAAACAAGGAGGGCGCACGGCTTGAAAGCCAAAATTAGGGTTTCAAGCCATCACGCGCGTCCATCTTCTCTCCTGACGAATGGAGGGTCACAGATTAGATTACAGGTCCTGGCCATACCAAAGATGACCACCGTGGGCCCACCTACCTCCTCATGTGATCGGCCAAGGCATACCATGCCCGGCTATCCCAAACCGTCCACCCAAACTTGCGTGGTTACACTTCCCAAATTGCAAATCGATCTCGACCACCAACTTCACCGGACGATTTGGTGGCTTAGATCACGTTTTCATGGGATAGTCAGCATAGGTGTGAACACCAGCCTACCACCTACACGCTGGTATGATCGACCAAGACCGACCAAGATGGGTCGTCTTGAAACGCGTGCCCAAACTAGGGATGTCACGCGGTTTCCAACTCCTTTGCGGCAATGGATTGCTGCAAAACCGATCTAAACCACTCAACTTTACCGGTCAAATTGAGTGGCCTAGATCGCGCTTTCATGGGACAGTGAGGTATGGACGAGCACACCGGCATGCCGTCTACACACATACCCGGTCGGTCCTCTCCAAATCCCTTTCCATGCTTGGTTTCGACCAAGCCGAAGAGTGATTTCTTGCGCACCTCTTCAAAAAACCCTAATATTCATTAATCTGGTCGCAGATGAGTGTCTCAAAGATCATCTCATCCGTCCAACTTCACCAGCCTTGGTTATACAACCATGGTCAGAGTTAATTGGTCAGTGAGGCGTCATTACACATCACTTTACCACACCATGATGCAAAGACTCAAGACAAAATACACACGATACTTCACAAGTATCAACTTCCCGAATAACACAAGTTATTCAATTCAGCATTACATGCTATCTTTCGTGGATCCACAATCCACACATTCCGTGACATCAATCATGTCACAAACTGGGGGATACATACTGGGGTATTGGTCCTGGCGGTTTACAGGCGGCAACCGCCATCACAAGAACGTGTTAGGAAGTCATGGACGGTTAGAGATGAACAGGAGAAGTGGGCAAGACTGGTCGTGTGGCACCGACGCACAACTCCACTACTCCATCACTCCATTTCCTCCACTTCCCACGAGAGACGTGAATAAGGCTCAATGACTTGTATAAATAGGTTCTCCGCCCTATTTCAAACAACAACACAAGTCCAGACGAGACATTAAAAACCAAGTGTTAATACAAAAACGTATTCCAACACCCAGAGCTTGCTGGCATCAATCACAAGCCTACTCACCTTTCTGTTATAAAGTCATAAGCAAGCCAACACCTTCACAATCTCAACACCTTCTTCGTTCCATCCCTAAGATCAACCCCATCTCCTTCACTTTGTGACCGAAACAAGTCCAGAAACGGCCATTTCTTGGTTTAGGGCCGGACTTGCACAGATTGATCTCTCGAATCTACAAGCACTCACCGCGTGCAGTGCATTTTTTAAGGTTTAAATTCATTCCTCATCCACACCCCAAATTTCCAAATTCTGCGAGAAGTTTTCACCCATAAACACTAGTGTATTTCCGGCCCAATTTAGGGTTTGGAAACATCACGCTTTTGCCATGGTTTGGCGAGCGTTTCATTGCTCAATGGTCCCACCATGGGCAAGTAGTTCGATCAAGGAGGAAGTGGTCCCACCGGTGTGCATATCTGTGTTTCCCCAATTGCTCATGGGATCATCTAACCAAACCAACAAGGGGATAAGTTGAAGGTTGCGATGATTTTGAGACCGTCTTGACGCCCAGTTCAAGCTCGTTCGAGCTTCTCCCAAGCAGTACGGCCACCCTACTTAGGGTTGGAATTTGACGGCGCTGGGAGATGTATGGTGATGTTCGACCAGCTAGGGCATAAGTGGGCCCACCGGTGGTCATCACGATAATTGCCTATTCCTGCCAAGATTTGGCTAGGCTTGTTAAATTACGCGGCCAACTTGTGTGGCCGTGATCGTTTCTGAGACTAATATGGACAGTCTAGATTTTCCTTAAGAAATTTAAACATGTTCGATCGAGGCTTTGTCTTTAATTAAAAGCGCGTCGATTCAAAATTCTCTTTGTCATAGAGTGATGTAGCCTGTGTGGGTATTTCATGCGTATCTCAATATTGGCACTTCGGGAGATTCATGCTACTCTGCTGAGAGTGAACACTTAATCGTCATGTCATGTCAATGATGAGAGTTCGGCTGAGAACATAACACGGAAAATACTAGGTAAATCATGCATTGATTACTAATGCTTGGTATAAAATGGAAATCACGGTAATATCCGGGATCGCTACTACGCGCACCATTATGAGTGAATTTCATATGCATTGAATTTCTCAATGAGTGAGGAGGTTTTTTGCACTCGTCACCTATCAAATGGCTTTACCCCTTGTAGGGTGACAAATAATTAAATACTGGTTTTAAAATTTTAGCCTTGAACTAAAAACCACCATCAACATTAAGCGCCCGCTTAGCACGTAATAGTTACACTATTGCGGGGTAAGCACTAGATGGTGACAAATAAATATAAAACTTATGGAGACAAAGTTAGATGTTACCAGGAGAGATGGGTCGTCCCCGTCTTTGGAACATGTCACGTTCAAGAGGCGTCCGGGTGAGCGTTCCCTAGCATGATGTCGGGTTGGCCTCGTAGATTAGGCATATGGTTGGTTGGGATCTCAAACTATTCATGACTATGATGTAATCCTAGACTCGATGTGGACGAGCACTATCATAAGGAATATCCTTAAAAGGCTGTTGAAGCAATTTTTGAAAAGATGTTGGGAAGCAGCTCCCAAAGATAACGTTGATGCAGCTTCCTGCATGGGCATCGAAGCGTCTTCCGGAGAGGATGTTAAAGCATCTCCTAGAGAGGACTCTAGTGAAGGCACCATTGGCCCTGGCGTTGGACGACACTTCTTTGATGTTTAGTAGTCTTTGCTTCATGCGGATGGAGCCAGGGCTTGATCGAATAATAATCCCTCATTCATGATGTAACTTCCATTTGTTATATCATGTGTGTTGGGCTTCCGTGAACAGGAGATCCAGGAGTCGAATTTGTTAGGTACGGAGGCTCTATCTTCAATTAATAGCGCGTCTGATGTGATTGGACACGTATGAAGAAGTAATCGCAATCTGGGAGTACCGCGTGCACTAGCTCGCTGCTTCCTGATTCCGTGAAGGGATTTCCCAAAATATGATAATTACAGATGGCGAAACTTCTTTCTGGGATCTAGGAACAATGAGATGGTAATTGAGATGTTGTTTCGTCATTGAAGAAGCAAATTTCACTTCGGGTACAATGATGCTTTCCTAAGAAGCATGTATTGGCTGTCGATGATTTTTTTCATTATCTTGCTCTTTCGATTGCGATGATGATATGCTTGTATGGGAACAATCCTTGGAGACATTAAGTGAAGTAAACAAGCTGAGAGACCTTCGTTGTCGACGTGCCGCTATAAGTCTTCAAGGACTTCGTTTCAAGCAACATCCTTTGAATTGTCTTTTGAATCTTAGATGGTTGTATGGAACGGGATGCGATGAGAAGCCCCCGGTTACACTTCAGAATCGATGACATGGCTGGACACGTGAAAATATCTCTGATTTGTACTTTGGAGTCTTTGATGCACATGTACGTCTTCATGTTGAGAATTCTCTGCGGCTCGTAAAGCTTCAACAATGATGATTTCTGATATTAGAAATAAACCGGTTGAGGGACGTGAAGGCATCCTGTGCTGGCAGTCCCCAGGTGTAATTATGCCGAGCTTATTTTCTCTTGAAAGACGTACTTCCATTGCATTGGCTGGTAAGGTGTTGAAGTGGCTTCGGACTATGAAGAGAGCGCTGAAGTGGCTTCGGGAAAGAGTGATGATGCGACTTCGGGAGAGGCAGCGTTGAAGCGGCTTCTTCTGGAGAGAGCGTTGAAGCGGCTTCATGAGAGAGAGTGCGTTGAAGCGGCTTCGGAGTGTGCGTTGAAGCGGCTTCTTCTGGAGAGAGCGTTGAAGCGGCTTCAGGATAAAGCGTTCATTGAAGCGTCTTCTGGAGTGTGCATTGAAGCGGATTCGGCGTGCGTTAGGCGGCTTCTTCTGGAGAGATCGTTGAAGCGGCTTCTCCTTCAGTTTGATTTTCCCTTACAAATTACATGCTTCTTGATTGACCGTCTCTCTTGTGTTGAAGAAGTCCTTGACTGACGGTGAAAGAATTTCATGCTGAGTCTCAGTCCCCAAGCGTGAGTTATATGGCTCTCGCCTCCATACTAGTGACTCTATTACTTCTCCATGGAAAGAAAAATATGCATAAGTTCGGATTCCTCTATCCGTAGTAGTTGTTGCTATGGTGAAGCTCTGGCGAGCAACAACGATTCTTGGAAGTAGCTGTGATCAGAAGAGATAGGCAGGGAGAGGCATGGTAGCTACTTGCACGAACTTGGCAGTCTTCATATAATAGTAGATATCGTCTCGTTATTAGAGGGAGAAGCTGATGATGGAACCGATAGCTTCCTTGATGTTTCCCCATGGAATGGAGAAGAGGGAGACAGTCCCCTGCCCACGAGTATCTATTGAGCTTTCAACTTGATAGATGTTGTCATGCTGGGTAAATTTGGAGTTGACCCCAACATTGATGAGGATCGGCGAGTTGCTGGATTATGAGGCCATCTTTGCGTCACGTTGCGTTTCATGGACATCCAGGCATTGATGATCTTTGACAACACATCTGATCTCTTGAGTATGTCCTCGTCTTTGGACATATTGAAATCATAATGATAGCTTGTTTGCATCTCTCTAAATTCAGCATCTTTGAGATGGGTAGTGCTGAGCTGTCCCCAGCCATACTCCTTTGCCTTTATCATCTTTGGATCGTGTCTTTAAGGAATAGGGAAGTTCCCTCATGCGGATGACTTGACTAACATGTTGTGCAAATATGAAGAAGCTCTTGATATGGAGAGTTCGTATGTACCTCTTAAGTCCCGGTGCGACCTCCTTTGGTAATGCAACTACTTTTTTCCATGGAGACGACGAAATTCAAAGCGTCTCTCACCGATTTTGTTGCCGTCAAGCCGAGATATGGTATATCTCAGATGTTGTTTTTTCATTGTGATAGTCGCACGTGGTACCGAGGTTGAGTTGGCGGTTTTGGACGACTGCAGATGTTGTATCTTGGTGGTTTTCCTCTTGTTGTCAATGAAGCCGCTTATGAAGGTCTGAAGGTTGTATTGCCTGTTGGTGAGATGTATGTTTCCACGAATATCATGAGTCTCTTTATTCCTGGCATGCCTTATTTGTTTCTAGCAGGGCAGGTGCTGTTGTAGCCGAGCTTAACAGCTTCACGAAGTTCAGAGGATGTCTGAAATTGCAGATTCTCCAGCATAACACGATAGACGGGTACCATCCTATTAATGCATAATTCCACCAATCGTTGTTCAATCATATTTGGATCGTGACAATCCAAGCAAGGTCGAATTATGGACCTCTTCACATAATCATTTAGATGTTCGTAGTTTCGTTGAACATTCTCCCCAACCGAAAAGGCGATTTTCTGGATACGATTAAGAAATACTTCTTGTAGAAAGCAGTTACCATCTCACACTAGTTGGATATGTTGTTTGGTGCAATGTTGTTGTACTGTGTGTACGTTCTCCCAAAAAGTGATTTTGAGAACTCTTTTCAAAGCGAAGGACATGATTATATTCGTGCTCTCCCAATGACTCCAGAAAATGAGAGATGTGTTCACGAGCATTATTAATTCGCCATAAAAGGAAAATTAAAGAGAGGAGTATCCTCCTAAGAGGAACTCTTTGCACATCATGAGGATAAGGAGGTCGATGCTGGTGCTGGTCTATCGGGTTTTCCTTGTCTCGATGCTGGAGAAGTCGTTCTAGATACTCACGCGTGATGAAATTGGACGGCTGATTCCTTTCCCTTGAGCGCTCAGGAATTTCTTCATCTATGAATGCATACCCTCTTTCTGAGTTGTAGCCTTGTCCGTCTGAGCCTTAGGGAGAACTTCTCGTCTTTCCATTAAATCAACAACGGTGATAGGGGTTGGACTCCTATGGTTCCTCCTACCTCTCATCCTGATGGGAAGTGGTAGTAGCTTTAGTAACGACCAGGGGCATTACGCTCGAAAAAATATTGGTGGCGGGAGCGGCTCTGGCTCTGGTGATCGGAGGTGTCACACCTAAGGAAGTGTCTCGATGTTGTCCTGGGTTGACATAATAGGCGAACCCTTTATGATGATTTGAAGATGTGTCAAGCCTCATTTGTTGTTGTAGATGCACAAATTCTCGAATTACGCCATATTTTGGATCTACACATTTCGTCACGATGAAGTGGTAGCGGATATTCCCGACTTTAAATTGGTAGCAGGTGGAATAGAGATAGACCTTTTCTTTTTGATCTCTAAAGTTGTCTCCCTAGGACTCCAATGGTATTGAGATTTGTTGTCGATATCTCCATATCGGAACAACAGCCTACACGAATCTTCACTTCGTCTTTTTCGGGTGTGGACCCTTTGAGGCATTTCTCGGCTTGCTCCATACAAAACTTGTGGTAATATAGAAAGGGACATTTGCTCCATCCGATCTCGAGAAAAGCCACCGTATTCTTCTAAGTAGTAGTCGCTGGTCTTGTGTCTTCATGCGCCTTTCTGGTCCTTTTATTGGGAGATTTTTTGGTGCTCAACTATCCAAAGCATTGCTTAAAAAATCATTTTCGTGAAGCTTCTTGGAGAATGGAACACCGGAATTGAAATTGGTTGTTGAACCTAAATTGAATTTAATGATTGAATTGAATCTAAGATCTACCCTTTTGAAATTGAGAAAACTGAATGAATCTTGAGAAACGATTTTGCAACCGAGATCAATCTCCCACCGTGGTCGCCAATTGTTTATGGGTGAGAATTGTTTCTCTTGGTTTTGGTAAATTTGGGTGTGTGAATGAGAAACGAATCTAAACCCTAAACAAAATGCCCGCACGGAGTACTTTTAGATTCGAGAGATCAATCAGGATAATTCGGCCTAAACCAAGAAATGGCCGTTCCGAGACTTGCTTCACTCACAAAGTGAAGGAGATGGGGTTGATCTTAGGGAGGGGAAGCTAAGAAGGTGTTGAGATTATGAAGGTGTTGGCTGTTTATGACTTGTATCGAATCATCAACCGGCTTGCATAATGTAAGCTATCGGTTCCGGGGTGTTTTCGGATACTATGATACAACACCTTGTTTTCTCGTATGTTATGTTAAAATAAATTGAAGAACCTATTTATACAAGTCATTTGAGCGCAATCCTCATCTCGTAGGAAGTGGAGGAAGTTGAGTAATGTAGTAGTGGGATCATGTAGGTGATTGTCACTCGATCACACCTTTGCCAACTTCCCTCATCATCGTTAACCGTCTATGCCTCCTGACACGTTCTCGTAATAGGAGCGTTGCACGCCGCACGCTGTAAACCAGCAGACCAATACCGCGGTAAGTATCCCCCAGTTTGTGACATGTTTGATGTCTCGAATGAGCGAAATCAATTCGTGGGACTCACAAGAAATAAAGATGCGGTGCTATTAGGTTAAATAACTAAGTTATTTATGGAATTGATATTCATGAAACATAGTGCGTGCTCGATGCGTGTAATGCATCGCTTTTAAGTAAGCAGCTCAAAACAATCGATATGCATGAAGCATCACGTTTTAAAAGCTTGATTGAGTAAAGTCATGGACAAGCGTCTTAAAATAGCAGACGTCCAACCATCTTTGGTGATCGCTTGAAGGCCACATGGGTGGGCCATCATCGTCGATCACTCCCGTGACAAGTGGAGTGACGGCAATCATCGAGGCACTTCATTGATTGTCTAATTTTTAATCAAGCCGTCCGACCAAGTTGGAAAAGTTGGATGATGAGAGATGATTTACGGCACATGTTTGTCAATAGTTGAAATAATTTAGGGTTTTAAGAGGTGCGCTAACATCTCTCTTTGGCTTGATCGAATCCAAGCATTGGCGCTATTTTTGAGGGACCGATCGGGCATGCGTGGGAGACGGCTCACTAGCGTGCATGCTTACACCTCTCGGTCCCACAAAGATTCGATCTAGGCTACTCAACTCGACCTAGGCAAAGATGAGTGGTTGTGATCGATTTGCGACGTAAATACATTGCCGCAAAGAGTTTAAAAGTCGTATGGCATGCCACCTTTTTGGGCGTGCGTTTCGAGATGCCGGGCCCTAGTCCGCATAATCCCGTCGGTCACACGCAAAGGTGGGCCCACTGGTGATCACGTTGACATCATTGGGACCTCTTTGAGTCTATATATACACCCTCCATTTAGCCGGCGAAGATGGGCCGGTCACGATCGAACTACGACATACGTGATTGTCGCAAACCCTAATTAGGGTTTTGAATCAGTCACGCATACGTGACTTTGGCCAAGAGGTTTGTCACGCCTTGATCATCCTTTGGAGAGGTCAATCACATGGGACCCATGTTGGGCTAACGGTGAACGCGTGTGCACCTTCCTAACGGTCCTAAATGTGATTTAAGTCATTCAAATAGCTGGCTAAGTTGGATGGTCGTGATCGATTTAAGACGCTAGTCAGATGGGGCAAAACGATTTGGTGGTTTTTTATGGAATTGAGGAGACGACCGTGACAGAGGGAGACTCCTTGAACCGAGTGAAATGTTTAACTCACACCGATGCACCGCAAGATGGGAGTGCTTTGAATTCGAGAGATCAATGCAGTACTCCTACCTAAACCAAGACAATGGTCGTTCCGAGTAAATTCGATCACAGAGAGGGTGGGTCGATCTATAGGAGGGAAGCCGAGAAATGTGTGGAATCAATGGTAATCAAAGATTGTAGGTGTGTTGTGAATTCGATTATGATAAGTTATGAAAGATTGAACTTACTCAATTGATGAGTTGTTGAGCTCGTGTTGTCTCAGTAAGACGTGAGATTCTCGTTGTTCTTTCAATCATGATTCAGGGACTTATTTATATTGCTGAAATTGTAGACACCATGATCCTATGAAGTGTGACAACATGGATTCAACGAGTGGGGAAATGGAAATCGTTTTGAAACCAATTGCTCATCGTAAGTGAGACTTGGTCAATTTTCCATCCACTACTTTGTTAACTCATTCAACCGATGGCACGACTTGATCACATTCCATCGTGTGTTTGAACACACGTGCCGTAGACCGCCGCACCAAAACCCTACTTAATGTCCCCATGTAACACGATTGATGTCTCGTGTGATTGTGGAGTCTGCAAAGGCAACATTTGTATTTAGTTATTCAATTCTTGGACTTCATGGGACGATGAGTCCTTATTTTGTTGAGTCAAACCCGATTTGGAAATGTTCGAGACTCGTGAATTGAACATGTGTGTTGAGACAGAGATATGATGTGTGAATAAGTTTACATGAGCAAATATTGCTCATTCATGAATTTTGAATATTGATAGTTGAACCAATATTCCTTGGTTTGAGAAAATATTGCTCATCTGAGCAAATGTTGCTCATCTGAGCAAATGTTGCTCATTCGATGAATTGTTGGTAGTATGACCAAATAAGATACTGGTAATTGAACCGAGTATGATAAATAAAATGCTGATCACGGGATCAACGTAAAATTATTAGCGTTTGAATCTGGAATTATGAACCCGACTCAAAACCCTAATTTGATCAATCGATGATTAATCAGCGGTTTATTGAAAGTTAACCACTTAAGCTGAGGAGGACTGCCTACATGGGATTATGGATCAACCATGTAGGCGCCGATGCTCACGTGAGCAAATATCAAGGTCTCCCGAAGACCATTGATTTAATAAAAGAATGATTAAATGCCGTTTAATCATTTTTAAAATAATGCTCTGCCCAAACCTTAGGTAATAAAACCTAATTAATTATGAAGAGGTGAGGGACCGACACAAGGGGTCATGAAATCGGCCCTAGGTGGTCACTGGATCGACCGACGATCATTCTATGAAAATCCGCATCATTTGAGGAGTTTTGGACCTAATACGTGCAATTGCGCAAATTAGGTCAAATGGTGTAAATACGCTGGATACCTCCTTGCGATCCAAAAGCCAACCTTGGCCGGTCAAGGTAACATGCTCATGTCACTAAAGTGTTCGTATCTCGGCTTCAGAATTTTGATATTTTCAGATGTGCATTTGAGCAATCATTTGAGAAAATATGAAGAAATCGGGGTTTTTGATGAAATTAAAACTTCACGAGATGAAGGAAAAATAATAAAAGGGTGAAGGAATCATGAGGTGTGGACCGGTCATGGCTGCCATGGCCTACCGGACAAGGATCTTGGTCCCACACGTTTTTTCAAATTTTTATAATATTTTCATGATTTTAAGGAAATATGATAAAACCAAGGAATTTGTTAAAACCAAGGAGTTTTTTGTTGAAATCAAAGAGTTTCCATGAGATGAAGGAAACAAAAATATTAATAATAATAAAATAAGGGCGTGTGGGACGGCTTGAGCATGGTTGGTCGGGCCAGTGGCCCTATCCCGTGAGTTTTCCCCTTACTTTATGTATTATTTCATGATTTGAAGGAGTTTTCATAATTTGAAAGAATTTTCATAATTTGAAGGAAATATTATGAAATCAAGGAATTTCATAAAATCAAGGAAATAAAAATAATAAATAGAATAAAGAGTTTGTGGGACTGTTTAGGGTATGACCACCTTTGGGCCCAAATTCCACAAGTTTCCTTAATTTTATGTATTTTTGTGTATTTTCCCATAATTTGAAGGAATTTCATAATTTGAAGGAAACATCATGAAATCAAGGAATTTCATGGGATTAAGGAAACATGAAAATATAATAATAATAATAAAATAGGGCATGTGGGCGGTAGGGCATGACCTACGGCTATGGCCCGGCCCCACCGTTTCCCCTAATTTTATATTATTTTTCATGGGATCAAGGAAATATCATGAGATTAAGGAGTTTTTCATAAGATTAGGGAATAATAATAAAATAATGAGGAACCATGAGGGTGGGGTCCTCGGGATCAAGGTGCATGGCTTGCCAAGCCAATAATCACGCCCCACAATATTTTCCCCTAATTTTATATTATTTCCCAAACAGGAAGGAAAACCATGAAACTGAGGAGTTTCCTCAAAACGAAGGATATTTGTTCAAATGAAAGGATTTTCATGTTCAAGGAAAATAATAAAATATGATAAAATATGAATTTGGGCGTGGGGGTGATCACGCATGACCGCCGGCCGGTAAAGCTAGTCCCCAGCGCCTTGACTATTATTTTATTATTTTCTTTCCTATTTGCATAGGTTCATCGTCTCGTCGTATTTTGAAATGCTTTTTTGTTCATTCCAGTGTTTGTTAATGCATTATTTGTCGAGTACATTTACACCATTTGGTCAGCTTACTCAAGGTAACTTAGATGTTCGTGTGTTGAATATTTATTACTAACCCATGGAATTCTTCTCGGGAAGAACCATAAATTGAAGTGAACGAAATATTATGAAAATATCAATATTTTCCAGTGGATTTGAATCCATTGATTCTTGAAAATAATTAGTTAATGGCTCTATACTAGTAAAATCGTCTGAGAGCATTAATTATTCGGGAATCGAGTGATATGAGCTTGTTGAAGCGCCATACTTCTTTTCATAGTCGGGAAAAACATTGTTACATCCCGAAGACGTTATTGCTCTATACTAGCAGGCAAGTCGTTCAGAGCCGTCTAATCTTTCGATTCTATATAAGTAATTACCGAAATTGCTCATATTCATGAGATATGCCGTTGCCTCACCTAAGAGACTATATATCTATATATATACTCCGAGAGACAAGATTCTCGCCGAGATTCTCATAGCATGATCTTTCATGCTTTCGATAAGAGACACAGTCTCAATATTCATCCGATTGTTGGATCAGTGAATACATATAAGTACGGGTTTACGATTTTAGCCTTTGTTGAAAATCCACCATCTACACTAGTGTATTTCACTCGACTCAATTTAGGGTTTGGAAACATCACGCTTTCTATGGTTTGGGTGAGCGTTTCATTGCTCAATGGTCCCACCATGGGCAAGTCATTCGAGCAAGGAGGAAGTGGTCCCGCCTGTGCATCTTAGCATTTCCCCAATTGCTCGGTGGATCATCTAACCCATCCAAGCAAGCAGGCGAAGTTGGACTTCCGCCAGATGATTTTGAGACTGTCTTGACATATCAAGCTCGCTCGAAGCTTCTCCCATGTAATGACCACCCTACTTAGGGTTAGCGTTTGATAGCGTGGAGATTTATGGTGATGTTCGACCCGCCTAGGGGCATAATCGGTCTTCCGATGGTCATCGATCACGATAATTGGGCTATTCTGCCATGATTTAGCTAGCTTGTTAAATTCGCTGCCAACTTGTGTGGCCGTGATCGCTTCCGAGAATGATATGGACATGATCTAGATTTTCCTTAAGGAATTTAAACATGTTTGATCGAGCTTTCTTTAATTAAAAGCACGCCGATTCTAAATTCTCTTTGTCACGAGTGATGTATCATGTGGGTATTTCATGCGATCTCAATATTGGCACTCGAGATTCATGCTACTCATCAGAGTGAACACTTAATCCTCATGTCGCGGTTAATGATGAGAGTTCTACCGAGAACATAACACTCTAAAAATACTAGGTTAATCATGCATTGATTAATAATGTCTGGTATAAAATGGAAATCACTGAGAATATTTGGGATTGCTATTCGCGCACCATTCCCGAGTGAATTTCATAGCATTGAATTGCTTTCAATGAGTGAGGAGGTTTTTTGCACTCGTCCTTTCAAATGGCTTTACCCCTTGCAGGGTGACAGCGCATTAAATACTCCGGTTTTACAATTTTAGCTCAACTAAAACCACCATCAAAACCATGTTGATCAAATAGTTAACCGATGTTAGTACACTCTCATCAACCTTATTCATCTTAACCACAACTAGTTCAAATGACTCAAATGAAACTAGTTAAAGAGTTATTCAATTGCTATATTCTCATCGAAGTATACAAGAACACAATTGAAGCAAAATCGGTTTGATTCATCGAATCAATTCATGAACATTATAGCCACGGTTTTGCAAAGAATGCATTCCTTAATATATAAATGTATTAGTTCATGAATAAAACGATTTTAGAACTTTAACCACTCAAGTATGCAAACATGTACGCATACTTAAATAGCTTCATGAGTTTCTGTCGCCAATATGCGAAAGGGTACGCATACCTTAAATACACTTCCAAAACCCAGCAGAATTCTCTGACCAATACCTTACGCAAGTATGCGTGTGGTATATGCACTTGGTACACGGAATTTCACAACTACAAGTACGCATACGGGTATGCATAATCTAGTTCCTGGTCATGGATCTCATACATGCAAGAATGCATACTATGTTAATAATCCAATAGTTCTAAACTCTATTTCAATCACCGAAACTTTCTTAGAGGATGACAATAGCCGTTTTCATACACTATTAGCATCAAAGA